>CM068874.1:2106832-2561832 GCA_035149815.1 Branchiostoma lanceolatum
TAGATGTGACACTAGAGTTCACGATTTGCGATATAGCGGTAATTACAGACAAGGTTGTCTTTAGCACTGTGACTGGCAGGTACAAAGCGCGATACATTGACTTTCCCTGCGGGATACCCTGACGTTTGCTGCGCGACACACCAACTTTAACTGCGCGACACACCGTCTTAAGGGCGCTTTGTATCTGTTGGCCCGGTACTAAAGAGTACACGATACATCTAAGACAACTAGGCTACTCTCTCAAGGGACAAAGTCTATATACGGTCAGTGGCACATACCACCAACGTCGTGAGTGGCCCCCTCCTCAAAGATTTTAAGTGTTTTTTTAGTCGGCAGACACGTGTTATGTACATGTAACTTAGTGTTGAACTGGCAACGCCACTTTTTCGTACCATTACTGGTGCGTGTTCTTTAGCTGGTTTTTAGTTTTTAAAAGGTCTACATGAAGAGCATTTGATTATGTTTCAAGGGGTTTAATAAATGACACGAAAATGACTCTGCTTTCATTAACCAGTGAGGTGATAAAGCAGTTTCCACAACAAATTGTGGAACTAAGAGTGACTGAAAAACGGCCATTATACACAACAATGCAAGTGTAGCTTTTAAAGATTCGGAATGATGATAATGATTTATATGATTTATGCAAATGAGAACCTGAATTGTGTAATCAATGAGAAACATTCATGAGACGTCACTTGGAAAGGTTAACGCTGTTCTACTGTGCTGCAGGGTAAACGTCACAGTGAAGTTGCAGAGTGGCGGGCTCAGAATGGAAATACGTTTATAATAGTGACTAGTCCTTACTTAAAACACTTAAATATCCTTCTATTCCTTAAAAAATCTTGGCCCAATCTGGAGAATTTTGGGGTCAGAGATAACAGGTAGGATCTAAGCTCTCTCATTACTATTAAAATGTGTGCAGCAGTTTAGTTGGCGTAAGAATACATGTGAGTTGTGAGGGCCTGCAGGGCTTGAGCGGATGTATACAGGAAGAAACCGTCGGATTTTCTCTCTCAGAGTTTGAGCTGGTCAACACAATTTTCTTCTATTTCTTATAGGCCATTCTGATTTTCAGAATCAAGATAGAATTATAGGTTAAGAAATAGGTCTTGGTTTAGTGTATACTATAAGAAGCAGTCACTGTGATGTCTTCTCTGCACGTGTCTGTCATTGACCGGTGGTAACCGGATAAATGCAAGATTTTGATTTGTCAACCTACAGAACAACTCAGTATTGAACAAAGGGGTGGAAATTTCCATTCCGCGAGGCGGTTTCTTGTGCATAATACATTAAATGAAGTATGAAAGATCAACCTATAGGACGAATGACTTTTTAAAGTATTAACAAATAGCAGAAAAAGATGCACATTTGATTAGATCAAACCTACCCAAAGAATTCAGGAACGATATCAAGTTTTATCACATTAGAGATAATTACGTTTCCTTTCTTATGTAGCAATGCCATTAGATTTAGTTTATCGTGCTTGATCCAAAATCTTGTACCCTTATCAGTTTTCGTGTTTACTCAGCTTATGTTTTGATCTTTGCACTCAAACTCTTCAGCTTGATATATTACAACGTTGTTGTAGGAATTCATTTCAACCGTGTCTTTTGCTTGTTCAAAGCTAGTGTAATTGAATCTGTAAAAATGGATACGAGCCCCATGCAGTTGGTTCATTGACCGGGTGTGGTACGATTGTTGGCCATATTCATTTTGCTATGCGGTCATAGTTTGAAAATTCATTCGCCCTATAGGTTGATTTTGAACACTTCATTAAACGTATCATAGACAAGTAACCGCCTCGAGGAATGGAAACTTCCAACTCTTCGTTCAATGCGGGGATGTTCTGTTAGTCAACAAATTCAAATATTGTATTTATCTGATCACAGCTTACTTTCGGAGCATTTCCTAAATATGATCATTTGTCTTTTGAATATTTCGTTTATATTTCATCAATGTCCAACCTGGTCGATGTATGATTAGTTTCGTAAGGGTTATGAATAAACTGTAACAACAACAATTATCATCAGGTTCTCAAGAGGTCAAGCTCCTTGGATTGCGAAATATTTCTATGGTTCAGTTGATTTCTTTCATGCTTTATTCTAGTCCATACTATGATTTTTTGAGGCATGATTCCTCACGTAATGCCAATCTTTAACTAAACTGCACCCCTGATAATAATCTGTCACATTCCTGCATGGGTTAATTATTCAGTTAATAACTAAGGGTGCTTGAATACGACGTTTCTCTGTGCCGCGTCCATAACTTATAAATACATTTGTCATCGTTTTAGTTTATCTGACAGATACAGTATTTTGTCCAAGACTTAGGTATTCCTTAAAGACTGAACTGGTACAGACAGTGACTTGTCTAGTCTCTTGAGTATTCTACATAATCAAAATACCCCTGCTAGAACTCCTGAATGAACTCGCCCATGCCGCAATAGTAGGTGTGTCTCGGTAATGACGTTAGAGCTAGCAGCGTGCTATTTTTGTTTGGAGGAAATGTACAAATAGGACGTGTTGTTCCAAATTTGTACATTTTTTACGCTTTGCGCTTAACATACGTCTCAGTCGTATCACTGGTTACTGTACGTCAGCTTGCTAAGTGTTTTACTCTCAGAGCGAGGCGATAGGAGAATATACTATCCATGGGTGACTGCGACAGTGGCGGAGGGGGTTGCGACAGTGGCGGAGGGGGTTGTGACAGTGGCGGAGGGGGTGGTTATGATGGCGGCGGAGGGGGTGGTTATGATGGCGGAGGGGGTTTTGATTTTGGCGGCGGGTTCAGTGGAGGCTCCGGCGCACAATCTAGCTTTAATTGGTGTGGATGTATCTCATTTTTCCTAGGCTTTTTGTTGCTTTTTGGGGGTGTTGCCATGATTGGTGTTGGAAGAAGAGCTGTCGGTCTCACGACTGCCGGAATCGCGTGTTTGTTGCTAGGTATTTTTTTGATTGGCCTGTGGTTTATTGGTTTGGGCAAACAATGCAGAAAGGCTGAAAATCGGACTGCACGACCGGCGATGCGGACGGTGACATCTACAGTCCCCCAGTCGGTTGTTTCAGGTACTGCACGTACCGCCATGTCGCCTCCAACATCAGTTACCGACCCACCAAGAGACCCGCCTACAGTTCAAACCACAGTCGAGGAGAGAGCTCTAGCCGTCTGGAGACAGTACCAACATTCTTCTTCTTACCCCTCAAGGTACCATTTCACATTTTCCTACAACTTATGTTGTCACCTTTTGATATTTAGCTATTGTCTTATATCACGATAGCTTCATAATGTTCACAAGCAATAGAATCAACGAGAATGAAAAAGTGTGAAAACAAAATATCCCGAAAAATACAAGAAAACATGTTTATATGTCCTGAGCTGTATGATTGTAATAAAAGAACTTTAAGCTTAAGGTCTCATTCATGAGTGTTTTGCCCCATACGCTTACATGTTATCATACGTGTTTTACATGGGCGCGTTCGTAATGAAGATATAGAAAATGTGCCGATGTTATTAATTCTTTGTTATCATGTGGAAAAAATTGCCTACAATTTCACTACATAGGATCTCTTTATAGCAATTACAAACTGCACTTAGCACCCCCAAAAAGGAGCTTTTCAACTGTAAGCGCATGGCCGCATCACATACAATGCCCAGCTGTGTACGTCCGACCTCGCACGTGGCTGCCGAACTTTGCCTGCTAATTTCGTCAGTTACAAACAAGCTTTCATCAGTTTGACGCTTGAAATCAGTTGGGCTGGCTAAAATGAAATTTCCCACCGATATAAACACACGTTCATGCAGCCGTTAATTTTTGGGCCACGGACTATTTGATCCACTCGGAGTAATACATGAATAAGACCTTAATAGAAGAACTTTATTGTGCGATAATTACAACAGGTACAATGAATGTGAACATGAACAATGAACTTTTCTAATATCTAACAATTCTAAAGAACTAATCTAATGTATGAACAAAAGGAGACAATCTATCTAAAAGTGTGCATGCTAATGCTCTAGAACAGTATGCAACTAACGTTTACAATATGCTGCGTCAGACATGTACGGTACAAAACAGGTATCCTTACATAACGGTCGTGTCAATTGACCTGTATATTTATATCCGCTACAAACCAGCTTGTTAATGTTAATGTTTAACTTAATATCCAGCACACGTCCTGCGCTCTAAAAGGCCTGTATGGTATCATTTGGTACACAACTGGCGTTAGCTGACCTGTATCTTAAAGTTTGCATCTGATTCACAAAAACGCATTTGAAGATCCGCAACCAGACTAACTATCATACCATATGTCGTAACATTCTTCTAGTCGTAAGTTGGTCCTTCAAGTCTCGAGACATTAGATAATGTATATTTTGTCTTCTTTTTTTTTTAAATTGCAGTTTGCCACCAAAATATACATCCTCTGGACCGGGGCTACAGCAACCAATGGGAACACAACCACCACCGCTAGCGCTGGGACCACACCGACCAACCGGTACACAGCCACCACTTCCGGGACTACACCTACCAACCGGTACACAGCCACCACCTCCGGGACTACACCTACCAACCGGTACACAGCCACCACCTCCGGGACTACACCTACCAACCGGCGCACATCCACCCCCTCCGGGACTACACCTACCAACCGGTACACAGCCACCACCTCCGGGACTACACCTACCAACCGGTACACAGCCACCACCTCCGGGACTACACCTACCAACCGGTACACAGCCACCACCTCCGGGACTACACCTACCAACCGGTACACATCCACCCCCTCCGGGACTACACCTACCAACCGGTACACAGCCACCACCCCCGGGACTACACCTACCAACCGGTACACAGCCACCACCTCCGGGACTACACCTACCAACCGGTACACAGCCACCACCTCCGGGACTACACCTACCAACCGGTACACAGCCACCACCTCCGGGACTACACCTACCAACCGGTGCACATCCACCACCCCCGGGACTACACCTACCAACCGGTGCACATCCACCCCCTCCTTCGAACCGACGCACAGACACCCCTCTATGACTGCACATTCCAACCTGTACCCCTGCTGGAAAAATCCTAAATAACAGCAAACCTCTGAACTACATTGCCTAGCAATCCATTCAGTGTCGGAAAACAACCTCATGGGAAGAACGATTTATTGACTTTGCACAATGACTATGATAATGTCATTGTTCATAGCTAACATAATCGTCTACGTTGAGTTTATATTACAACTCTAAGAATAACACTAACCTATGTTACTACGGTAACGGTAAATATGGTGGAACATATATACGCTAGAAAATTTTGACTACATTGCCGTATTGTGACGAAATTTCGCAAAGAGGAAAGCATGTACATAATTGCTAAATTTGTTTGAATTTACTCGATTGTTAGGGTTTATGAAATATATTTTAGTGAAAAAAGTTCAAATTCAACGTTCTGGAACTTCATGTTTCACAAGATAACACATTTCCTCTAATATTTTGTCAGTCTCCACTTAACTGTATTCACCAGTAGGAAATAGGACAATTAGATTGAAGCACATTTTGGAGCATAAAAGAAAGATTTTCTAAGTAATTTTCAAATTTCACTTGAAAGTTCATCTATGTTGCCAGATGTCATTCTGAATCAAGGTTGATCTGTAATTGCAAACACATTAATTTACCTTAAACATATACGATATGTATACGATGTATACGATAAGTTGAAGTTACAATCTTGATATATGTTGATGCGTGTAATATTTGATGGATGAACTATAAGTTTGATGAAATATAAGATGTATAATCAAAAATCCACAATCGTATAACTGCTTTCAACAATAGCATGGAAGATTTAGCTGTCAACGTTTTACATTTTAGACATTGTACACCCTATACTGCTTAGTAGTAATGCAATATGCTCCGTTATAAAGTGTGTACTTGTCTGTGTACAAGTGAACGAACCTGATAATTCAGCCCTTGAGACGCAGCTTGATTTAAAGAAATAAACCATTCTACTAATGCTACCTCTACATTTTTGCTATATGTGGGGTATCTATTATGTTTTTCTTTTTATGTGTGTGTGTGGGGGGGGGGGGGGGGGGGGTCAAAAACTGCACAAATTGAGATTGTTCTCTCATATTTGGTAAAAAAATGCTCTCGAGAATTTCTGTTGTGATTAAACCAAATGGATTATTTCCTTATTAGAAAAGTTTATTTATGAATTGACTGATATTCTCGGCAAAGCTGTAAGTGTGTCTGAGGACGAAGCCCTTAAATGTGACTATGCAAGACCATCCAACCCCATTGTCAACTTCAGTCATCGACCCCCATTTTCCAGCCATTCCACATCGAACGGACGGTACCATAAGTAAGTTTCAAAAAGTTGTATAAAGCCTTGTTCTGTTGTATTTTAACATGTTTTCCTAAGTATGAGAAGCAGTCACTGTGATGTGTGCACTGCGCAGCTTGGGTACGTGTCTGTCATTGACCGGTGGTAACCGGATGAAGGCAAGACTTGATTTGTCAACCTACAGAACAACTAAGTATTGAACAAAGGGGTGGAAATTTCCATTCCTCGAGGTGATTAATTGTGTATAGAACGTTTAATGAAGTGTGCAAGATTAACCTATAGGACGAATGACGTTTGAAACTATGAATACATGGCAAAAATATGCACGTGTAGTTAGATTAAAGCGACCAAAGAGCATTCAGGAAGTTAATTCACATTAGAGAACATTTCGTTACCTTTCTTATGTAGCAATGCAATTAGATTTAGTTTATCGCGCTTTATCCCAAATCTTGTACCTTTATCAGTTTTCGTGTCTATTCAGCTAAGTTATGTATCTTTGTTGCACTAAAATAAGCTCTTAACCTTAATATGTTAAAGTGCTGTTGTAAGAATCATTTATAAACGTGTCTTTTGCTTGAATTCAGAGTTAACAAGGTTAACGATTTTTTAACTTGGCCTTCCTTTGCACAACTACTACACTCCTACTAAAAATCATGAAGATCAATTAAAGCTTTCTCAAGTTATGCTCTTGACATACATACAGACCCACCAAACAGCTCAAGTAACTGAAAACATAATCTTCTCGGCGAAGATAATAAAGTTGAATCTGTAGAAATGCATACAAGCCTCTTGTAGTAGGTTCATTGACCGAGTGTGGTACGACTGGTTGGCCATATTCATTTTGCTCTTCGGTCATAGTTTAAAAGTCATTCTTCCCATAGGTTGATCTTGCTCACTTCATTAAACTTATTACAGACAAGTAACCGCCTCGAGAAATTCAAACTTTTTACCCTTCGTTAAATACAGAGATGTTCGGAAGGACAACAAATTGAAATTTTGCAATTGTGTGATAAGAGCCTACTTTCGGAAATTTTCCAAAGTATGATAATTAAAAAAAAAGATTCATGTATGTTTTATAGATGTCTAACTAGTTTGATATAAAAGGATTTTCTTTCTGCCGGTTGTATATAAACTGTATCAAGCATAATTATCTACAGGTTGTTAGAAACACTCTTCATTAAGCTGATTTAAAAAAAAAAATGGTTCACTGAACTTGGTTTCTTCTATACTTGATTCTAGTCCATAAAATAATTTTGTGAGGCACGACTCCTCACGTAATGCCTATCTTTAGCTACACTGCACCCTTGATAATCATCGGCCACATTCCTGCATGGGTCCATTATTCAGTTAATAACCGGGCGAATAAATTGTTCGATAGGGTAGTGCTTGGATACGATGGTTTCTTTGTGTCTTTTGTCATTGTTTTAGTTTATCTGACAGATATTTTTTTCTAGACTAAGGTATATCTTAGAGGCAAATTATGTATAAGGGGTTACCGACATTGACTAATTTAGTCACTTTGAGTATTTTGCATGATCAAATATCCCTGCTAGAACTCTTGAATGAACTCGCCAATGGGTGTGTCTCGGTAATGACGCTAGAGCTAGCAGCGTGCTATTTTTGTTTGGAGGAAATGTACAAATAGGACGTGTTGTTCCGAATTTGTACAATTTTTACGCTTTGCGCTTAACATACGTCTCAGTCGTATCACTGGTTACTGTACGTCAGCTTACTACGTTTTTTACTCTCAAAGCGAGGCGAGAGCAGATCCCACTTTCCATGGGTGACTGCGACAGTGGTGGAGGGGGTTGTGACAGTGGCGGAGGGGGTTGTGACAGTGGCGGAGGGGGTGGAGGTTGCGACAGTGGCGGAGGGGGTTTTGATTTTGATTTTGGCGGCGGGTTCACTGGAGGCTCCGGCGGTAGGGAGAAAAGGTCAGGTGGCCCTGAGCGACCTATACGTACGCGTGCATTATTGGGCGGATTTTATTCCTTTGCATTTGGTTTCATTTTGTTTTTTCCAAGTCTTGCCATGACCATTGTTGGAGGCAGGGATGGTTCCGTTGGTCTTTTGGCTGCCGGAATCGTGTGTTTATGCCTGAGTATTGTTACATTCGGCCTGGGTTTATCTTGCTATTGCGGTTGCTCCAAACATTCCAGGAAGGCTGACAATCGAACTGCACAACCGGCAATACGGACGGTGACATCTACAGTCCCCGAGCCGGTTGTTTCAAGTACTGCAGGTACCGCCATGTCGCATCAAACTTCAGTTACCAAACCTCAAGCCGTCTGGGCCCGGTACCAACACTCCCCTTCTTACCCCTCAAGGTACAAATTCTAATTTTCTAGAAAGCAAGCTGAAACCTTTAAGGTTTAGCTAGGTCTCTTTTATCACGATAGACTTTAGTTCATAAAGTTCAAAAGCAAATCAACAGACGGGAATAAAGAAGTGCAAACGCAGCTTCCAGTAAAAAACATGTATCATTTATCCGGCAGACAACCGGCCTGTTGATCTTTTTGTTTATATCCGGCTCACAACCGGCCTGTTGACCTGTATGTTTATATCCGGCATACAACCGGCCTGTTGACCTGTATGTTTATATCCGGCATACAACCGGTCTGTTGACCTGTATGTTAATATCCGGCTCACAGCCGGCCTGTTGACCTGTATGTTTATATCCGGCATACAACCGGCCTGTTGACCTGTATGTTTATATCCGGCATACAACCGGCCTGTTGACCTGTATGCTTATATCCAGCCCACAACCAGCCTGTTGACCTGTATGTTTATATCCGGCCCACAACCGGCCTGTTAACCTGTATGTTTATATCCGGCACACAACCGGCGTGTTAATTGACAGGCATGTTCATATCCGGTACCTGGCCGGCGTATTAATTGAGCTTTTTCTTTGTTTCCGCTACACAAATCAGCAACCAGGCTTATCATCAGGCCATACGCGATGAAACTTTTCAGGCCAATTATGCCATGAAGTCGGAAACTTTAATGGATATTTTGGAGTACTACTTCATAAAACCATGATTGACTTTTCGTTTGTAAACTATGGTGCCTCATTGTTTGTGTTGTTTTCTTAATTACAGTTTGGCACCTAAAAACACACACTCTGAACCAAGGCTACACCAACCAATGGGTGCGCAACCACCCCGTCTGGGACCACATCGACCAACCGGCGCACAGCCACCCCCTCCGGGGTTTCACCTACCATCCGGAGCGTACCCACCCCCTCCGGGACATCATCTACCAACGGTAGGGTACCCACCCTCTCCGGGACAACATCTACCTACGAGAGCGTACCCACCACCTCCGGGACAACATCTACCAACGAGAGCGTACCCACCCCCTCCGGGACAACATCTACCAACGAGAGCGTACCCACCCCCTCCGGGACAACATCTACCAACGAGAGCGTACCCACCCCCTCCGGGACAACATCTACCAACGAGAGCGTACCCACCCGCTCCGGGACAGCATCTACCAACGAGAGCGTACCCACCCCCTCCGGGACAACATCTACCAACGGGAGCGTAACCACTCCCTCCGGGACAACATCTACCAACGAGAGCGTACCCACCCCCTCCGGGACAACATCTACCAACGGGAGCGTAACCACTCCCTCCGGGACAACATCTACCAACGAGAGCGTACCCACCCCCTCCGGGACATCATCTACCAACGGTAGGGTACCCACCCCCTCCGGGACAACATCTACCAACGGTAGCGTACCCACCTCCTCCGGGACAACATCTACCAACGGTAGCGTACCCACCCCCTTCGGGACATCATCTACCAACGGTAGCGTACCCACCACCTCCGGGACAACATCTACCAACGAGAGCGTACCCACCACCTCCGGGACAACATCTACCAACGAGAGCGTACCCACCCCCTCCGTGACTACACCTACAAAGGGGAGCACAATCATCCCCTTCGGATCTACAACCACCAACCGGTGCACATCCACCCTCTCCAGGACTACATCTTCCAACGGGCACACAATAACTCCATCCGGGACTACATCTGCCAACCGGCGCACAGCCACCACCTCCAGAACTAAAAATACCTATCAGTGCACAACCAACCCCTCCGGGACTACATCTACCAAACGGGGCAAATTTAACCCCTACAGGACTTGACCTTTCAACCGACGCACAGCCACCCCTCTGAGACTGCACCTTCCAACAATTACCCCTGCTGGAAATAATCCTTATAAGTTGAGAGCAAAACTCTACATTACCTATCCGGAATACAACCTCGTGGAAATAACTATTTGTCTGTCCTGACTTTGCACAACGATTAGGATAATTCCCTTGTTCATAGCTGACATAATCGTCAACGTTAAGTTTATATTACAACTCTAAGCACAAATTAAAGCCTATGTTACTACGGTAGATATGGTAGAACACGTATACGCTAATAGCTTTTGACAGCATAGTCGTGTTGTGACGAAATTCTACAAAAAGACAAAAAGGAAAGCATGTATATAATTGCTACATTTGTTTGAATATACTCGATTTTAGGATAAAAACATATTTTAGTGAAAAAATGTTTGCTTCATGTATCCTCTCTTTGGCGGATACAATGTAATGGACCTTCATATTTCACAAGATAACAGATTTCCTGTATACATGTAATACTTTGTCAGTCTCTATTTAACTCTATTCACCAGATGGGAGATAGGACAATAAACGACAATTAAATGTTATCACATTTTGCAGCATGAAGGCTAAATTGTCAAAGTACTTTGAAACTTGACTTTAAAATTTGCATTTCTATACATATACAAAAGAGCAATAGTTTAATGAACAATTTATAGTCTATATATATATAGACAGGCGATAAAATAAGCTGAAGTTACAATCTTGATAGTATTGATTGATGTACGTATTAATGGGTGTTATTTTTAATTGATGAAATACAAGTTATATAAAATATTAGATTTATCCACTCATTCCACTGTCTTATAGATATTTTCAACTATGGCACAAAAAATGTAGTTTGTTTGAATATATACTCGATTTTAGGGGAAAAAAACGTATTTTAGTGAAAAAAAGATGTTAATTTCATGTGTTCTGTCTTTTGCGGAGACAATGCGGACCTTCATATTTCACAAGATAACAGATTTCATCTATCAAAGACACAAAAAGGAAAAAAAAGATATTCCTAACGATACACTGCGTATTTTCCGGATATGTGTTTTTCACGTTTCGTTTTCACAATCAGCCCGGCATGGTCCCGGGTTGGAAATGGGACACGAGCATTATCTACTAGTAGGTTACTGTTCTATATATGTGGTACTGTTAATTTTTTTTTACAAAAACATTGTACGAAGCTTTGTTCTATTGTATGTTAACATGCTTTACTATGGGGAGCAGTCACTGTGATGTCCGCCCTGCACAGCTGGGGAACGTGTCTGTCATTGACCGATGGTAACCGGATAAATGCAAGATTTTGATTTGTCAACCTACAGAACAACTCAGTATTGAACAAAGGGGTGGAAATTTCCATTCCTCGAGGCGGTTACTTGTGTATAATACGTTTAATGAAGTGTGCAAGATCATCCTATAGGACGAATGAAGTTTTAAACTATGAACGCATTGCATAAACATGTACGTTTAATTACATTAAAATTACCCAAAAGAATTCAGGAACGGTATGAATTTTAAGCACATTAGATATCATTTCATTACCTATTTTTATGTATGAATACCATTAAATCTAGTATATAGCGTTTTATCTAGTACCTTGATCAGTTTTCGTGTTCACTTAGCTTAGTCATGTATTTATTTTTGCATTTTTGAATCTTCAGTTTTGTTTATTAAATCGTTGCTGTAAGAATTAATCTTAACCGTGTCTTTCGCTTGATCTTTAACCTGAAGGCATAATCACGAGACTCGTACTATAGGTTCATTGACCGAGTGTGGTGAGATAGGTTTGGCAAAGCATCACTGTTGGCCATATTTAAATCATTTTTAGAGCGCACTTTGGGAACATTACATTTTCCAAACTATGAACATTTGTATTTTGAATATTTCATGTTTGTTTTATCAATGTTTAACCCTCATCTGAACGACACATTTTTGCGACGAATCTGACCGTATGGGGTCCCACATTGTTTTGCTCCCTAAATATATCTCTGGTGGATATTTTGTAATCATTGTAGATATACTGTTTCAATAATCTATGGAGAATATTTTGACAAGTTCTAAATGCCAATGATCAATGTCATAAATCATAATTTATGCAAAAAATTAGGAGAACCCGCATTTTCCTTTAAAAATCTACAATACACCTCTCATTTCAACAGTTACAGTACCATATCATTTTACAACAATAATATCGCTCACAATACGGAGCACTGGGAGGACCTTGCAAGTGACCGTTCCAGGTGGAGATGCACACTGTTCAGACAGCTCAAATCAGGAGAAGCCAGACTGGTGCACAGCGCAGAAGAAAAGCGGATCCGCAGGAAAGAGTTTTGCAACAGAACTGAGTCAGCTTACAGATGTGATTTTTGTGGCAGAGACTGCCATTCTCGTATAGGGCTGTTTAGCCATAGTCGATGCTGTAGGGCTGTTGTGAATTAGGATTTTACCATGGTCAATACTGACCGACGGAGGCCATATATATCGCTCACAAAGGCATTTTGATAGCATAAGAATGTTATCGAATAAGGAATATTAGAATTTAACTTCAAGAATGTTTAATATCTAATTATGTCATAATCTACAGTCCCCCAGCCTGATGTTCCAGGTTCTGCACGCACCGCCATGACGAATCCAACATCAGAGACCAACCCACCCATAGACCCACTTGCAGTTGAAACTTTGGTCGAATGGAAAGCTCTAGCCGTCTGGAACCAGTACCAACATTCTTCTTCTTACCCCTCAAGGTACAACTTCTAATTCATTTTCGCTAGGTGTGTTATATCAAGATAGACCTTGGTGCATAAGATTCCCAAGGAAAACAACAGACAGGAATGACGCAGTGTAAACGCACCTTCCAGTAAAAAAAATAGAATCCTGAAAAACATCATCTGTATTTTTGTATCCGGTGAACAAGATCTAGAGTTAATTACCTTCGCCGGGAATGTATGCATTCGCGGTAAGGTTATGTTATCGGTTACGCCAGCTGTAAAGTGGGTCCATATGTATGTCGAGATCATAAGTCGAGAGAACTTTGACGGATCTTGCTGATTTTTAGTAGGTAAGTGGCGGTTGTGGGAACAAAGGTCAAGTTCGAAAATGGTTAACCTGGCGTTTTCCTAAAGCGCTCCAGTGGACTTTTTTGTTAGTGTGTTTGTATGTAGACAACATAACTCGACGTATTGATGATGGATCTGCATGATTTTTGGTGGGTACGTAGAGATTGTGAAAACGAAGCTCAAGTTTAAAAATGGGTCACCTTGCATTTTCCTGCGGTACTGCAGTGGGCTGTTCATGTATGCGTGTTTGTTTGTTGACAGGATAACTCGAGAAGCTGTTGATGGTTGTGCATGATATTTAGTGAAAAGGTAGATTTATTAAAGGGGAAGGTCAAGTTTGATGATGGGCCTCCTAGAGGGTACTTTGGGTACTGCGGTGTAGCTTCAAAGTTTGAGGTCGAATTTTCTGCAAGTGCTACGATCATGATTTTTGTGTGGTAAATATTCCATGCCACATGAAGTAAGTTGTGCACGTTTGGGCCCTCTAGCGGCTTGTTTGGAGCTGCAACGGGTGTTTTGATTTATTTGTTTTGACCTTTGGACATTAATAACTAGACTTATGGTCAACGGATCGTCTTGATTTATGGTATGTAGATAGCTCGATTAATGATTTACATAACTGAATATTCATTATGAAAATCAGGAGCTAATTTGCATAATTAGCAAGGAAAGTTTATAAATCTGCTGCCTTTCAAAATAGGACTCTCAAACATGTGACATATATAGCTGAAAAAGAGAGATGTATCGATAGATACCAATAATGCTAATAGCTACCAATGTTGCATAATTAATGAGAAAATACTAATTGAAAATACCACAATAGTAAATGATTGGAATTTCATTCTTGTATCATTGGGAAGCTAAGTAAAGGTGAACAATATCAGACAAAAATCATGCATGACAAGGTCTCATTAACATAATTTATAAGGAAATGTCTACCTAGTTTACCGGAGCAGGCTCCCTGTGAGACGTCCCTGGAGGACACATGTGATACTTTACTTGCCTGGTGCAGGGCTCTGTTTTGGGGTCAGGGAGGTCACACGGGCTTACATCTAACGCCCTCCCTGTTGGAAGGCATAGGTTTGATAAAAACTAATTGATATGTCGACTATGAAAATATGGGCATAATTGAAGCAAATACATTGCCAACAAATTGCCTTATTTTCTGTAGTAAAGATAAAAGTTATGATACAAATTAAGCAAAATTATTCTTACAGTGATTATTTTTATAACTCTTGGGAGAACTCGTGTAGGTATCGGTTTGTTTTAAACTTTGAAAGAGAATACTAGTAACTCAAGAAGGTGATGACGGATCGTCATGATTTGTAGGGATGTACATAGTTTGAGTGATGATTTACATGATCGTATAAGAATCATGCAAATCAGGATCTGTGATGTGAAAAAGTATACAAGCCCTTGCATTCCATTGTAGTCAAACACGTGACATGTAACCGAGAAAGAGAGGAATATTGATAGATATCAATTATGCAAACGAATACCTAATTTGCATAATTTATGACAAAATACTATAATTCCAGAGTGGTAAATGATGGGATTTCATTCTTGTGGCGTTTGGGAGGTAATCAAATGTGGACGTTATCAGACATAAATCATGATGGCTTCATTTACATAATATATGAGGAAATGCTACAATGGCCCTCTTTTCTAAGATTTTACTTTAATGCTGTGTTTTGTGTAGAGAAAAGGATCGCTTGAAATTCATGCAATCGAGGACCTTATTTACATACTGAGTGATGAGCATTCACTCGAAAAGGCTAACATCAGTCGGCGAAGGTATGAGGTCGTGGAACTCTAGTTGAACTGTATTTCTATATCGAGTAGAATTACAAATCTGCGTGTAAATTGACCTGTACTGTATTTCCGGCACACAACTGGCATGTTAATTGATCTGTATCTCTTTATCCGTTACCAGTTCTGACTTATATTGTTTATATCCTGTGCATGCCGGCGTCTTGACTTGTATGTTTATAACCGGTCCAAACCAGCGTGTTGACATGTATGTTTGTTTACGGTACAAACCGGCGTGTTTACCTGTAAGTTAATATCCGGTACAAACCGGAGGGTTGACTTTTATGATTATATCTGGTACAGACCAGTGTGTTGACCTGTATGATTATATCCGGTACAAACTAGTGTGTTGACTTTTCTTTTTTTACTATGGTGTATCGTAGGTCTTCTATAATTACTTTTTTTGTTCTCAATTTGCCAATTTATTGCAGTTTGGTAAAAAAAAAAACACCCTTTGTACCGGGGCTACAGCAACCAATGGGCAGACAACCATCACCTCCAAGACTACATCTACCAGCGGGCGCACAGCCACCCCCTCAGGGACTACACTCCTACCAACCGGCGCACAGCCACCCCCTCAGGAACTAGACTCCTACCAACCGGGGCACAGCCACCACCTCAGGGACTACACCCCTACCAACCGGCGCACAGCCACCCCCTCAGGGACTACACTCCTACCAACCGGCGCACAGCCACCACCTCTGGGACTACACCTACCAACCGGGGCACAGCCACCACCTCAGGGACTACACCCCTACCAACCGGCGCACAGCCACCCCCTCAGGGACTACACTCCTACCAACCGGCGCACAGCCACCACCTCTGGGACTACACCTACCAACCGGGGCACTACCACCACCTCCGGGACTAGACCTACCAACGGGCGCACATCCAGCACCTCCAGAACTACACCTACCAACCGGGGCACTACCACCACCTCCGGGACTAGACCTACCAACGGGCGCACATCCAGCACCTCCAGAACTATACCTACCAACCGGCGCACAGCCAACCCATCTGGGACTACGCCTACCAACCGGCGCACATCCGCCACCTCCGGGACTACGCCTACCAACCGGCGCACATCCAGCACCTCCAGAACTACACCTACCAACCGGCGCACATCCACCACCTCCGGGACTACGCCTACCAACGGGCGCACATCCAGCACCTCCAGAACTACACCTACCAACCGGCGCACATCCACCACCTCCGGGACTACGCCTACCAACGGGCGCACAGCCAGCACATCCGGGACTACGCCTACCAACCGGCGGACAGTCACCACCTCCGGGACTACACCTACCAACCGGCGCACATCCACCACCTCCGGGACTACACCTACCAACCGGCGCACATCCACCACCTCCGGGACTACGCCTACCAACGGGCGCATACCCACCACCTCCGGGGCTACGCCTACCAACGGGCGCACTACCACCACCTCCGGGACTACGCCTACCAACCGGCGCACAGTCACCACCTCCGGGACTACACCTACCAACCGGCGCACAGTCACCACCTCCGGGACTACACCTACCAACCGGCGCACTACCACCACCTTCGGGACAACACATACCAACGGGCGCACAGCCACCACCTCCGGGACTACGCATACCAACGGGCGCACAGTCACCACCTCCGGGACTACGCCTACCAACGGACGCACAGTCACCACCGGGACTACGCCTACCAACCGGCGCACAGTCACCACCTCCGGGACTACGCCTACCACCGGGCGCACAGTCACCACCTCCGGGACTACACCTACCAACCGGCGCACAGTCACCTCCGGGACTACGCATACCAACGGGCGCACAGTCACCACCTCCGGGACTACGCCTACCAACGGGTGCACAGTCACCACCTCCGGGACTACGCCTACCAACGGGCGCACAATCACCTCCTCCTGGACTACCTACCAGCCAGTAGACCTAGACTAATAGACTAGGTTAACTTAGCTTTGTAATGTGCAAGGATATTTTTCCTAATTAATTATCAACGTTTTATTAGTTACAGCATAGCACAATTTTGAATCACTTTTTTTTTGTCCAGTTTACAGTTTTGATAATTGAACAGTTGTCTAGTTTTGAAAATATGTTTTGTTCGATAAAAAACTTATTAATTTGTTATGATTTGAATTAATTACGAATGCCTTCAAAAAGTAGGCGACAGAATATCAAGATCTAGAAGCAGTAACGTTACATAACTATTTTGATCATTTGTAAGTCGAAAAATATAAGAATTATTTTATATCATACTTATGTTAGTATTATATATGACTTTAAAATCCAAGTGACAATATCATCTATCTCTTGTATACATAATACCTGGCCATCAATCATGTTCGTATTTATCATTCTAGTTATTCTGTTGATCAATAGATTATTATCAATAGGTTGTATCTATTTTTTTTATAATGGTTATCACAAATACCTTAAAACGTATTTGACTCCCGCACCGTATATTACTATAATAAATGTACACATTTTTGTAGCTCTATGGCACATGTGTATGACATTAAAAAGGTATGAGTCGTTACGGTAGAAAGTATTCAAATATAGTTATATAATTCTTTCAGATGCGAGACTGATATAAACCATCATTTCAATACAACTCTGAACACTTGCAATTTTTTTAAGTCACTGTAATAAACATTGCGTCTAAAAGTAACATTTTGCCTCAAGACCTATGCACACACATTCGGTGGTTTGTAAGTTAGAATAAAATTATGGCGTCATGTGGCGCAGTTGGTAGAGCGCGCGGCTGTCAAACAATGGGACCCGGGATCTAATCCCAGGTTATGCCCAGAGACATGTCCGAACTTGCGCCCGGACGTTGTGCCCTTGGGAAAGGCACTTGACACGACTTTCCTCACTTCACTCAGGTGTAAATGAGTACCTAGCTCATCTAGGGTTAGGGACGTCCCTCGGATAGGACGTTAAATGGAGGTCCCGTGTTTGGGGAGAGCCACACCCCGCGCACGTAAAAGAACCCACCACATCCTTCGAAAAAGAGTAGGGGCATGCCCCGGTGTGCGATGGTCCAAATCCTTCTGTCTGGAGTTGGTGATTCACTACAAAATCACCCAGATGGAGGCCTGGCGAACCTCCGTCTCGTATCAGCCACTCGGTGATTTACATCATTCACCCGGACGGGAGAACTGGCGCATCCCCGTCTGTATGACAGCCAACGAAAGGGTATGTCACCCCGTAAGGGGCGGTATAACCCCGTCGTAGCGAAAGCTCGTCGACTGATGATGATGATGATGAAAATTACAAAGTCAACAAAGTGAATCTGACTTTAACATCTTCATTGTCTTCATTCCTTTACGTTGTACACAACTTATAATCTCTTCTCTGTCTGTTCTGTGATGCTTAATCACCAACTATAACTAATGATACAGCCTCCTACATTTACACAATTGCCAAGAAACGAGAGGAAGTCGAAAGTACTAGAGTATGGTAGATGTTTATGTACTCATGAATATGTATATAGTTGTTAACATGTGACCTGTGCTTATCCCAGTAGGGCAAACATGTACAAGAAAGGTCTTCATTCATTCATATTCAAAATTATGTAAATTACATTTTCATCCGCTCTATTATGTACGGACACTAAGAAATCTCCAACACCTTTCCATATGAAGTAAAGTGCTTTTTTAACGGTATTTCGCTGTGTTTTAATATTTTTCTTTATAATTCAGGTGCATTCTGTATCCAACTATCATACTGAAAGTCATTTGTGTTCTTTAAAGGGCATGTATGCTACCAAAACATAGCTAACTTTCTCTACACAACTGAAAAAGGCCTTCTTATAGGTTGCAAGTTGCAACCCTAGGCACATTATTGAAGCATTGAAGGCAAATTATTAGCCAAGGCAGAAAAAAAGCAAAGAAAGATCTGATAGACGTACAGTTTCTCATTATATCCCGACCTGCTAATGACCACCAACCTCCTGCAACTTATCCTAATGACCAGAGTGTTACGGTCCATTCCGTTGCACATCCCTCTGCAAAGATGTGTAGATGTGGTCATGTTCCTTTAGGAGGTCCTGATACAGATGATCCGCACTTGTCTCAGGATCTGCTGCGGTCTCGAGTCCCTGTAGTGGTACGTGGTCGCGATCACGTCTTCCCCTGCCCACATATGGTCTTTCGTCTTGGCCGTCTGGGGTTTCCCTATCTCTGGTTCGGTTCTGGTATGCATGGTCTCTCAGCTGGGAAAGGTTGATGTCTTCATGTTCACTTTCATTTTGGCTGCCAGGGGCTTCCCATTCTCCTGTTTGGTTCTGATACACATGGTCTCTCAGCTCAGAAATGTTGACGTCTTCATAATCACGTTCATCTTCTTCGAATACTGGGTTATTAGCATGTTCAAACCTTCGCCGTGTCTTACGTATACCCTTTTCAGGCTCTGTGTCTTGGGGTGAGGATTTGCCGCGGAATGAATTGTTGTTAGCCCGTCTGATGTAGAAGATCAGGGCGACAATGGCGCATAGGATTACACCACCGATAAAGGACCCAACGGCTGCACCGATAATTGTTGCCTCATGACCAGGACCTACTGGTTTAGCAGACGTTGAGAATCCCGTGGATGGCCCTGTTGTTGATGGGGCAGATTCTGTGGAAGATGAAGAGATGAACCCTGCGGGTGGCCATGTTATTGAAGGGACATTTTCTGTGGCAGATGAAGGAATGAACACTGTAGATGGCCCTGTTGTTGACGGAGCAGTTTCTGTGACTGATGAGGGAATAAACACTGGAGATGGCCCTGTTGTTGATGGGACATATGTAGCAGATGAAGAAATGAATCCTGCAGATACGTATACATGTGGCCGTGTTGTTGGAGGGACAGTTACTGCAGCATATGATGGCATGCACACTGTGGGTATTTTTGTTGTTGAGGGGACTGCTCCCGTTTCGGCTAGAATTACAAAAAGGGAGAAAGACTTTACATCATCCCCGACGACATTTGATGCATGGCATGTGTAATGCCCCTGGTCACTAATCTGTTCACGACGAATGGTCAGCATGGATCCTACACTGTTGTAGTCTAGGTCTGTTGTGCTGGCGTTGACATGGTGCCTGTCTGTCGATGCATTGCTAGGTTGAACCGGCGTCGATGACCATGTTATTGTGGGTCGGTTGAAGCCAGTAGCATTGCAGTACAGGGTCACAGTCCCCTCCATCTCATCATCCGTGTGTAGTTTAGGACTGATGTAGTTAATAATGGGACTAGAGCAAGCCAGATTGTATTGAGTAAGGTCAGAAAGCCTGATATTGTATAGTTCAGGGGGAAATTGGCAGATTATTTCGTTCTTTAAATTTGGACAGTATAGGATTTCCCTCATGCGGCAGTCACAGGACCAGGGGTTATTATGCAGATGGTAGCGGAAATCACGTAAGGTAGAGACCGAATCACATAAAGTGGACGGAAGAGTCTCTAAGTGATTCCCATTCAAGCTCAAGGAACCAAATCGTGCATTTCTGAGCGTGTTTCTAAATGCCTCTTCATGAATATTTTCCAGTTGCATGTCCGACAAATCTATGTCAACATGATTACGTATCATATTGTCATACCTGGAACCAATGTTAGAGAAGCTGTACTTGTCCAGTTGCTTTATGGGGTTCCCTTTTAGCTTGAGGTGAAATCTTACATCAAAATTAATGTTCGAAAACGTCCCATCTTGCACCATAGTGATGTTGTTATATGAGAAATCTAAAGTGTCAATATAGCGATTAGAGAACATATCCGACTGAAGAGCTGTGATCTCATTGTGTGACATGTCGAAACTTCTGAGACTTGTCAAATTAGCAACAGATGTGGGAATATCCGTTATGAAGTTGAAAGAAAGATCGAGATGCGAGAGCTGGTTAAGGCCAACAAATATGCCCTGGCCTAGAGATGTTATCTGGTTATGAGAAGCACCAAGGTATGAGAGCTGTTTCAACCCTGCAAATATGTCCTCGCTTACTGCTGCAATCTGGTTGTGAGAAATAGATAGCGTTCTAAGTTTGTACAAGGTGGTAAACATGTCACTAGGTAGGGACGTTAGTTTGTTGTGATGAAGATGTAAGACCGTAAGTTCCTGCAGGTGTTGGAAACTCCCTGGTTCTATAACACTTATGTTGTTGCTATGAAGGTGTAACGTTTGGATATTCTGTACGCCATCAAATGTCTGTGATAGGATGCCTGTTATCTCATTGTTGTCTATATCAAGCCTTCTTAAATTTAGTAGGTGTTGAAGCTTTACATTTTCAATTTGTACTATATGATTACTTCCAAGCGTTAGGTATGTTGTAGCTGCTGGAATGTTATCAGGGATGGCAACTAGGTTTTTGTTATAGCAGTTAACTGTTGTACCGCTACAGCTGCATACGACTTGTCCATCTGGAGAGGTGCAGGCTTGTAAAGCTGCAATCAGTCTTACCAGGGTCACAAGGACGGCCAGGGTGGAAGCACAGCACGCCATCTTTGGATTTTCCTGTGTAAACACTGCAAATCAATATCAACTGAAATGCAATTCTGAAAGGCAATATTTGCCAGCAAATACAGCGCATCTCACATTGAGTACAATGGATTGGAATTGAAAACACTCCCAACTGGTAACTTTAAGAAAATTCTCCAGCCCTTAAGCTACCTTTCAGGGCTAGTATTTTCTGTCAATGTCTCGTCTATTACAGACGTACTTTAGGCATGCATGCTCTAGTATCAACTCGCAGCAAACATGTATGGAACATGGGGGGGGGGGGCAATCCTGAAAAGCCATACCTTATACAACAGTTATATAATGACTTTTGATAAAGGAGATTGTAACGTTGCCATCATATTTCATAACGAGAAACAAGTTCAAATTATCAAGAATAGCTATTAATAATAGCACAAAAAGTAGAATAAGGTACCTCGTATTAATTTTCCCTCGGTCAAAGGTAGGCTTCTTCCTCGATGAGCTTTGATGATGGTTCAAGAGCTTTGAGCTTTACAATCGATATTGCAGGCGAGGTTATTTAGTCAGTCTGCAAAACAAAGAGTGTATAGCTGTTTCTTGTGTTGTTAGCAACCTAACCTTGTTTTTGTTTTCATCCCTTCCACTTCCAACTTAGCAACCGCCAGCATGGTCAAAAACACGTTACTGGTCAAAATGGTCTCCTTACACAAATGCAGACGTTGCCATAAGTTTGGTGACACTTGTCCCATATAGCACAAATATAAACGGTAACAAATAAAAAACTTCCTTACCAGCGTTTCTATTAATGATAGTGGTCTGCCTGCTTATTTAATCAGTTTTTAGTGTTAAGGACTCAGCGAAACTCCAAACTAGAATATGTGAAAATCGCAAGTTGCACTGAATTTTTCACGATTTCAGTGACCATTTTTTACTATCATTTATTATTTGAACCGTACGCGTCGGTTCCTTCGAAGTTAGTAAACATGTATTATGTAGTTATCTACTCACTTAAGTCAGTGTAAGCGAGAACCCTTTCTACCCCTATATGTCTCCAGTATGTCTGAGATAGGTAGCACTGTACGCATGATAACCACAGCTGACTGAGAACAATGACTCAAATGCAGAATATCAGTATTAAAGACTGATAAGGAAGTACGTTCAACTTGATAAATGTTAAACACCCGGGTAAAAGGATACACAAAAAACGCTTACTCAATTTAGCAACTGGATAACATTTGAAAACAGGCAGACGTGTCAGACAGCATCAGTCACAGACGAAATACAGCAGATGCTGTCTAAAACTTCTGTTGCAAAATTCTATCAAGCTGATTTTCAACGAGTAACTGTTTTTGGCGTTCGATAAGGAAGTAACTTGCCTTGTTACACTTCCTCAGGGCTATGGGTTAACAGTGTGTTGGCTGACAGTGATATTGAATGTAAATTTAGACTTACCATAAGAGCTTGGCGTGTCTTCTTACACTTGATGAAATATGTCAGGTCCAAACTCGGAGATGAAATGAGAATATATGAGAAAAGGGTGTCTTATATATGAGAAAAGCGGAAAAGCGGAATATATGAGAAAAGCGGAAAACAAAGTTGTCGTTCAACCTTTTCTACACCTGTAGCTGTCCCGGTGCGCAGTTAATTTGGTACGCGACAGCAAAGAAAGCCAACTTTTATTCGGGTTTGTTTGGAGCTGACGTACTTGTTGCGTGCCAAAAAAGGCGCACCGCCAACCTAATACGTGATAAGTCACAAATAACGAACCTGGCGCAAATAACAAACCTGGCACAAATAACGTGATTGACGTTAGGCACACACAGGACTATTCACCAGCGCTATAGACTGCCACTGGCCACAGACTTGCTACTGTGCCGTGTTTATTAACTTTCCCTTGAGTCGACAAGTTTGTTCAGCATTGAGGCTTCTATTTGTTGCAAAGCTTAACTTCGTGTCTGCTCATTGAATCTTTTGGACGTGCTTCTTAAGTTTTGTATTTGCCATGACCCGTACTGGTTAACATTGGTAAAACCCGAAAGAATTAACATTTCTTTTCAGATATTCCAACTGAGGGCCTTTTTGCTGTACCAACAAAATACCCATTAAATTTTAGTCCGTGCAACTTGGGACGCTGAGATCTACTTTTATATTTGCATCTTCGACCCACTGTAGTTGGCACTGAAGAAACATTACTCTTTCAAAATGCTGTCATTTGCTAACTACAGGTGCTATATATAATTGCCTTTACACAAGGTTTAGTTTTTTTCTTTGATATGGTGGAATTGATGTTATTGTAAACAGCATAACACGAGAAGCTGTAGGTGAGTGTCCATGGTATTTATTAGGTGCGTAGGTTTCGAAGAGTCAAAGGTCAAGTCTGGTAATTGGCTTCCTGGTGGATTTCTACCGTACTGCATTGGAACATCCGGATAAAATCAGTACGTTTTGCTATAAAGGAAGGGCATTCGTTTTCCGATATTCTTTTGCGATTTACGGCATGTGTTTGTTCATTTTGCACTTCTTTCAAATTGTAAGAGTTACAGTATTATCGCAAACTTTGTGTATCCCAAGACATGCACAACACAAGATCAGTGACCTTTAGTATGTTACACGCCATGAACATGAACAATTTGTGGATAAGCTGTTGTGTGTTGAGATGGTGTTGTTCTTCTATAGACAATTATTTTTACCTATTGATATTTTCAAGGACATATACATGTTCATGTATTCTCGGAAAATGAAAATATGACCCTTTTATAGAAAAAAAAACATAAATTTTAATGGATTTTTTTATGTAATCATTGTATTAAACTTTTTCCTGGTAGACCAATTTACAGGAAACGTCATATGCAGTACATATCGAAAACCTTGAGAAGTGTTCTTTATTGAATCAGAAAACGGACGACTATTTCTGACCAATGGCACCCGGTCATTTTGTAGTATTGCACCATATCACACTCAATAAAAGACGTTTTTCCAGGTTCCCTCCTCCGCAGATACTGGGAAGCTCAGCGAAAGCCTGTTTTGTGCCGTCAAGCGTCAGGCAAGTTTGAACATTTAATTTACTCAATGTTGCACGGTCCGTGGAATGGTCTTTCTCCTTCACTCTTCACTGCGCCTAATTGTGCCAAACTATTGCGGCAACTAAAAAGACGCACCCGGAGTGTCACATTCCCAAATGTCGGCTCGAAATCAGATACAAGAGAACTTTATGGGAAATCGCAATGTTGCCACTGAATTATGTACTATGATTAAATATCATCGAAAATGGATTTGTAGTGACTGCGCCGCCTCGACCTCATTTGCGCCAATTTGGCAATTGCAAATTTCCTAACTACACAAGCAGAGATTCATCAGTACAGTAATTATGACACACTTACTACACAAGCAGAGGTTCATCAGTACAGTAATTATGACACACTTACTACACAAGCAGAGATTCATCAGTACAGCAATGATGACACACTTACTACACAAGCAGAGATTCATCAGTACAGCAATGATGACACACTTACTACACAAGCAGAGATTCATCAGTACAGTAATTATGACACACTTACTACTCAAGCAGAGATTCATCAGTACAGTAATGATGACACACTTACTACACAAGCAGAGATTCATCAATACAGTAAGGATGACACACTTACTACACAAGCAGAGATTCATCAGTACAGTAATTATGACACACTTACTACACAAGCAGAGATTCATCAGTACAGTAAATATGACACAATTACTACACAAGCAGAGATTCATCAGTACAGCAATTATGACACACTTACTACACAAGCAGAGATTCATCAGTACAGTAAATATGACACACTTATTACACAAGCAGAGATTCATCAGTATAGTAATGATGACACACTTACTACACAAGCATAGATCCATCAGTACAGTAATGATGACACACTTACTACACAAGCATAGATCCATCAGTACAGTAATGATGACACACTTACTACACAAGCAGAGATTCATCAGTACAGCAATGATGACACACCTACGACACAACCAGAGATTAATCCAGTCAGCAATGATGACACACTTACTACACAAGCAGAGATTCATCAGTACAGTAATGATGACACACTTACTACACAAGCAGAGATTCATCAATACAGTAAGGATGACACACTTACTACACAAGCAGAGATTCATCAGTACAGCAATGATGACACACCTACGACACAACCAGAGATTAATCCAGTCAGCAATGATGACACACTTACTACACAAGCAGGGATTCATCAGTACAGTAATGATGACACACTTACTACACAAGCAGAGATTCATCAGTACAGTAATGATGACACACTTACTACACAAGCAGAGATTCATCAGTACAGTAATGATGACACACTTACTACACAAGCAGAGATTCATCAGTACAGTAATTATGACACAATTACTACACAAGCAGAGATTCATCAGTACAGCAATTATGACACACTTACTACACAAGCAGAGATTCATCAGTACAGTAATGATGACACACTTACTACACAAGCAGAGATTCATCAGTACAGCAATGATGACACACTTACTACTCAAGCAGAGATTCATCAATACAGTAATGATGACACACCTACTACTCAAGCAGAGATTCATCAGTACAGCAATATGACACACTTACTACACAAGCAGAGATTCATCAGTACAGTAATGATGACACACTTACTACACAAGCAGAGATTCATCAGCATAGTAATTATGACACACTTACTACACAAGCAGAGATTTACCAGTACAGTAACGATGACACATCCGTGAATTGTGGAGACAAGGATCACCACGGCGCCTTTGTGTCACTGCACAATGTACCTTTGTGTGACGCTGAAGACGGCTCAAATCATTGTGCTACAGGTCACTCCGTAAATATGAATACATATTTGCTACCCGGACTGTCTACCTGGGATGGGACGCACAAGTGGACAGTATGGTGTCAAAGGGGAGCAGACACCTCTTTCTGCTGTGCAGACTGTGTCGAGCTGGTCTTCCAACAGACGACCTCACCGCCATCTACTGCGGGTATGTGCGACCGCTTCTCGTGTATGCAGCCCCAGTTTGGAACGCCGCCCTCAACAACAGGCAAATCAACAGACTAGAGCGCGTTCAGAAACGTGCATGTAAGATCGTGTTGGGTCGCCAGTACACCTCGTATACTGACACATTGAGAACATTAAACCTACAAACTCTGGCTGACCGCAGACACGAACTCTGTCTGAACTTTGCTAACAAAGTGAGTCACTCGCCGCGTTTCTGTTCCTGACTACCTCCGACTCGAGGAGAACAGCACGGCAGGCTACTGAGGAACTCACTCCAGTACTCTCAAGCCAGGGGTACTAAAGGCCCCCTCTCATTGGGCTGCGGTACTGTGGCGGTAGCGTGCGGTAGCTTGGAAATGGCTACCGCCGCAGTGCCGTGCACAGACCTCGGCGTACCGTCCTAGTGACGTCTCAGTGCCGTACCAGTGCCGGTCCACACCGCCGGCGTGCCGGTTGAAATGGCGATTTTTTTTAATTTTTGAAAAAAAAACGCAAGTGGCAAAGTGCCGCGCGCTCGCCTGGAGCTTGCCGGGAGCTCACCGCGCGCGCTATTGTATAAAAAGTGATATGTCAGTTTCAAGGTTATACGTATATTCTATAACATGTTACCTTTGTTGCACCAAGTGTCACAAGTGAAAATCCTTTTATCATTTGAAATCAGTTTTTGATGAATTTTTTTATTGATCACTACCATCAAAATACAATCGGCCCATTTCCCTAGCTATTGATCTGTTTAAGAGTTTAGTTCGACCTATTTTACTACATTCTAGTGAGGTTGATGATTGTAGCTGTAGAACTTCTGATATTTTCATTGGGATATTGCTTTATCCCACTTAAAATTAGATCATTGTACATTTATTCCAGTACGGAAGTTGGTAGACTAGTAGACTCAGGGAAGGAATCAGACCACTCGTCTACATGCACTCGCCCCGCTCTTGTGCCATTCAAGAAATACAGTACAGTGATAAACTGAACTTGACATACCAGTCAGGCACTGTATCACAAATTCTACTCAATGTTTCGCCGTAAGGGGTGAATTGGAGGAATTCCTATTGATCGTTGATAGTCAAACACAGTTGATTAGATACTCTCGCTAAGATTGAATAATTTGCCTACTAACAGGATTATTTAAAAAACATACGACACTTCATCATTCGAAAAAGAAAATGACTGTCAATACCAACCGTTTTTGATATACATTTAAAGAAAGTGTGAAACTCACGTTTCTCCCTGGCTGGAGGGAACCACTTAGAAATATCAGTAAACTCCTCACATTTTATAAAATAAAAAATCAATTTGATAGGGAAGACTTTATCACATCAATTCATAATAAACCGTTTGTAAGAAGTAACTACACTGAGAATCAGCGCAGAAGTTGAAAAGGATCGACACCACAACACACCAGGCACTCACAGATTGTGTCCCACATGTAACGAAAATATTGAAGATAAATTGCAATTTGTGATGTCCACGGCCTGCCCCACTAATGGCAAAGAGAGAGATGCGCTGCAAAGTATTACTACTAACTTCACCATATCTGGTGCACAGAACGATGTATTGTTGTCATGTCCAACTCCTATACAACCTACATAGGTCAATTTCATTATACTTCATCCTAAAAGCGAGGGAAAAGATAATCCATACATGGCTTTATTGTAATTTATAAACTGTTATCGATAATGTTTTGTACTTATCATTGTAGGATAGGTTAGCCTTGCAGTATTGTTGATTTAGTGCCATATATTGTACCATATACGATTGTCGAACAATAAGGTGCATTCGATAACTTGCGTATCTGTGCTTCAAACGCAAATGCGCCGCACGTCAGTGAGAGTGCAAATGAAAATTGGTGAAAGAAACGCGACGGTGCCGTATAAATCTGCCGTGGCAGTGCCGCCGCAGTGCCGGTGTCACAGGGATCTCGCACCCCCGTGAATTTGAACCCCCCGGTTCGAAATCACCAGTGAATTTGCACCCCCCCCCCCCGGTGCGAAATCCCTAGCGATTTCGCACCCCTCTAGTGATCTCGCACCCCCAGGGTGTAGTATGTGTTCTGTTACGGCATTCATAATTCCCAGTGGCAATCTTTTTAACAAATTGATTTGTAACTATAACTGACATTTCAAATGCTCTGTTGACTGAAGTGGTAACGAAGTGGGCTGTGCAATGACTATCTGGGGGTCATGGTTCTTGTGTTCAAAGCCTGGTGGCGACATTTTTTTATCCCGTAGTTTTTAATATTGAATAACTAATAATTCTTACTCAGAAATGTCATAAGATTTCGATTAAGGCTTCGATAATTTTTTTTCTAACCCTATTTAACACCCGTCATCCATTCAATATGTGATATAATTTTGTATGATAAAATATTATTCAAGTCTCTAAAATAATTAAAAAAATCAATTATGAACATTGAAGTAAAACTATGAACTAATCGTACATTCCTCATGGCACAAAGGAAAAATAGTACAACGAATCATCGTGCACAGAGAGTCACCATCATCGCGCTGTGCTGAAATACTAGTAGCGTTACATTAGTCCAGGGCATGGGTTCCCGGAGTCTTAGATGTTTGTTCTGTCAGACACAGCAACTTGTAATACTCTCGATTACCACGTTAAACTATGGCTTTATTATATAAAAATGCAGTTTGAATATAATTGCTGCACAGACAGAGCACCTTTCGAAATATTTGGGGGAGTTCAAAATCCCTAGGGGGGTTCGAGGAGGGGGTGCGAGATCCCTAGCTGGGGGGTGCAAGATCGCTAGGGATTTCGCACCGGGGGGTGCGAGATCCCTAGTGATTTCGCACCGGGGGGTTCAAAATCAGGGGGGTGCGAAATCCCTGTGACACCGGAGCCGAGAGGGGGCCTTTATTGTAAGCTGCGGCGCAATTCAGTCTCTATACTGCAATGCCGTTTTTTCTCATGTGTTTTTTTATCAATAAACCATTTACTACTAAAATCGACGAAATTGTGTCTAATGAGGAAGAAGGTCTTACGGAATAGCAACAGCGAATGCAGTGTATGAAGACACAGACCTTAGTTATAAAGCAGCCTAAGGCGATTACAACTCAACAACACATTCCTGTGCGGTAGATGCGAACCAAGTCGAAACTGTTTCTTTTCTGTCAGGAAATAGCTTGTACGGACAGCAATCCGAAACCCTTGTCGAGGCACGTGACAATACTAGTACTACGAGTACCTTGGGTATCCTATATGGAAGTTGTCCAGTAACTGACGAGTGACTAGTAACAGTATTATCTTTACTGTGGATCATTTCGAAATAATGCTTAAAGCCACTGCTATAAAATTAAGAAGGGGTGGGTGAGATATATGAAAAAGCAGAAATGTTAGCTCAAGCAATGTGCACGTAAAGTAGTAAAGACTTGTGTACATGTGTAATACTAAGTGTATTGTAACCAGACTTGTATTTGCAGGCATATATGCCGTTGTTTCATCAATTTTGTAGTCTGGTGTTTAGATGTTTAGAGGTCAAGTGAGGTCAAGTTGTCTAGTGCACTCAGAACTAGCAGAGCAAAGTGCACTGACCTGATATTTGCTGAACTGCAATTGGTTAAACCACCTAGGGCATTTTGCACCTGGCCTTTAAAAGCCAGAACATACTGTACTGTGCTCATTCCAACTCTGATCCTTGAGAAAGCCACACACAGGCGAAACAAGTCGATGTGGTCTCGAATAAAGTTCTTAACAGGAACATGCGGCTACAGCGTCTTTTCTGAAGATGTGACGTGAGTGTGTACGGTTGGCTTGAGCTTGTTCTTACTATTTGCCTGGTGTTAAGAAGTTTATCATGATATACATTTTTAAGCAGCTAAAAAGTCAATTAAAAGGCCAAAGTTGTCAAAAGGATAAGCTATTTACACTGCGCTATAATTGGATCAATCCGCCAATGACATCACCTAATGCTATATAAGGAGCGGCAGTTGACCATTCCGTGTAGTTCACCGAAATCCTACGCAACGACTGGACGTGGTGGGCAGTCTGTCCCGGGCTCGAAGTGGGGTCTTCTTACAATGGAGTGTGCGTCCACCGGTGCTTCGAGCGGCCTTTGGCAGCGTCTTGAGTCCTAGGAGAGGTTTTCTGGACTACCACGACCGAATTTCGGTCAAGGTTTGGCTAGTTAGTGAGCTGGTTTTGGCTTACAGAGCGGGGGACGTTTTGTTTTTAGGCCGTAACGAGTTTAGTTGACGGCTGTTATTTTCCCGTTTTTCAGTTTTCTGCTTGTGGCTTCGTTTTTACGAGTTGGGTTTGTTTCCTGGGGTGTTTTGTAGCTTGTTTTAACCTCGGGGTTTTCTCAAGTGTTTTTTTAGCGTGTTTTGACGATTTCTCGTTGCAGCTGTTCGTGTCGACGGGATTTTGGCGGCTTTTTTGCACGTGGGACATTTGCATTTGTATGCGTGGAGAATTTCTTTTGTTCTCTGGTTTTCTTAACAGGGTTCTCGGGTGGTTTACAGTAAATGGTAAGGGAAGGGTACCTGAGTGGAGCTTTCGGCCTTGGCAAATCGGTGTCCTGGCCCTTGGTCGGATTGGGCCTTGTTCTGCCCTTTCGATGTAAGTTTCCTTGGGTGGGTAGCGTGTGTTTTGTGTGTTTTGCTTCGGTCATTAAGTGGTGTTGTGTGCCTTTACAGTGATAAGCCAAGCTCCACAGGTACCCACTGCGAGTTTGCAGGACTTCACACAACAGGCGACCCCGGCAGTCAACACTTCAGAGGCAAGCGGTTCCGCAGCGGACATGTTTAGCACGTCAGGCAGGCGTTACACCAAGACAGTCGCCGCCGTTGTTCAAGTGCTGGATGGACCTCGTCAGAGTCCAACTCAGCACCCAGAAGGATGGGACACGCGGACACTTGGGGCTGCATACTCGAGAGATGCAGGACCTGCGGCGATGGCGTGAAGTGGCATCTGCCAGGGCAGTTGACCTGCTGCCACCATTCTTGTCTGCAGGAATTTTGGCGGGAGTCTGGTGTACTTGGGTTTTCTTTCTTTGAATCGTATTTCGGCGATTTGCATTTGTATGACGTAGACGCTGGACATGTTTGTCTGCGTTTTTGTTCTGATTATGCCTGATGCGATACGTTTTGTGTTTTGTTGTCTACAGTTTGGCGTCCGGGAGGCCAGTACTGCCTGTGAAAAGCTGCCTACCAATTGTGGCGGACAAGAACCTTGCAGTGACAGAGAAGCGATGGTGGAACAAGCTCCGCGTTTGTTTGTAATTTATAGGCGAGGGCTTCAGGCTTTTCGGAGCTCGTTTCTTTTGAGACGTGTTGTTTGTTAATTTTCCTTTGCTTTGTTTACGAGTGGTTGTCTCATGGGTGTTGTTTATTTTAGGCTGGCAAGTCACTCCGGAAGATGGGAGACTGCGGTGACAGAAATGACAACCACTTCGACTGCAGCAGTCGCTACCGAGACGGGAGAAAACATGCTGGAGTAGAGAGGCGTGCGGTGGAGACATTAGGGATGCCGTGGACAACTGTCGAGTGGCAATATGAGGTACGTATTATTGAGAGATTTGTACGTCGTGGTGGTGTTCGTCGACGTCCCCAGTTGAGTGTTATTTGGCACATTTTAGTGCTAACACTAGCAGAGGGGCAGTCGAGCGGTTGCACACGTGACGTGACAAATGTGTACGTCGTGGTGGTGTTCGTCGACGTCCCCAGTTAAGTGTTATTTGGCACATTTTAGTGCTAACACTAGCAGAGGGGCAGTCGAGCGGTTGCACACGTGACGTGAGAAATTTGTACGTCGTGGTGATGTTCGTCGACGTCCCCAGTTGAGTGTTATTTGGCACATTTTAGTGCTGACACTAGCTGAGGGGCAGTCGAGCGGTGACACACGTGACGTGACAAATGTGTACGTCGTGGTGGTGTTCGTCGACGTCCCCAGTTGAGTGTTATTTGGCACATTTTAGTGCTAACACCAGCAGAGGGGCAGTCGAGCGGTTGCACACGTGACGTGACAGATGGGTGCGTCGTGGTGATGTTCGTCGACGTCCCCAGTTCAGTGTTATTTGGCACATTTTAGTGCTGACACTAGCTGAGGGGCAGTCGAGCGGTGACACACGTGACGTGAGAGATTTGTACGTTGTGGTGATGTTCGTCGACGTCCCCAGTTGAGTGTTGTTTGGCACATTTTAGTGCTGACACTAGCTGAAGGGCAGTCGAGCGGTGACACACGTGACGTGACAAATGTGGCGTCGGGGTGGTGTTCGTCGACGTCCCCAGTTGAGTGTTATTTGGCACATTTTAGTGCTGACACTAGCTGAGGGGCAGTCGAGCGGTGACACACGTGACATGACAGATGGGTGCGTCGTGGTGATGTTCGTCGACGTCCCCAGTTCAGTGTTATTTGGCACATTTTAGTGCTGACACTAGCTGAGGGGCAGTCGAGCGGTGACACACGTGACGTGAGAGATTTGTACGTCGTGGTGATGTTCGTCGACGTCCCCAGTTGAGTGTTATTTGGCACATTTTAGTGCTGACACTAGCTGAGGGACAGTCGAGCGGTGACACGTGACGTGAGAGATTTGTACGTTGTGGTGATGTTCGTCGACGTCCCCAGTTGAGTGTTGTTTGGCACATTTTAGTGCTGACACTAGCTGAAGGGCAGTCGAGCGGTGACACACGTGACGTGACAAATGTGTGCGTCGGGGTGATGTTCGTCGATGTCCCCAGTTGAGTGTTATTTGGCACATTTTAGTGCTGACGCTAGCTTAGGGGCAGTCGAGCGGTGATACACATAACGTGACAGATGTGTGCGTCGTGGTGGTGTTCGTCGATGTCCTCAGTTGAGTGTTATTTGGCACATTTTAGTGCTGACACTAGCTTAGGGGCAGTCGAGCGGTGATACACATAACGTGACAGATGTGTGCGTCGTGGTGATGTTCGTCGATGTTCTCAGTTGAGTGTTATTTGGCACATTTTAGTGCTGACACTAGCTGGGGGGCAGTCGAGCGGTGACACACGTGACAAATGTGTACGTCATGGTGATGTTCGTCGATGTCCCCAGTCGTGTGTTATTTGGCACATTTTAGCGCTGACACTAGCTGAGGGGCAGTCGAGCGGTGACACACGTAACGTGACAGATGTGTACGTCGTGGTGATATTCGTTGATGTCCCCAGTTGAGTGTTATTTGGCACGTTTTAGCGCTGACACTAGCTGAGGGATAGTAGAGCGGTGACACACGTAACGTGACAGATGTGTACGTCGTGGTGATGTTCGTTGATGTCCCCAGTTGAGTGTTATTTGGCACATTTTAGTGCTGACATTAGCTGAGGGGTAGTAGAGCGGTGATACACGTAGCGTGACAGATGTGTACGTCGTGGTGATGTTCGTCGATGTCCTCAGTTGAGTGTTATTTGGCACATTTTAGTGCTGGCACTAGCTGAGGGACAGTCGATCGGTGACACACGTGACTTGAGAGGTGTGTATATGGCATCATTTCCGTGTCAAAATTACGTACGTAAAAAACGTCACGTTTTGGCGTTTATACGTGACGTATTGGGGGTCAATACGTCACGTATGAAAGGCCTACGTCACGTATGCCGGAACGTACGGATACGTGACATACATATGGTTTTGCAATTTCCGTGTCAAAATTACCTACATAAAAAAACGTACGATTTCTCGTCCAAACGTCACGTATAACAGGTCATACGTCACATAAGGCATATACGTCACGTACTAAACGTGACATACATATGTCGTGGCATTTTTAGATCAAAATATCGTATCTACGTAGACGTCACGTTTTGTGGTTATACGTTACGCACATAAATGGGTTATGTTAACGTACCACGTTAACGTAACGTATGTAGGCCCTTCAAGTTATTATAACAAACAACGTTAACATATAACGTAGTCGTAGTTATCATAACGCATTACGTTAACGTAACATAGTCATTTACGTTATCATAACGCAGAGCGCTAACGTAACGTACACTAGAGTGAACCTTTATAATAGGCGTGTTCTGTTTACGTCATTGGTTTATGTTGTGTATAACGTCTACGATAGACGCGTTCTGGTGACGTCATCAGTTTATGTTATGTACAACGTGTATGATAGACTTGTTCTTGTGACGTCATCAGTCTATGTTTTGTAAAAGCCGCAGCACACAATGTATTAGTGTGGGTACAAAGTAGTACACAATTTTTGATGCCTGGCTAGAATATCCTATGTGAGCATTAGCCAGATTTAAACTGTGCCGTGGGATATACTGTCTGAATTGATGAATTGAATTGTGAACCATTCTGTTCGTGTATATTCGAAAGTGCGCCATACTACGCGTCAACCCGTTCATTGAGTGAACTCAACAGATAGGCGATGCTCTTGTCGACTGTCCGCATCAAATCGTCGTCCAAATGCCCGAAGGTCGCGTACAGTCTTCCTATCCTCTGCCTCGTATTCGCTCAGACTTGACCACAAGCCCTTTGCGAAATCCTTCGAGCGGCTCTTGAAATGTAAATCCTCCAGGGAACGGGGAACTTTCTAGTCCCGGCGCAGAGAATCGTAGTGGACCTCGGAGCGTGCACGTCCGACCCGACACTTGCCAACGCCATGAGGTCCCTTGTGTCCCTTCACGGGTAGAGAACAAGCACGACTGTGAGTACTTGGAACCTGCCATGATCCTAGCGCGATGCCGGAAGCGGTGACCTTGAAGGACGAAGACGAACACGAGCTGGAAAAACTTGAAATTTTAGAGAGAACGGACAGCTGTGGCCGGCACGCGCCCTGTGATCGCCGAGTGACTGTCGGCGGAAGTGGTCTGAGCGGAGATGCAGACGGTTGGGGGGACACGTGCTCAGGACCCGTATGTCGGGGGCGGAGCTTGACCACGGAGACGCCAGACTACGCGTCAACCCTTCCATGGTGATCAGCCATTGGTTGGAAATCAAGGTGGTCGTGAGCTCGCTGCTTGTGTGGATTACCGCCCAGCGGGCCGGGTGACAGTTTACAGTTCACCATACTTTCTGTAAAGACGCATTGCATTATATTATCAGAATATGAATTTACATGAATGTTATAGCCGACTTGATGGATAAAATATGGGGAAGTATAGTAGAGCATTTGTCATCGATTGTGTAACTATTGTGACATTCGTCCCATTCTCATCCATTTGAAACCTGAAATTGTTGTCTGGCCTTGTTTGGATCTGAAATGTTTAGATTTATGTGGGTTAGGATATGGAGGGATCACTATGTACTTCTGTGGAATACTGCCATACGGAAGTAATGTTTTGGTCTGTCTATTACAATGTAAAAGCAGTGATGGGCGATGGTTTTAATCCCATATATGACCGCGGCTACAAGTACCCGCGAGAACTAACAGACACAATAGCTGCCCGTACACATCGATTGTACTCGAAGATTCCCTCTCATGAACTTTCCAAGCCCCTTTGTGTCGATTTTGTAGACACTCTGGCAGATCACACAACAAGGTGGTCTTTATACAACCATCAGAGAATCACACCTTTTTGTCTCCAATTGGCTTATCACAATACAAACTAATGCACCTGGTAGGGAGAGCGGCAAAAAAACCCCGGGACATTTGATATAAAGGTCACTTTCTTCTACTCTCCAAGCAGAGGTTAGTGGGGCAGATCGTCACCGTTTTATCATATGCCCCGTGGTTTTAGTTTGGATGGGGCTAGCGGACAGAAAACGGGGCATATATTTTGATAAAACGGCGACGAGCTGCCTCACAAACCTCTGCTTGGAGAGTAGTAAGGGACAATTAGAGAAGCCCGCGGCCGTCGCTCAGAAAAAAATGATCTTTCATTGCCTCCATTGCAGACTCCGTCCGGCCAAGGAGGTTGGTGAGGTTGTTTACTTTCAAGTTAAAGCTTTACTATTACATTTTTTTTGTTATTGCTGGCCTTCTCGGTCTTCCCGGACAGCAATAAGAAGAAGAAAAATGTAATGGTAAAGCTTTAACTTAACAAAGAAAACAGCCGTAAGAGTCTGAAATGGAGGCTAGATCTTTCAACCAATATCGATCTTCTAGGAGCTCTTCACATCTGCTTTGAAGCCCAAGCATCTGCTTGGATCACAAATATCTGATGGATCCCAAACATCTGCTTGGAGCCACTACCATGTGCTTTTCTAGATAATTTTCCATTGCTCCCAAGCAGATCTATAGGTCTCAATATCTGCTTTGAGTCCCAACATCTGCTTTAAGCCTCTACATCTGGTCGGAGCTCCAAACACCCAATGGAGCAGAACGAGAAAGGCACAAGCCTCACTCAGAGCCCCAGCCCTTTTTAGCTTTCCACGTCCGCTCGCCACGACCCGCCACCTGGCTGAAAAAAAGAGCTGACACTCAGCAAGCACTCAGGCTAGAAAGGCATATCTATATATAGAAAGCACATGTTAGTGGCTCCAAGTATATGTTTGAGCTCCAAGCAGACCCTATCTCCATAGCCGACCCCCTTCATACAGCTGACTCTATTTGGCCAATTTCTACTATTTTCCCAGCGACCCGCAGAGACTGATAGAGAAACTTTTATTGTGAGAACATTTACAAGGCTCAACCATAAAACCTCCTTGGCTCAACCAAGGCGCGAACCTCCCACTGGGACGTGCGCGGGTGACTGGGTTTGTGCCAGAAATCGGTCATAAAAAGATTAGTAACCCGGACATTCGTACGGCTGTTAACATTACCACGCGCGAGGAGGGGAGGCGACAATACAAAAGGTCACTATTGAATAGAAATATTCCGCCCTGTTTGTTATCGCAGATCTTATAATTAGGTTGCAAAACATACTTCTTCTTCCAGTTTGATACGGTCTTCGCAACATATAGATCTGCTTGGAGATTATGACCCACTTTACACTGAGTCCACTTCAGATAATCCGAACCGGTTCCGAACCGGATCGGTTGTCTTTAGACCTACGGGCGGAAGGGCATTGCGCCACCCGCGGTGCGAGATATTACAGTCGCTCCTCTCATATTTGTTATGTTTGCTACAAGCGTTCTCTGGCATATGAAATAGTACGTGCCCAACAAAAAAAGGACGATGAGACGCATGTACAGGGATAGGCAAGACCAGGCTTGAACCCGCCGGCGTTCGTCCTCGCCTTGCTGGCTGTACTGCAAGTCGGGCACGTTGATCGGGTCATAGGAGAACACCAAAGAAGAAGCAGCCACGGGTGGCAGGCCATTGCACTTGAAACATTCGAAAACTTTCAATGACAATTGCACAAACGTTTCAGAATGAGGAAAATATGCTTCTATTGCTAGCGCAGGCTTATTAGCATATCATTATCATGACCCCGAAAGCGGTCCCGGAGCCAGTTTCCTCTTTACACACAGATCGGAACCGCATCGACCCCCCGCTGATGTGGACTAGACCAGGGTTGGGATGTGGTCTGGTGCGGTTCCTGGAGAAACCGGATTCTCCTCTTTAGACTGGGAACGGGAGGCGAACTAGTCCAGTTAAAGTGGACTAGATCTATGATCTAGAAAAGAACATATTCCAAGCAGATGTTTGGGCTCCAAGCAGATGTTTGGGCTCCAAGCAGATGTTTGGGATCCAAGCAGATAGTTGGGATCAAAGCAGATGTTTGGGATCCAAGCAGATGCAGAGAGCTCCAAGGAGATCGATATTGGGTGAAAGATTAAGCCTCCATTGAAGACTCCTTCCGGCTATTTTCTTTTTCAAGTTTTACTATTACATTTTTCTTGTTGCTGTCCGGGATTAGGACCGGAAGGCCAACAATAAGAAGAAAAAAAATGTTATAGTAAAGCTATAACCTGACAAAGAAAACAGCCGGAAGGAGTCTGCAATGGAGGCTATGAAAGTTACGGCCGGGCTTCTCTTAGCATACTACTCTGCAAACATAGGCTGGTGGAGAGTTTGTGACCTTTTTATCAAATGCCCCGTTTTTTTGCCCGCTCTCCCCACCAGGTGCAAGTTTGTGATATTTACTGGAGACAAAGAGGTGTGGCTCTCTGATGTTTTATGACAGGAAGATTGTAAAAAGACCACCATGTGTGGTCTGTCAGAGTGTCTAGCCGATCGATGGAAATATGTGGATGATTTAACACTCGGAGAAAACAGAAATGTGCGCAAACAGTCATACCTTTATGATCAAGTGGATTCACTTGAAGTATGGTCCAACACTGCGCAACTTTAAACCCCTAAGAAATGTATGGTGCTGACTATGTCTTATGAAGAGCCCACCTCCCCCTCCACCCATAACTCTCGGGGGCAAACCCCTTCTGATCCCTTCTGGCAGTGATCGCTGCTAAAGTGTTGGGAATCTGGTTTCAGTCTAATCTGAAATGGGACAAACAAGTCTGGGAGTTTACCAAGAAGGCCAACAAATTTATGTTTATGCTCCGGAGACTTAAGACGTTCGGTCTTTCGACGGCAGATCCTGGAATACTGTGTACCCGTCTATTAGCCTCTACCAGTCTCTGCGGGTCGCTGGGAAAATAGTAGAAATTGGCCAAATAGAGTCAATTGTATGAATGGAGTCCGCTATCATGGAGAGAGGGTCCAATAGGCCGTAGCCGACTCCCTTCATATAATTGACTCTATTTAATTTCTTCTCTTTTCCCAGCGACCCGCAGTGGCTCGTAGAGCCTGTTATAAAAGTACAGGGGAGTTGATACCGCCGCCCGTTACGAACAAAAACATTACTTCCGTGTGCCAGCATTTATAGATCAGCAGAGATTGTACTCGTATACAAAACTCCCTACCCTGGGAGACCAGGCACCGTATATCATTCCACAGAGGTACATAGTGATCCCTCCATATCCTACATAAATCTATATATTCCAGATCCAAACAAGGCCAGACAATAATTTTAGGTTCCAAATAGATGAGAATGGGACGAACTTGCATCTGGTAGGGAGAGCGGGCAAAAAAACGGGGCATTTGATAAAAGATCATAAAAAGGTCACAATCTCCCCCACAAACTTTTGCTTGGAGATTAGTAAAAGACAGTCAAAGAAGCCCGGCCGTCACTCAGAAAAAATACATTTCATAGCCTATATTGCAGACTCCTTCCGGCTGTTTTCTTTTTCATGTTATAGCTTTATCATTACATTTTTTTTCTTATTGTTGGCCTTCCGGTCCTAATCCCGGACAGCAACAAGAAAAATGTAATAGCAAAACTTGAAAAAGAAAATAGCCGGAAGGAGTCTTCAATGGAGGCTTAATCTTTCACCCAATATCGATCTCCTTGGAGCTCTCTGCATCTGCTTGGATCCCAAACATCTGCTTTGATCCCAACTATCTGCTTGGATCCCAAACATCTGCTTGGAGCCCAAACATCTGCTTGGAGCCCAAACATCTGCTTGGAATATGTTCTTTTCTAGATCATAGATGTGCCATAATCTCCAAGCAGATCTATATGTTGCGAAGACCGTATCAAACTGGAAGAAGAAGTATGTTTTGCAACCTAATTATAAGATCTGCGATAACAAACAGGGCGGAATATTTCTATTCAATAGTGACCTTTTGTATTGTCGCCTCCCCTCCTCGCGCGTGGTAATGTTAACAGCCGTACGAATGTCCGGGTTACTAATCTTTTTATGACCGATTTCTGGCACAAACCCAGTCACCCGCGCACGTCCCAGTGGGAGGTTCGCGCCTTGGTTGAGCCAAGGAGGTTTTATGGTTGAGCCTTGTAAATGTTCTCACAATAAAAGTTTCTCTATCAGTCTCTGCGGGTCGCTGGGAAAATAGTAGAAATTGGCCAAATAGAGTCAGCTGTATGAAGGGGGTCGGCTATGGAGATAGGGTCTGCTTGGAGCTCAAACATATACTTGGAGCCACTAACATGTGCTTTCTATATATAGATATGCCTTTCTAGCCTGAGTGCTTGCTGAGTGTCAGCTCTTTTTTTCAGCCAGGTGGCGGGTCGTGGCGAGCGGACGTGGAAAGCTAAAAAGGGCTGGGGCTCTGAGTGAGGCTTGTGCCTTTCTCGTTCTGCTCCATTGGGTGTTTGGAGCTCCGACCAGATGTAGAGGCTTAAAGCAGATGTTGGGACTCAAAGCAGATATTGAGACCTATAGATCTGCTTGGGAGCAATGGAAAATTATCTAGAAAAGCACATGGTAGTGGCTCCAAGCAGATGTTTGGGATCCATCAGATATTTGTGATCCAAGCAGATGCTTGGGCTTCAAAGCAGATGTGAAGAGCTCCTAGAAGATCGATATTGGTTGAAAGATCTAGCCTCCATTTCAGACTCTTACGGCTGTTTTCTTTGTTAAGTTAAAGCTTTACCATTACATTTTTCTTCTTCTTATTGCTGTCCGGGAAGACCGAGAAGGCCAGCAATAACAAAAAAAATGTAATAGTAAAGCTTTAACTTGAAAGTAAACAACCTCACCAACCTCCTTGGCCGGACGGAGTCTGCAATGGAGGCAATGAAAGATCATTTTTTTCTGAGCGACGGCCGCGGGCTTCTCTAATTGTCCCTTACTACTCTCCAAGCAGAGGTTTGTGAGGCAGCTCGTCGCCGTTTTATCAAAATATATGCCCCGTTTTCTGTCCGCTAGCCCCATCCAAACTAAAACCACGGGGCATATGATAAAACGGTGACGATCTGCCCCACTAACCTCTGCTTGGAGAGTAGAAGAAAGTGACCTTTATATCAAATGTCCCGGGGTTTTTTTGCCGCTCTCCCTACTAGGTGCATTAGTTTGTATTGTGATAAGCCAATTGGAGACAAAAAGGTGTGATTCTCTGATGGTTGTATAAAGACCACCTTGTTGTGTGATCTGCCAGAGTGTCTACAAAATCGACACAAAGGGGCTTGGAAAGTTCATGAGAGGGAATCTTCGAGTACAATCGATGTGTACGGGCAGCTATTGTGTCTGTTAGTTCTCGCGGGTACTTGTAGCCGCGGTCATATATGGGATTAAAACCATCGCCCATCACTGCTTTTACATTGTAATAGACAGACCAAAACATTACTTCCGTATGGCAGTATTCCACAGAAGTACATAGTGATCCCTCCATATCCTAACCCACATAAATCTAAACATTTCAGATCCAAACAAGGCCAGACAACAATTTCAGGTTTCAAATGGATGAGAATGGGACGAATGTCACAATAGTTACACAATCGATGACAAATGCTCTACTATACTTCCCCATATTTTATCCATCAAGTCGGCTATAACATTCATGTAAATTCATATTCTGATAATATAATGCAATGCGTCTTTACAGAAAGTATGGTGAACTGTAAACTGTCACCCGGCCCGCTGGGCGGTAATCCACACAAGCAGCGAGCTCACGACCACCTTGATTTCCAACCAATGGCTGATCACCATGGAAGGGTTGACGCGTAGTCTGGCGTCTCCGTGGTCAAGCTCCGCCCCCGACATACGGGTCCTGAGCACGTGTCCCCCCAACCGTCTGCATCTCCGCTCAGACCACTTCCGCCGACAGTCACTCGGCGATCACAGGGCGCGTGCCGGCCACAGCTGTCCGTTCTCTCTAAAATTTCAAGTTTTTCCAGCTCGTGTTCGTCTTCGTCCTTCAAGGTCACCGCTTCCGGCATCGCGCTAGGATCATGGCAGGTTCCAAGTACTCACAGTCGTGCTTGTTCTCTACCCGTGAAGGGACACAAGGGACCTCATGGCGTTGGCAAGTGTCGGGTCGGACGTGCACGCTCCGAGGTCCACTACGATTCTCTGCGCCGGGACTAGAAAGTTCCCCGTTCCCTGGAGGATTTACATTTCAAGAGCCGCTCGAAGTATTTCGCAAAGGGCTTGTGGTCAAGTCTGAGCGAATACGAGGCAGAGGATAGAAAGACTGTACGCGACCTTCGGGCATTTGGACGACGATTTGATGCGGACAGTCGACAAGAGCATCGCCTATCTGTTGAGTTCACTCAATGAACGGGTTGACGCGTAGTATGGCGCACTTTCGAATATACACGAACAGAATGGTTCACAATTCAATTCATCAATTCAGACAGTATATCCCACGGCACAGTTTAAATCTGGCTAATGCTCACATAGGATATTCTAGCCAGGCATCAAAAATTGTGTACTACTTTGTACCCACACTAATACATTGTGTGCTGCGGCTTTTACAAAACATAGACTGATGACGTCACAAGAACAAGTCTATCATACACGTTGTACATAACATAAACTGATGACGTCACCAGAACGCGTCTATCGTAGACGTTATACACAACATAAACCAATGACGTAAACAGAACTCGCCTATTATAAAGGTTCACTCTAGTGTACGTTACGTTAGCGCTCTGCGTTATGATAACGTAAATGACTATGTTACGTTAACGTAATGCGTTATGATAACTACGACTACGTTATATGTTAACGTTGTTTGTTATAATAACTTGAAGGGCCTACATACGTTACGTTAACGTGGTACGTTAACATAACCCATTTATGTGCGTAACGTATAACCACAAAACGTGACGTCTACGTAGATACGATATTTTGATCTAAAAATGCCACGACATATGTATGTCACGTTTAGTACGTGACGTATATGCCTTATGTGACGTATGACCTGTTATACGTGACGTTTGGACGAGAAATCGTACGTTTTTTTATGTAGGTAATTTTGACACGGAAATTGCAAAACCATATGTATGTCACGTATCCGTACGTTCCGGCATACGTGACGTAGGCCTTTCATACGTGACGTATTGACCCCCAATACGTCACGTATAAACGCCAAAACGTGACGTTTTTTACGTACGTATTTTTGACACGGAAATGATGCCATAGTGTGTACGTCGTGGTGATGTTCGTCGATGCCCTCAGTTCAGTTTTATTTGGCACAGTTGAGTGCTGACACTAACTGAGGGGCAGTCAAGCGGTGACACATGTGACGTGACAATTGGGCACGTCGTGATGTTCGTTGATGTCCTCGGTTGAGTGTTCTTAGGCACAATTAGTGTGGGCATTCGCTGTGGGGTAGTCGAGCGTGACACGCGTGACACGAGCAATTTACACGTCGTAGTGGTGTTCGTCGATGTCTTCAGTTGAGTGCTCTTAGGCGCGATTAACGCGGGCGGTTGAGCGTGACACATCGCGAGATCGAGAGTTGCAGACACGTTACATCGTGCATGTGGTACGTGTCTATGCCCTCAGGGGAGGGGTATCTAGCGCATTTAGTGCGGGCACTCGCTGAGGGGCAGTCGAGCGATACATAGGTTGAGTGGGAAGGATATATTAGATCGTGTATATGGTGTCCTCACTGGAGCGTTTTTGGGCATTTGGTGTGGACACTCGCTGTCGGGCTGTCGAGCGGGACTCACAGGGCGGGGCTCACGGGCCTCACATCGTGCATGTGGTGTTCGTCCATGTCCCAGTGGTATATTTCTGTGGCACATTTAGTGTGGACACTCACGGTCGGGCTATCGGGCGTGACTCACAGGACGAGGCTCACAGGCTTAACATCGTGCATTTGGTGTCAGTGGAATATTCTTATGACACAGTTTTAGTGCGGACGTTCGTTGTAGGGTGGTCGAGCGTGATACACATGGCGGGTGTGAAGGGTATACGTCATGCATGTGGTGTCAGTTGATGTCCTTAGTGGAGGGTTTCTTTGGGCACAGTTTGTGCGGACACTCGTTGGCGGGCAGAACGAGCGTGATACACATGGTGAGTGTGAAGGGTATACGTCGTTTAGGCGGTGTTCGTCGTTGTCTTCAGTGGAGTGTTCATTTGGCACGTTTTAGTGCGGGCACACTGACGCGTGACACACATGGTGAGTGTGAGGAGATTTACGACGTGCATGTGGTGTCGTCTATATCCTCCGTTGAATGTTATTTGGCACGATCTTAATACGGATGGCTAATGGCGAGCATGACACACGTGGCGATCGTGAAGGGTTACGTCGTGTATGTGGGGTTTGTCAATGTCCTCGGTAGGGTAGGGTGTTCTTTGGCATGTCTTAGTGCAGGCATTCGTGCATGTGGCACACATCATGCTCGTGAAGGGTGTGTAACGTGCATGCGGTGTGTCGGGCAGGCGAGCGTGACCTACATGGCGAGCGTTAGTAGGTATTCGTTGCCATGGGAATACGTTTATGACTTAGTCGTTGAAAGGTTAAGTGTGTGGCTCGTATGGCGAGTGCCAGACGACTTTGAATTGTGCAGGTGCGGCGCATCAATGTTGTAAGGTGGCTGTTTGCACACGTACACTCGACATGGTAGCACTACCAGCTGGGCGGAGGATCACATGGCAAGTGTTGTAAGATTTACGTGCCCCATGTTATGTACGACGATGTTGTCGGTTGAGAGGTATTTTGGTGTTTATTGCACGCTCTCGCTGTCGGATAATAGGGCGGCAAAGATTTTGCGTCGTGCATGTCAGGTTCGGCGACATCGTCAGTTGAGTGTCATTGTGGCGCATTTTCGAGTGCGAATGTTGGTAGCACATTTGACAGGCGAGAGTATTTGTCGTGCATGTTGTCGGGTCACTTGGCTGTTATAGTGGCGATTTGCAAGAGAGGCACCAATTGATGGACGGTCCGGCGGTGACACACTTGGTAAGCAGGAAGTAATTTTGCATCGGGCATGTGACGTTCGTTACTCTCGCCACGAGAGTGTCCGTTCGGCGCGTTTTATGTGTGAATGACCAGTAATACGCAGTCAGATGCCGCCTTACACATGACTAGCGCTGAAGGTTGATAGGTCACGCTCGTGGTGGATAGAGGCACTCAATGGCGATATCGATGGTCTCGTCATGCATATGAGTAAGACACAAGCCGGGAGTGCTGAAGGGACGGTGCGCATGGACTAAAACTGTGACAGATTGCTCTTAGAAAACAGTCATTGTTATTTCGGTCACGGTAGGTACATTGGGAGACCGTTGGTGGATGGTAAAAGTGGCTATGTCCTTGTAGGGCATGGGAGTTTAAACCTAGGAGAAATGCAAGATGGGAGAGAAATCTGTTCCTTAAAAAATGTTAGCTAAGGGGATAAGTTGCCGGCAGCGGGTGCGACTACGCCAGATGGGGTCTAGGCCAACGGGTTTAGGCGATCCGGCCCAGTTAAGGCGTGGAAGCGAAGAGCTATTTTAGATATTTTTTCGTCTCAAACGACTGGGCCCATCGATGGTAAAGCCATCTTTTGATTGGGGCTGTAGGTCGGAAGCCGGATAAACGCAAGTTTACTTGACGGTAGAGTAAGGGAAATGGTCTGCTCGAGTTTGAGTATGGGTTGAAATGCACTTCTTAGAGTTTAAGAGAGGCTGGCTTAGGCGTTTGACTCACAGCGAGCTTCAGCGGGGCTTCGAGCAGGACGGCGCTTACCAGACCCGCCCATTCGAGGAAATATCAGGCGTAAGGTAAGCTTTAGTCTGCAGCGGTTTTCAGACCCTGTACTTGTCGGTAAAGAAAGGCTGAGGCGTCGGAAGATGTTCCCTTGCCTTATTGGTTCTTCTTTGGTGAACTAGAATGGCATTTTGGTTTGGATTCAGCAGCTCCTAGTTTTGGAGACACGATATCACTCTATGATGAGAGAGGGTCTTGGATTAAGATATTGTCATCATCCACAAGCTAGGCTAAACTAAAGGAAGACGTGATCCTCTGTTGACGGTGAGAGGTTCTTGGGTGAACTAGAATGACATTTTGGTTTGGATTGAGCAGCTCCTAGTTTTGGAGACGCGATATCACTCTATGATGAGAGAGGGTCTTGGATTAAGATATTGTCATCATCCACAAGCTAGGCCATTAACTAAAGGAAGACGTGATCCTCTGTTGACGGTGATAGGTTTGGTTTCCACCTAGTCAGTGGAGGGAGATTAAAGGCAGATCCAAATACATATTGGGTATGTGTGTGGCAGGAGTCGGCGGGTAGGGGCGATGTACGGCTTCAGTCGGTTGTGATGGACTACTTGTTGGCGCTGGCGACCGGTGTCATGTTGTACAGGATGGGCGCTGGCTCACCGGGTGGTAGGGTGTTAATGACCGTGAACGGTCCAGTCCAAGGTAGACGGAGTTTGTACAGTGCTGAAGGTGGATGGTGAAGCCAGACGCGATCGCCGACTCTGTACTGGTGGTAGTTGACACGGGGGGCTTGATGTTGGTCTTGCGTCTGATGGGACTGGGCGATGGCGTCGCGGACTGACGTGATGGCTGTCGTCAGGTCGGCCAGGTGTGCTGTTGTGGCTGGTAGCTGACAGGCGACGTCCACTGGTAGGCGGGCTTCTCGGCCGTGGACAAGGTAGAATGGAGAGCGCTTGGAGGTGGTGTGGAGGCTGGTGTTGTAGGCCAGGGCGACGTGGGGTAGGATTCTGTCCCAGTCGTTCTCGCGCCCTGCTAAACACTTCGCAAGTATGTCTTTCATCGTCCGGTTAAATCGCTCGACTTGGCCGTCGCCCTGTGGGTGGTAGGGCGATGTGCGCGTTTTACGAATTCCAAGTCGGGTGCAGAGTTCGGAGATGAGGTGGGATTCATACTGTGGCCCTTGGTAGCGTCCGGCAGTTCGGTGTAGTAGCCGAACGCTGCGCCGGTGAGGTAGGGGGGAGGTGGCGCAGCTTCGCTGGGTCGTCCAGTGGTTGGGACTCGGCCCAGGCATCGAATTGCTGGCTCCAGAGCTGGAAGTCGTCGACGGGGAGAGTCTCGAACGTTGTGCGGCTGCCAAAGTACTCGGAAGTATAGGCCGCTGCCACCAATTGTTATGTGGTAAGAACAAGGCTAAGAGAGGCACAGCCGCACACACGGAGATGGACTTCAGACTAACTCCGGAACGCATGGTCGGAGGTTTATCAATCAGGGACAGTGCCCTAACTCGTCCCAGATGTCAATTGTGTCATCCCCCCATATTTGGTGAATACTACATGTGTGCTCATTTACGTCCCAGTAAGTGATTAGGATGGGGGATAGACGATGCGTTTGGTTCGAGGTAAGAATGTTGTACATAGAGACGTACAATTAGCCTTACGGCAAGAATACTGTAAGTCAACGTTATGCAGTTTATTTGCGGTATGTCGGTTTTTGTGCCAAGCCTGTGCAAAGAGGGAATATTTTTGCGATTATTGGCTTGGGGTTTTGATATATTTTTCTGTCACCCGTCCGAAAAGGTGCTGATTAGGATGGGATGAGAATGGGATGAGAATGGGATAGGTTTAGGTTGTGGCGGTTTGGATGAGTATGGGGGTTGTAGTTATGAATTGCCTACGGTCATGAAGAAAGGTTGATATAAGTAGGGTTATCAGGATAGAACGTAGCGACGTAGGCACTACCCCATAACTCATTAAGGGTGATTCAATGATTGCGCAGTGTAGATAGTGTACTATTTACACTGCGCTATAATTGGATCAATCCGCCAATGACATCACCTAATGCTATATAAGGAGCGGCAGTTGACCATTCCGTGTAGTTCACCGAAATCATCCGCAACGCCGAGGAGCGTGGTGGAAGGCAGGTCCCGGACAGAGTGAGCAAGGGTTGGACAAAAGTAGCGAGGAGTCGGGCTCTTGGTTTTAGCGCCCCCACCCACCCGCCCTTCCTTTCATTAGTTGATATGTAGGGACTCTCTTTCATCACGCGACTTCGGCACTACCCCATAACTCATTAAGGATGATTCAATGATTGCGCAGTGTAGATAGTGTACTTTCTAAGCAGATGTTTTGGCGAAATATCGTCATGTCATGAGTGACGGCCGGGCTTCTCTGGCAGTTCCTCATCCAGTATAAGCAGATGAACAGTTCGGTATAATGCCAAAGTCGTTAATGGAGAACAGATGATGTACATCTTTATTTTTATCTCACTCATTACGTACAAGACCCTATGTATACATGTACATGATAGGTGGCGATCGTCGGGCGGGCATTGTGTTACATGGGCTCCTTGCGCGTCGCCTAAATAGTTTTGGCGACGCCTCTTGGGCTAGCTTTACGGTATAGCATTGTGTGAAGTCTGCAAGAATTCTTGGAATTGTACAGGAATGTGTCCACAGGAATTTCAGTCCTCAAGATGATAACTCGTTAACATAATTTATGAGGAAATCGTACAATAGCCATTTTTGCTGAGATAAGACTTTCATACTTTAAACAACAGTATTTTTTTGAATGGAGAAGGTGATCACCTGATACAGTTACAATCTATGCAAATAAGGTCATATGGATCTTTGAGTTGTGAAAAACGAAAACACTAACAGAGACCACTGTCGCCATGGCAACGTCTTTTACGTTGCTAATCTTGCCATGTTAATTAGTATGATCTTAAATGTCCATCTAGATTTATTTGAACATGAACAAGTTAGGAAAGTTTTTACTGGCATTAAATTTTATGTTGAGGGTATATTTCTACATTTCACAAGTAGGAACTTCATACCCTAAATTGTAACATAATCTGCAGTACTGCTCTCGGTCGCCTAAAAACGGCTAAACGACCTTCAAAGTCCATTAACTATGTTTTGGAAAAGCAACCATTTAATAATACGAAGGACAATATATTAGACTTTTCAAAAAGAAAACCATTGGATTCTGGTAATAAATGACATATTCCCTTACAATTTTCTAGTAGAAAGGGCTGCGTGTACATAGTTACGTTGAAAATTGTATGTTTGTGTGTGTTTCTGTATTTTTGTGTTTCTGTTAAGGAATATATAGAAGCTGTGAATGGATTGTAATGATATCAAGTAGCCTCTACCAGGCTCTTGACAAGGCTGTTCTGTACTGTCTCGCGTCAGGGAGCAAATAGCAGGACTTTGAGGACTAGACTTGCAACGACAGGTGTATTCTTTAGATATTGACATATCTGACCTGACATCGTTGACATGTTTACTGATAACACATCATGTACCGCTGTCTTCAACAGAAAGGACCACCCAGGTCACATTTCATGTTATTGGATGTCAACAGCCGATTTCCTGAACTAGGGACGTCACCTGATTTGACATACAATTCCACCGACATTCCTACAATGTTATACCATGTCAAGGACTGCGGGTCATAGTTCATGGCCAATATATAGGTGCGCCACTAACCTGTTTGTCTACTGCATTCCTGACTTAAGATGGCTGCCGCTGTCTTTATTTGGATAGCTAAGTCCCTCCAAGAGATTTTACAGATCTCTGGGCTGACTCTGAAGTCTTTTCTCGTCTTCTGTACGGCCTTTCTCCTGGCGAAGTTTATCTTGAAACGCCCCAACAACCTGCCTCCTTACCCGGCAGGACGCGTGCCTGTTATCGGGCACCTCCTCGTCTTGGGCCGAGCGCTTCACCTCAAGCTGACGGCATGGAGGCAGCAGTACGGGGACGTCTTCACCGTCAGGATGGGGATGGAAGATATGGTGGTTCTGAACGGCTACACTGCCGTCAAGGACGCGCTCGTGGACAGGTCCGAGCTTTTTGCGTCTAGGCCGCCAAACTACATGTTCGATTTCACATTTGGCTTCGGAAAAGGTGAAACATCCCATTTCAATTCTTGTTTGTTTGTTTATTGTAAGATTGGGAAGTTAGCAATATTTTTGGTATCTATCATGTTCATGCACGAAGAAGCAGGGGAATGCATATCATCCATACCTTTTTCTACCTCTGGGCAAACGATATCTCTTTCCCAGGTTACAGGCTGTTTTGCCACATTGTCGGTTCGCTACAGTACTTTTCGCTACACGGCCAGCCGTTTCGCTACATGGCACAAAATTCTTTCCCTAACGTAACTTGACCTATTTACGTGCAGAACCAGTTTACGTCCAGTTTTGGTCATGTCCACATGTCGCGGTGCATTATGCCAAAGCCTGTTCTCATGAGCAATAAAGAACGTCATAAGTATGATCCATAGCCATCTCTCTCTATTATACAAAACAATGAAAAAGGTTTACGTCCAGCGACATAACAGAATAAACTCCTGAACCAGTAAGAACAAATTGCAGGGAAGCGTCATGCAAAATGTATTTTATATGTAATTCGACACTGCGTACTTTATCACGTTTTTCTAACTTACACGATAGCTAGTATCTTTTAAGAGTAGCTGACGTTAAACCTTCCTTTGATATTCAGACTATCCATGGTGATTCGAGGTTTGATTCGAGGTTTAGGATGGTTTGATACAACCTAGCGACCCCCGCACCGGAGGTTAATTTTTGAAACATAATGGCCATGCTTTTGTCACGTGAACGCCACGTGCCGCGCATGTCGGGAAAATTCAGAGATAATTTTTTTTTCTTCCATCGCGTCAAGCAAGTGGAGGGACAAACATAGTGATTTTACTATCATTTGTCTGTAGACTACTTTGGACAGTTACTGTGCATTTTTTCTGGTCTATGTTCTTCAAGCATAGCGCTATAAGAGAAAAGACTGAAGTGGACGATAATAGGTAAGCCTAGCACAATTCTACATCAGACACATCAGTATAAATGCATGGTCGCACGGCGTTAACCAGGCGGAGAAAAACTTACAGACCATGTATTTTCTTTTTAGAAGAGCTGATATTTCTGCCCATGGGTTTAACATTTGACTCTGTCCGCGCGGTTTTAAGATTTTGTTTTGTTGATAACTACGTTTTGTTGATAACTACGTTTGATACCAGAGGTATGGGTAGAGTGAAATTGATTGTTTTTGTTCAATTTAGCTATTCTTCTTCTTCGGGCCAAATCTTCAAATCGATTCAACTCCGCAATTTTTCAACCAAATAACCTGAAATTTGGCATGGAGGTAAAGATTGGAAATGCCCTATAGCATTTTTTTTCAAACCTTAAAAACATTTTTATGGAAGCTTTGGGGGAAATTTTTAGGCAAAATTACATTTTGGACTCCTGTGCCCTGACAGAGCCAAATGTTAAACCGATGGGCAGAAATATCAGCTCTTCTGAAAAGAACATGCATGGTCTGTAAGTTTTTTTCAGCCTATTTAACGCCATGCGAGCATGTATTTATACTGAGGTATATGATAAAGAAATGTGCTAGGGTAACCCATCATCGTCCACTTCAGTCTTTTCCCTTCTAACGCTATGCTTGAAGAACATAGACCAGAAATAAAATGCACAGTAACTGTCCAAAGTAGTCTACAGACAAATGATAGTAAAATCACCATGTCTGCCCCGCCACTTGCTTGACGCGATGGAAGAAAACAATGTTTATCTGTGAATTTCCCCGACATGCGCGGTATGTGGCGTTCACGGGGTACACGCATGACCATTATGTTTTGCTTGCAAAAATTAACCTCCGGTGCGGGGGTCACTAGGTTGTATCAAACCTTCCTTAAACTGGTAAGAGTTTCAAACCTCGAATCACCATGGATAGTGAATATGAAAGAAAGGTTTAACGTCAGCTACTCTTAACAGATACTAGCTATCGTGTAAGTTAGAAAAACATGATGAAGTACGCGGTGTTGAATTACATATGGAATGCGTTATTCGTGACGCTTCCGTACAACTTGTTGTTACTGGTTCAGGAGTTTATTCTGTTATGTCGCTGGACGTAAACCTTTTTCATTGTTTTGTATAATAGAGAGAGATGGCTAGGGATCATGCTTATGACGTTCTTTATTGCTCATGAGAACAGGCATTGGCATAATACACCGCCAACTGTGGACATGAGCCAAACTGGACGTAAATAGGTTCGGCACGTAAATAGGTCATGTTACGTTCCGCGCGTTCCATTTGCTGCTGTCCAAAGAACCCGTGTTCCATTCGGGTTACCTGAGGTCATGTTGTAGGAAGACACGCGCAATGAACGACTCATTCAAACAAATGTAGCTTAGATCATTACAAAACGTCCATTATTGCTTGAGGAAGAAGTGAAATATGCCGTATTTGCTCAGGAAAAAATGACGGTCTTCCCAGTTAGTAATAAGGTTAAATCATTTCTTCTTGAATCCCTACTTACCCTGTGTGAAACGTGATCGCCCTCCGTATGAAAAGCATTGGCTTCACACCTTCATGCGGCCGAAATATTTTCCACTGATTTCCGAGTCCATTTATAGACAATACGTCTAAGTGTTTGTAGTAAAAACATTTCTTATATACTATACTAGTCTATCTATCAAATGTAGCGAAACAACTAACCATGTAGCGAAACAACTTGTACCATGTAGCCAAACGACTGTAGCGAACTGACAATGTAGCGAAACAACTGGTTACCTTTTCCAACATGACACACTCAGCGTTGTTACCCAATATCTGCTATGGGGCCAAATGGGTCCACAATGGTTTACAATCACGGATACTTTTTCGTAAGTACAGTACGGAAGCAGACAGCATTTCGGTAAGATAATGTGCTTAACCCTCAAACACCCGAGCTGTTTTTTTGCGACAAAAATGACCCCAAAATGCTTTGTTCAATAAAATCTCCCTTTTCATTTTTTTCGCTGAATTTTATCCATAAACAGCTTCATTAATGTACGAGGAATGTTTTGGTATGTTTAGGTATGAACAATTCCCGTTCATTATCATAATTTATGCAAAAAGATCAGAAGGACCACTTTGAACTATCACTATTTAGACCGGAAGGGGATTTTTGAGGCCCACGGCAAATTTCATGTCGCATAATTCCTGAACGGCTTACGCTAGAGCCACCAGACTTGGTGACGGTTCATAAAATGTCCTTTACAAATATTTCAAATTAATAAAGTAAGTTTATCGTTTTTCGTGTTGCCATGGCACCGGGTATTCGACAAGCATATTTGACAAATCTGCTAATTTCTGTTCAAACAAGAGTCTTATGACCCAAAATCTCCATGAAACTTTTTTTTTGTATTAAACCAGTTCCCCCCCATTCTATATCGCTCAATTGTATGACCCCCGGCCACCTGCAGCTGTCGGGGGCTTAGAAGTGCCACAATGGCCAACACTGCAAATATAGATTTTCCCATTACTTAGGCAAATTAATTTGCATAATTTGCACTTCATTGTATACATCCCTCCCTAAGCTACCTGCCAAGTAAATAACATGAAAATCTGTCGCTCCTTTCTTCAGTTATTCTCCTTTGAAGATTTTGACAAATACGCCATTACAGTTCCAGTGACACATACCAGAGGGCCCAAAATCGACCTTGACCTTTCTCCTCCCCACACCTACCCACATAACAAATATCATTACAATTCATCTACACATTCTATAGTAATGCTGATTTTACGCATCCGGTGACACATACATACACACACGGTGACACATTCATACACACACGCGCACACACACGCAAACACACTAACTTTGCATGATTTGCACTTCAGTGTGTACATCTCTGTCCAACCTACCTGCGTACCAAATAACATGAAAATCTGTTGTTCCTTTCTTCAGTTATTCCCCTTTAGAACATTTTTACAAATAGGCCATTGCAGTTCCAGGGACACAAACCAGGGGGCCCAAAATCGACCTTGACAATTCTCCTCCCAGCGCATACCCACATACCAAATATCATTACAATCCATCTACACGTTCTACAGTTATGCTGACTTTAAGCATCCGACGACACACATGCAAACGATTTACCTCCTTACTTATGCAAATTCGGTCTCATTTGCATAGTTTGCACTTAAGTGTGTACAACTTGGTCTAGCCTACCTGTGTACCAAAGAACATGACGATCTGTCGATCCACTCTTCAGTTCTTCTACATTGAAGATTTTAACAAATACGCCATTGCAGGTCCAGTCACACATGCCAGGGGGCCCAAAATCAACCTTGGCCTTCCTCCTCTTAACACCCACCCACATACCAAAAATCATTACAATCCATGTACAGGTTCTAGAGTTATAGTGACTTTAAGCGTCCGGTGACACATACATACACACAAACACCAAACGCAAGCAAAACAGTATCTCCATGAAAAAGCCTTTTTTCATGGAGATAGAAATGACGATTCAAGGCTTAGTTGGTACACCACATTTATTTTCTTACAGTGTTATCATCTTATGTAATCCAATGTAATTTTCATCATTTAATATTGATATTTTATGCTGATTTGATGACGTCATCGGTCAAAATCCAAGATGGCGGATAGAATTTGAGGGTTAAACGTGTCGTTTATTGTTTTCTCGTGTGAGAGCGTCCAAACTGTTACACATCCGTGGCGACAGAGAAAGGGCGGCACTCATATATCATATAACGTTGTCATGGGATATTATTTGTTCCTGAAGACATTGCCACTATAAGTTGGGGCAGCGAGTTCAAACAGAGAAAGAAGTTTGCCACCACCGCCTTGAAGAACCTGGGCATGAATATTGGAACCGGCAGCATCGAAGAGAACATCCGAGAGGAAGCAAGCTTTCTACGAAACAGGGTGAGTTGAAATAAACCCTTAAAAATTGACTATATGCAAGAGCCAACGACTTTCAGCTCCAATGTTAGCAGCATACACAAACTGACCATTTTTCTGATGTTTAGGTTGCAGAAAACGAGGGACAGCCCTTTAACATCGCCCATGACGTCAAAGTGGCGGTTTCAAACATTATCTGCTCCATGGTGTTCGGGAAGCGCTACGACTACGAGGATGAAACGTTCCGAGAGCTCACTCAAGCGGTTCTCAAAGTAGCGGCTGAAGTTGGAGCTGGACAGATCATCAGCGTCTTCCCTCTGTTACGGTTTGTTCCTGGAGGTCAGTACATTAGGATTATTTTCATTTACCCACAGTAGTTTCGACCGTTTCTACTTCAACGTTAACCTTCTTAAGCTTTAAATTACCAATCGCCGGGAAGTCAGCAATTGTTTAAAAGTGCCCAGTGCTCTGATTGGCAATGGTCTGTATGACCGGATGTAGGTTGCCGCTATGTCATTATTTCCATGAAAAATGAAGATACAGTTTTGGGTGTATCTGTGTGTCTGTGTTTGCGCACTACTGTAGTCAGCATAACTCAAGAATCTCTTGATGGATTACGATGATGTTTGATGTTTTGGCGGGTGTAGTGAAGCCGAAATTTACGGTCGATTTTGGGCCCCCTGGTATGTGACCTTGGTACTGTAGCAGAACTTCCGTTTTTGTATCTTTTGACCTGGACTTAATATGGTCTTGATTTTGGTGGTAGATAATTGTGATGTAATAAAGAAGTGGTGTAGGTTTGGCCCCCTAGCAGATTGCTCTGGAACTGCAGGGGCGTTATTGTGCAAATATTCTAAGGAGAGTAACTCAACAAAGGAACGACGGATTTCCATGAAATTTAGTAAGCAGGTAGATTAGACAGAGATGTACACAATGAAGGGCAAATTATTCTAATTGGGAATTATTTTGCATAACTACTCTGGAAAATCTATATTTGCAGTGTTTTCCATTATAAGACTCAAATACGTGTAACATATGTAGCTTTTGGCAAGTGGAGCATCAACAGATACCAATTATGCAAAACCGCCATAATTCGTCTAAGTGGAAGATGATAGGACTGTCAATATTGGAACATGTGTAAGTTAAATAAAGGTTTTTATGACTAAGAATATATTATGCAAATGTATAAGTAATTTGCATAAACAGAATAGTTCATGAAGAACTCTCCTTGTTACTCTCCTTCGAATATTTGCACAATAACGCCCCTGCAGTTCCAGAGCAATCTGCTAGGGGGCCAAACCTACACCACTTCTTTATTACATCACAAGTTCTACCAAGTATCCAGTATTTTGCCTTTGTCCGCAGAAAAGCCCGCAGTAATTGGTCATTACATCTAGAAGAATGTAAAGCCCTAGACATTGAGAATTTCATGCTCACGTTCTTTATAATGTCAGAAAATAAAGGGGTACTAATTATCTCCTCCTACTGCAATGAACAGTAAACAAAGCCAGCAACAGTGTGTCAGAACAACTCGCCAAGATCCAAAGGGTGTTGAAAGAAGAAATGGCACGCCATCACGAGACCTTGGATCGCGAGAACCCGGGAGACTTCCTCGACTTCTGCCTCTTGGAGCTTGAACAGCAGGAAAAGGTTGACGGTCTGACGGAAGAAAACGTCCTGTACATTACCCAGGATCTTTTCTTTGCAGGAATAGATACTACCACTAACACCCTGCTGTGGAGTCTACTCTACATGACTTTGAATCCTGACATCCAGGATAAGGTGCTTGTCTGTATCTGTATCTGTATCTGTATCTATATAGCCGGTATAACCGCCATCAGGCGTAACACACCAGCTGCATCATATGTTATACTTTGCATCTGCATCATATGTTATACTTTTGGACTCTGTCTGACACCGTAGATCCTGGTGCAGATCAGTAGAACGCGTGGCTGTAGTCCTTTTTAACAGAGTGTAACTTTCTTTTGTGTGCCCACCCGGCTGCCAAGCGTTATTCAGTGCATTTCGTTCCACTTCTAGAACACCTTACGATATTGTAAGCACTACTTCAATACAATTCCGCTTTAACAGGTACAAGAGGAGCTTGATGCCGTTGTTGGTGAAATTCTACCCACCCTGTCCCACCGTGCCCAGCTGCCCTACGTGAATGCCTGTCTGCTGGAGGTCATGAGGATCCGTCCCATCGGACCTCTTGCGGTCCCCCACGCCACCACAAAGATGGTCAAAGTGGGGGAATACGATATCCCTACGGGGACTCGGGTATTGCCACTTATTATTAAGTTACACATTTAGTAGCGTTGGAAATATGGCCACTTTATGTAGAATACATGACTTAGAGTTAACTGAATAATTGGTGTGTGGGTAGGTGTTCTGGATCCAAAAGTTTGATTTGGGCCCCCTGTTGACCAACCTTGGTACTGCAACAGAACTTCCGGTTTTGTATCTTTGGCCCTGGAAATTTCCCGTTTGTCTTATGTTTTGATCTAGGTTCTTCCGAACCTGTACTCCCTCCATATGGACCCCGCCTACTGGCCTGATCCGGACCGGTTTGACCCCGAAAGGTTTCTGGACGCGGAAGGGAACGTCATCAACAAGCCTGAGTCGTTCATGCCTTTTTCAGGAGGTAATTATCGAGCTTACATGTGTCATTATTGGTCTATTTTACCACATTGATGGTACTAATTTACACAATTTCTATTCGAAGTGTGTGTGATCATAACACTGGGTATTCATTATTTCCAGGCCGACGTGTGTGTCTTGGTGAGCAGCTGGCCAGGATAGAACTGTTCCTGTTCTTCTCAGCCCTGCTGCAGTCGTTCACCTTTAAGACGCCAGAGGGCGCTCCTCCCCCAAACACTGACGGCATCCTTGGTCTGACGTTGGCCCCGCATTCGTTCAAGCTCTGTGCGGTACCGCGTTAGCTACCTTCAACGAGAAGTTAATGTTTTATGGGTGCGAGTGTCTGTTTATTTCTCTGTGAACGACATAACTCTAAGTCGTGGTTGGATATTTACAATATTGGGTATGTTGGTCAGTATATGATTTTTGGCTCCTTATCGGCTTTCTATGGTACTGCCGCAGGACTTCCGGTCTTTAAATCTCGTGTTCTGTGCAAGATATTGTCACATATTTTCCAATGGTAGCTAGCTATTGTGCTCGCCAAGAAGTGATATGAGTTTGGGATTTCTAGCAGATATCTTTGGAACTAAAGGGCTTACTGACAGGAACTTCATACTCATTACATATGTAACTTTGTTTCAGAAGAACATAATGAGATATAACTTAATACGCAAATCATGACCTTAATTTCTAAGTTAAGGAGAAAATAACACTAAAGTGGTAACCTTGATATCTGTGGGTTCACAGGGATCTGTTTGAATCTGTTTGCCCAGTGCGGCATCCCGGTCTCTCTGCTGCCCAGTCCAAGCCCATAGAAGTATTCAGTACAGAAGAGGGCCTCCAGAGTCACACTAGGGCAGAACTGTGTTAGCTACACAAGTGTACGACATATGTCGGGTGTGAATAACCGCACTGTAACAAAGAAGGCTTGATCTGTGTATGAAATGTGCACAATCTGTATCTAAATCTCCAGCTTCCTCTAATTGGTTACCTCCCACATGTCAAGGCTTTCACGGCAGGGTACTTTGATCGAAGGATAAGATCACACAGTCCAGATGCAGCACGTCCATGTTATAAACACCAGTACTACTATACCGCTCTTAGTACAACTAATCAATGATGACTGCTCCTGATCGGGTTTCTATATGTCAATTTATATAGTGTATACCAGTGATTTGATTCCAATTTTTTGGTTGATCGTTTGTCAATATCAGTTGATATAGCGTACACCAGAGATTTTAATACCATTTGCCTACATCAGTTGATATAGCCAACACCAGGGATTTTAATACTACTTGTTTAGGTATCATTTGTCTATATCAATAAATTAAGTGTAAACCAGAGATTTTGATATCAAATTTTAGTCATGACCGTCTGTGGCTGTTATAGTATGGTTATAAATGTGATTTTCTGGTGAATTTGCAATAAACATGTCATGAGGGGTGAATATGCTTATTGTTTATTTCGGGCTCAATGGCCCATATTGACAGATAGAGACATACATATCGGCAAATACAGTAAAAAATATCAATAAATATTTATAGTTGTGTACACTAAATTGTTACACAATCTGCAGTACCTCTCTCGGTCGCCTAAAAAACGGCTAAATGACCGTCAAACTCCATTAACTATGGTATGAAAAAGCAACGATTTGAGAGTAAGAAGGACAATACGTAAGACTTTTCAAAAAGAAAACCATTGGATTTTGGTTATGAATGACATATTCCCTTACATTTTCAGTAGAAAGGGTTGCGTGCACGTTGAAAATTGTATGTTTGTGCGTATTTTGGTATGTTTGTGTTTCTGTTCACGGATATAAAGAAGCTGTGAATGGATTGTAATGATAGTAGCCTCTACCAGGCTCTTGACAAGGCTGCTGTGTGCTGTCTCGCGTCAGGCAGCAAATAGCAGGACTTTGAGGACTAGACTTGCAACGACGCCTGTATTCTTTAGATATTGACCTATTTGACTTGACATCGCTGCTAGTATATGTTTACGTGATAAAACATCATGTACCGCTGTCTTCAACAGAAAGGACAACCCAGGTCACATTTCTTGTTATTGGATGTGAACAGCCGATTTCCTGAACTAGGGATGTCGCCTGATTTGAAATACAAATGCACCAACATTGCTACTTACCGGCATGTCAAAGAGGGTGGGTCATAGTTCATGGACAATGGGTGCGTCACAAACCTGTTTGTTTACTGCATTCCTAGCTTAAAATGGCTACCGCAGTCTTTAGGTGGATAGCTGAGTCCTTACAAGAAAATTTACAGATCTCTGGGCTGACTCTGAAGTCTTTTCTCGTCTTCTGCACGGCCTTTCTCTTGGCCAATTTTCTCTTGAAACGCCCCCAAAACCTGCCTCCCTATCCGGCAGGACATGTGCCTGTTCTCGGGCACCTCCTCGCCTTAGGCCGAGCGCTTCACCTCAAGCTGACGGCGTGGAGACGGCAGTACGGGGACGTCTTCACCGTCAGGATGGGGATGGAAGACATGGTGGTTCTAAACGGCTATACTGCCGTCAAGGACGCGCTCGTGGACAGGTCCGAGCTGTTTGCGTCCAGGCCGCCAAACTACCTGTTTGATCTCGCATTTGGCAACAGAAAAGGTGAAACATCTCATTTCAATTCTTGTTTGTTTGTATATCGTAAGATCGGGAGGTTGGTTTAAGATTTAGAACTATTTTTTGTATCTATACAATCATGTTCATGCGCGAAGAAGTAGGGGAAGGCATACCAAGCATTCATTTTTTCTCTATACCCTGGGGGCAAACGCAATCTCTTTCCAACAAGACACCTACAGATCACTTACACAATATCGGCTCTGAGGCCAAGTGGGGCAATGATTAAACATGAGTCATTCAACTTGAGTAAGAGCGTCCAAACTGCATCCTTAGCTAATTAGCGACAGAGGGGGGGAAGCACTCATATATCATATAACGTTGTCATGAGATATCATTTGTTCCTACAGAAATTGTCGCTGTAAGCTGGGGAAATGAGTTCAAACAGAGAAAGAAGTTTGCCGCCGCCGCTTTGAAGAACCTGGGCATGAAGATTGGAACCGGCAGCATCGAAGAGAACATTCGAGAGGAAGCAAGCTTTCTACGAAACAGGGTGAGTTGAAATAAATCTTTAAAAATTGACTATATGCCAGAGCCTTCATTTTCAGCAGCATACACAGAAGAGCCATTTTTTTTCAAATGAAGGAACTCTGTTTAGATTGCAGAAAACGGGGAACAGCCCTTTGACATCGCCCATGACGTCACCGTGTCAGTTTCAAACATTATCTGCTCCATGGTGTTTGGGAAGCGCTACGACTACGAGGATGAAACGTTTCGAGAGCTCACTGAAGCGGTTCTCAAGGTGTTTGCTGAAATTGGAGCAGGACAGATCATCAGCGTCTTTCCTCTGTTACGGTTTATTCCTGGAGGTCAGTACATTAGGTTCATTTTCATTTACCCACAGTGGTTTCCAACGTTTCTACTACAACATTGACCTTCTTCAGCTTTGAATGACTAATCGCCGGGAAGTCAGCAATTGCTTAGAAGTGCCCGTAGGAAGTTTGTAACGCCCCCCGCCTTTGGTATGCATGGTCTGTATTAACGGTTATAGGCTGACCCTTTTATTCCCATCATGTAATTCTACCGAGTGTGCATGCAGTATTTTGCCTTTGTCCGCAGAAAAGTCCGCAGTAATGGGTCATAACATCCAGAAAAACGTAAATCCCAAGACAGAGAGAATTTCATGCTCAGGTTTTCTATAATGGCAGAAAATAAAGGGTTATCAATTATCTCCTACTACTGCAATGAACAGTGAACAAAGCCAGCAACAGTGTGTCAGAACAACTCGCGAAGATCCTAAAGGTGTTGAAAGAAGAAATGGCACGCCATCGCGAGACCTTGGATCGTGAGAACCCGCGAGACTTCCTCGACTTCTGCCTCTTGGAGCTTGAACAGCAGAAAAAGGTTGACGGGCTGACAGAAGAAAGCGCTATATACATGGCCCAGGACGTTTTCTTCGGAGGAGTAGATACTGCAACTAACACCCTGCTGTGGAGTCTACTCTACATGACTTTGAACCCTGACATCCAAGATAAGGTGCGTGTCTTCATCAAATGTTACATTTGTGGTCTATGTCAGACACCGTAGATCCTGGTGCAGATCAGTAGAACACTTGGCTAAAGTTCTTTTTAAATGCGTGTTCCCTTCTTTTGTGGTGTGCCCTCCCGGCTGCCAAGCATTATACTGTGCATTTCGTTCCACTTCTAGAAAGCATTACGATGCTGTAATCATCACTACTTGAATACGATTCCGCTTTAACAGGTACAAGAGGAGCTTGATGCCGTTGTTGGTGAGAGTCTGCCCACCCTGTCCCACCGTTCCCGGCTGCCCTACTCGAATGCGTGCCTGCTGGAGGTCATGAGGATCCGCACTCTTGCACCTGTAGCCGTCCCCCACGCCACCACAGAGACGGTCAAAGTGGGGGAATACGACCTCCCAAAGGGAACACGGGTATTGCCACTTATTATCATTATTTTTTTTTTCTCTCTCTTTATTGGTATTTCAAAATAAATTACAAACTCAAACACTATCAGAAAAAGGACATACATGGGCACAACAAAAGCCAAATAAAAACCGGGACAGCCACTTATTATCAAGTTACACATTTTTGTAGCGTTACGTCACTTTATGTAAAACTGGCTACATGTTTGTTTTGGGCCCCCTGTTGGCCGACCTTGGTACTGCAACAGAACTTTCGTTTTTTTGTGTCTTTGGTCCTGGACATGCGGTGGTCTTTATTTCCTGTTTCTATTTTGTTTTATACAGGTACTTCCGAACCTTTACTCCCTCCACATGGACCCCGCCTACTGGCCTGACCCGGACCGGTTTGACCCCGAAAGGTTTCTGGACGCGGAAGGGAACGTCATCAACAAGCCTGAGTCGTTCATGCCTTTTTCAGGAGGTAATTATTAGGATTAGAGATATCATTATTGGAATATTTTCCCAATGTGACAGCAACGACTGCCTAATCTCTATTCAAAGTGTAACTGGTCTTACTGTTGGGTATTCTTTATTTAAAGGCCGGCGCGTGTGTCTTGGTGAGCAGCTGGCCAGGATAGAACTGTTCCTGTTCTTCTCAGCCCTGCTGCAGTCGTTCACCTTCAAGACGCCAGAGGGCGCTCCTCCCCCAAACACCGACGGCATCCTTGGTCTGACGTTGTCCCCGCATCCGTTCAAGCTCTGTGCGATCCCGCGTTAGTTACATTCAACAAGAAGTTCATGTTTTCGGGTGCGTGTGTCTGTCTATTTGTCTGTGAACAGCATAACTCTAAGTCGTGGGTTTGATATTCATAATATTTGGTATGCTGGTAAGTGCATGATTTTTGGCTCCCTAGCGGCTTTCCATGGTACTGCCACAGGACTTCCGGTCTTAAAATCTCGTGTTCTGTGCAACATATTGTCACATATTTTCCAATGGTAGCTAGCTATTGTGCTCGCCAAGAAGTGATATGAGTTTGGGATTTCTAGCAGATTTCTTTGGAACTGAAGGGCTTACTGACAGGAACTTCATACTCATAGCCTTCGCCGTAGGCAGAAGGGTATTTTTTGGTCGGTATTTGTGGAGTGATGGTGTTGGCGCTATAACTCTTGATGCCATGGACGGATGTTAATGATTTTTGGTAGGTAAATTTCTGTTGCAAAGACGAATGTCAAGTCCGAAGGTGGGTCTTCTGGGGGGTTCCTTTAGTGCTACAATGGGCCTTTTGTGCTTGTCAGTTCGTTTGTTGGTGGCATAACTCGAGAGAAATTAAATAGATCATGATGAAGTTTAGTAGGTTGTTGGGGGTTGGGAAAACGAAGGTCAATTTCGAAGATGGGTCTTCTGGGGGGGGGGGGGTGTCCTACGGTACTACAGTAGGCATTTTTAGTTAAATTTTGGAGGAGGATAACTCAAGCAGGGTTTGGTGGATTTCAATTGTTTTGGTCAGGTAGAAACGATGGGTGATGATTAACATGAGATGCATTCTATGCAAATCAGGTCCTTCTTTAGATGATTAATGAGGAAAAGTTGAAATTCCCTTTCAATGTCCTATTTTTGGATGACGACCTATATACGAAGACACCTATATGTCCCAAATATTTCGATATACGTAATTCATTATACTCAATGCTATCGTCGGATTTACCAGGATTTATCTCAATGGACTTGAACAGCAAATTCAAGTACATAATGACATGTGACAACCCATGCACGGTATACATTGGGAAGTATATCAAAGAATGTCTAGACGTAAGAAACTCCTCCAATGTTTGTAGAATCCCATTATCATCCCATACTACTACACCATATTGTATAAGATAGACTACTTCACCATATTGTATAAGATAGACTACTTCACCATATTGTTTAAGAAAAACTAATACATGATATTGTATCAGATAGATTGGTTAGCCTAATAGAATGTTATCTATGTACCAGTGAATGCCTTACTTTGTACCTTGTAACGTTGGGTAACATAAATTCGGGATTTTTCCGATAATGGTTGACTGAAATCAATCTAGCAGAACAATAAACCATCCTTTTTTCTATTATTCTGTCAGTATCATGTACTATATTTGCACTAATCATATATATGCTAGATTTTGTCTCTAGTCGTGCTGACACCATAATATTTCAACTTGAAACTACCGTCCGCCGCACACACAATGACGATGTTGTCGGACAGGGGTGAACATTAATTCGGGAGAGAAGATTCGTCTTGAATAACTTACCGCTAATAACATTTTATACAGCAGCTATTCGTTCCATCCTTGGCTTGAGGAGAGTGCTATGGATATAGACGTGTCCAAGTAAAAAAAATACACGCAAAAACGGCCGTACCGCACACATCAGGCCTACGGGAACAACCCGTGTGTTGAGTCGGTAGCTATAGAACGTCAAAGTCGACATCCACCGTCATGGCAACGTGTACATTATTCATGGGAAGTTAGCCGGATGCCGTAGCATTGATAATACTACTATGTCCATGTATTCCTTGTTGTGTTAGGAGCAAACTTTGAGGAAAATATCGTCCTCAGTCCACAATCACACGCAACATTTAGACAAAAAAGTGTTCCTCACAAACCTTTGTCGTCTGCTTGACAACAGGATTCTGGGTAATGATATGGCGGCGGGAAAATACACGTGCCGTAGGTCGTAGCAACAAAGAGGGGTTTTGATGATTGATCACACTTAGAGTCCAATTGCAGGTCAGCAATTTTAAGAAAATAAGTTGTCTTGTAAATGATTGTGTTTAGCAGGAAGCGGATGTGACATTTGTCTTATAAACCAGCCGACAACGATGTAGTGTGATTCTCCCACGAAGCCCTCAGACTGTTCCAATAAGGGACGGAGAGTTTTTGTCCTCGTCGCCTTCTAATGCATGCTTATCGAAGTTTTCAGACAGTGTTCTGAATACGTTAGTCTGTCAAGTTTGCATTTCTAGCGGTATTACTGATGTTGCATCTAGCACATATCCCTAAATACCCCGTTTTCGAAAAATCCCGAATTTAAGTACCCCACGAATTTATGTTACCCAACGTTACATGTTGTTGTGCAAAAAGTTATTATTATTATAATTACATACGAGGACACATATGGACAGAGTGACAGGCTTGGATTCTTTTTGTGTCAATTGCAACACGTGGACAGTGCTTTTTACAATGGCGCTTCAAGACATATCAGCTGAGAACTGGGACATAGAGAGGAAAACCGATATATATTTCGAATATGTAACGGGGGGCGCTCTAACATCGCACCTGCCCTTACACCGCACGGATTTCGTATACTATTATATTATACATAAGTAAGCGGTCTTTGTGACCACTGACTATGCTGATAAGGAAGGTGAAAAAAACAAGTCCATGCACATAGCTATCATTTGCATTAAAAATATACATGTACATATTCATTTCTTGTATGTCGAAAAATAGTATTTTGACAACAATGATGGTAGCGCGGAGGTCACTGCGCAGAGACGGCCCGCGCCTCTAGATATATGATTTGCCAAGCAGACAAACAACTATCACACACAAAAAGTATAACTTCATGAGACACTAACAATTTGGGTCTTTAAATTTTTGTTGAATGGAAAACCGACCAAAGAAAAACAACGTAAACATCGATGTTGTGTGGCGACGTTGTTTTCCCGCATTTTTTCCGGCCGTGATGGTGGCGGGACGATTTAACACACAGCGAGGTCCAGAGATTTGTTACGCTCTAACATGTGATTGGTGCCGTCTAGGAAAAGGAAACTGAATACAGAGATGGCGAAGATATTTTCCAATAAGTAGACGGAGTGTTGTTTATGTAAGCGATGTCGTTTCTTCGTAAAGGTTTTGTCAGTCGTGCCGCATTCACTGAATACGTCGGGCCGCGCATTTCGGACATAGTAGCCTATTTCCCGTGAAAACATGAGCAAGATATAGCCACTCACATTACGTAAGAAATGCACACAGACAAGATTTTCCAGTCAAAAGAAAACTAGAATATGATAGACTACAAGCCTTATTTAGGTTGTCTTTACGTCATCACCAACTTCTGAAGAGAGCAAAATTACGTAAGCCTGCTAAGTTAGGCACACCCTCTGGCGTAGTACTATTATATAAAATCAGAAGGTGAATTACGCGAAGACGTCTTACAGCGTTTGCCGATTATAACGAGGGGCCTGAAGGGCTCGTGTACAGTATGAATGCATTTCTTATCCAAGTATGTTCTTTAGATGAATGTGTTCAAAATCCATTCAATAAAACCTGACCACTATCTGGTAACCAGTGATGGAGTGCCGTGACTTCGAGCGCGTAAAAAAAAGTGCGATGTTAGGGCATCTCCCGTTAAATAAGGACATAATTAGTTTAATTGCTGAGAAAATGCTATGATTCCAAAGTTGTAAATGGCGGTAATTTGATACTTGCATTCGGAAGTTAAATGAAGGTGAACATCATCATACGTTAAGTATGCAATCCATAACACACCTTTCAAACACATCTTCTATACAAGTTAACACCATTCGGCAAATTAAAGGTATGGAATCGCCAAACTCTTGTATTGTGAATATTCTAACAAGTTGAACTTAGTTATTGTGTGTTGATGTATTTTAATGAAGAATGTAACAAATTGTACTCAATTCAGAGGGAATGCAGTTGTGTTCTCCCTGCTTATGTACATTTGATGAAGAAATGAGTAATAAATATTTAACGTATTCCTTGAGTGTCGCACGCTTTGAGCATAATGTGCCCTAACACATAATTAACAGGATAACCCGTGACTACGACCTCTTGCAGTTTTCGTAAACAGTGCTAGGTGACGCTTTTGATCCTCGAACATAAAGAGCTTTCTATCTAACAGATAACCTTTCACTTATGTTTAAAACAAATAATCTAATTGCTTTTGAACCATTACAGTTCTAGAAAACATTGCTAGGTGACGCTTTTGAACCATAAGAATGTAACTTCCATCACGCATTCACAGCAGACAATTGAAATAATTGCTGGCGGCACTTTTGACAACAGACATTTGTTTTATTTATGACAAAAGCTGTTCAATGCGTGTTTGTTACCTTCCCGGGAGACGGATTACTAATCCAGATGTCGACCAAAAGCACTAGCTACTATTCCATTAAACCGTCCACAAGCAAGCCAGCTGTCCTTGGTGCTGAACACTGTTTCAACACACAGATAAGCACACACACACACACGCACGCGCGCGCGCGGACACACACACACACATACACACACACACACAAGCACGCACACACACACACACACACACACACACACACACACACACACACACACACACACACACACACACACACTTATACTTGCAGCATTAGAAATTTAAGTAAATGTCACCACCATAAATTGTGTTATTCCGATGAGGCACATGATCAACTGCAATAATCTATGAACATATTAACGGCACTTGTACCCAAAGGCCAACGCCACCATGGCAATGTTTTGAAATTGTGATTCTTGTTCGGAAATTCGCTTAGACTAGACACGTCTCAAGATTGTTTAAGAACCATTTCAAAACCTTTTGCAAACCGGCGACACCAGTTAACAAACGCTGCGCCAAGACTTCCATTCAAAGCGAACATAAAGCACACTATCTGGGCAATCAGGCGACAATGGACTACCGCGTACTAATACATAATGCTAGCTATTCGGCGGAACACATCACTTCGGCACAACAACAAAAAGAAGAAAAAAAGAATAAAATGAACGTTTATTCGGGATATGAAATATGATTTTTAGCTAGAGTTAGTGATATCCGAAAATATGGAGCCGAAAACCGAGGAGAAAGGCATCATTTGCGCCTTCGATTTTCTGGGATTACTTCGTATCGTGGATAAACTTCGGTGTGAGACTGAAGTGACATGACGTCACGGAATTTACCACCACATTACCGGGAAGACTGTTTTGCAACTGTTACATCAACTTGAACCTACTACAACAAATGTTCGAACTATATACATCGGGAAGGAAGGATGTTAGGACAATTTTCACCGAAAGAGAAGAAAGGACAAAGCACAAAGTGAGCAGAAACGGGGCGACAAGCGGCTGGACAAGATGCAAGATTCAACATTTCACCACAAGAACCCGGACAACGTTGTGGTCGTTCTTCTTCTTTTTTTCGCCGTCATGTCAAATTGTCTTCAAACAGCGTCATTGCGAGAAATTTTCCACAGAAAGGGAAGCGAAAGGGCTGTGAAACTGTATGGACGAAAATGGATAGGCAAAACTCAGGATTTGTGGAGGAATGCAGCAAGATTTGGAGTCGATGCAGCCAACAAAATCAAGCACGCGTGACGTTATTACTGAGGTAAGATCTTTTGAAAACATTTTCGTCATTTCTGAGAGAAAATTCTCCATGAAAACTTCCATTCCCCAGAAAAGTTCAGAATATGCTTCGTACATCAATATTCTGAATTTCTGTGTTAAGTTTCTGTGTATCTTCTGTGACAATTTGTGAGAAAAACACAAGAACAGATACTGTAAAGTTTCTAAATGTGTTCAGTGGCCAAAGACAGGATAGGACCTGAAAAAGTAAGCTACAATGTTGCGAGTCACTAAAAATGTAAAAGGATTTCATTGTTAACTTGTTGATTTACGTTTTGAGTGAAAGGGTATACTAGTAGCATGTCGTTGATGTAAGAATTGACACAGTGAATGGTGCTGTCTGTAATTGGTCGGGAATACGTCGGTAATGCTATTTGACAATTGGTCGGAAAATCACCGTCTCTCAGGGGCATTAGGTCGGGATTGAGGCGGTTGAAGGATGCTTCCCGACAAAAGGATTAGTGGCTATTGACAAGATTATCCTGTCAATAATACGATTTTTACACTATTAATAGGATGATCCTATGATATATGCATTCTATTTTTTTCTCATCTACTCTTGCGCAATCCGTCAATATTGATTTTCATAATGTTGTCATCATAAAAATCATTTCTTTATTTCCATAATCATAATTTGGCTCTAAAAGTACCCATAAGTAACGTTACATCATTGGCAGGCGCTTTGATTCCAGAACTGCTTCCTAACATTATCAATGAGTCAGAAAGCAGATGAATAGGATGTATGCCATCTAAGTTGATATTGCAGTAATGTTGTGTAATAAGATACTGTAAATGGAGAAATGTTAGCGAGGTTTAATTTCGCAGTAAGGAGAAAATGGATTGCCGCGGTGGTTTTGAGTTCACGTTTGAAACAATGATAGTGCTACAGTCACACAATGGAGCGGCTTTTGCATTCTTTTAAGGTTGTGGTAAAAGGTTCATCGCGAAAATCATGAACATATATAAAACCACAAATATTACTGCATTTACGGTACAGAGAATGATGTCGATTTAGTATATTTTTACTCTGTATAGTGCTTGCGAAGAGGGTCTACAGAGCCATTGTTTCTCAGATGGTGGAGCAGTCATTGCTTCAGGAGGCAAAGAAAACAACTGCTGACATGGAGAAAAATGGTACATTGCACACTTAACATGCAGCTGTTATTTGTTAGTTACATATCTGGTATAAAATGCCTTTAAGTTATGGCATAACACACCTGGTTTGTACTGAGGAGTACAAGCTGCATATCTGGACAGATTTATTAGATCCGCTCACATCAGGATCGTCTGGTGTGGTGTATTCTTTTACCTGCTAGTGGTGTTGCTCTCCTGAACCACGGGACTTGGTATTTTATGCCAGAGTCTGGAAAAACACAACCTGATGCAGACTTTTTAGTTGGGAGTGAAGCGGGGTCGAATTGTTATGTGGAATAGGTATGAATATGGTCATGGTCCGGTTTGAAAGGGCAGCATCGACGACTAGCTTACGCCCAGTCCACGACTTGCAGGAAATTTGGACAGCCATTCCCAACTCAAACAGCTGCCTACGGCCAAACATGACTTGCTTGTTGTTGACCTTCTTGACATTAAAATTACACATTTGCATGGAGTAGGCCACAAATTTATAGGTGTATTTAGTTACATGGACCAATCTTCATCCGTCCTCTAACATGTACCTCTCTTTCCCCATGTAGAAGACAAATGTGCTGAGGGAAACCTACGTATACAGCAGCTGTATTTTCTGCCAGTGCATCTGACGCCCTTCAAGAACAACATCCAAGCGAGTGGAAACACACATACTTCAGGAAAAGTCGGCAGGTTTTTGCTAGGGTCGGTCTGATAACCAGAAACACAACTTTTTTTTCCTAGGCCTTACTAACTAAATTGTGAAATAGATCAATACTGTTTGAAAGTGATAGAATGTTACAGAATTTGGGGTGGACAACCATGCACATATCTTATCATGTCTTATTATCTCCATGAAAAATGGAGATATAGTTTTGGGTGCGTCTGTGTGTGTGTGTCTGTCCATTTGTCTGTTTGCCTGTTTGTTTGTTTGTGTTTCCGAACTACTCTAGTCACCATAACTCAAGAGCCTAACGATGGATAACGATGATATTTGGTATTTGGGTTGGTGTTGTGAAGCCAAAAATTAAGATCGATTTGGGGCCCCCTGGTATGTGACCTTGGTACTGCAGCAGAACTTCCGTTTTTGTATCTTTTCACCTGGACGTGCTATGGTCTTGATTTTTAGTTGGCTGATAGCTTGTGATGTAATAAAGAAGTAATGTAGGTTTGGGCCCCCTGGCAGCTTGCTCTGGAACTACAGGGGCGTTATTGTGAAAATCTTCTAAGGAGAATAATGGAACAAAGGAACGACAGATTACTATGATATTTAGTATGCAGGTAGCTCAGACAAAGACTTACACAATGAAGTGCAAATTATGCTAATTGCAACTTAATCTGCATAGCTAATGAGGAAAATCTATATTTGCAGTGGTTTCCATTATAAGACTCAAATGCATGTAACATATGTAGTTAATGGCAGGTATGACATCAACAGATACCAATTATACAAATAAATTCCTTATTTGCATAATTAAAACAAAAGCACAATAATTCATCAAAGTGCAAAATAATAGGACTGTCAATATTGCAACATTTGTAAGTTAGATAATGGTGTTCATGACCAAGCATATATTAAGTACACGTGTAAGTCATTTGCATGAACAGGATAGTTCATGGAGATATGAGGTCTACGAACTCTTGTTAGAAATGTTTATATTCGTATGGAAGTCTGCACCTTAACAATAACCTCAATGACCTGCAGTCTCGAGTGCCCCTCATAGCATGATACCCTTAGAGGCTTATGTTATGTTATGTGTGTGTCTGCTAGCAGGATAACTCTAGAAGTCATGAATGTATATGTATCTTTATGATATTGGGCATGTTGCATTGGAAGAGATAAAGATTATGGGCCCCTACCAGCTTCCCATGGTGCTGCAGTAGAAATTCAGGATTCAGTTTTAATATCCCATGTTCTGGACATTACGGTCATAATTTTTTCAGAGGTATGTAATTGGGCTCGTGAATAAGGGACAATGGTTCAATCCCCCCCCCCCCCCCCCCCCACACACACACAGCAGCTTTTCATTTAACTGCAGGGAATGATTTTATTTGAGACTAAACGGAAAGTAATGATTTGAAAGTTTTGGTATACAGATACTGAGATAGCTTGAGTGAAGATTCATGATAGATGCTTTGATGAAGATTGGACATCCAGATAATAAGTATGCTAACTATTCAAAACGGGCTGATTAGCATAGAAATGAGGAGGAGAGTTTTTAAGTCTGTTTTCTTTCATTATAGGAACATGTGACATACATGTATGGAACTTAAAAAGAGAGGAACATCAAAAAGAGAGGAACCTGTCAGTCATGTAAATGAAAATCTCATTTACATAATGAATGTAAAATGTCATGATACAATGTTGGGAATGATTCCATTGGCATTTGGAAGTACAAAGTAAAGATTAACATCATTGTACATGAATAAAGCACATCAGGGCCTCATTTGCATATTTAATGAAAAGATGCCAAAATATTTTTTGCTAAGATATGACTTGGATACTTTGGATACTTATTTGGGTAAAGAAAATCATTGACTATTGAGGACCTTATTCACATAATGACAAAAAATACGTCAATTGAAGGTTATAAATCCAAACACCAGAAAGACGTCATGATATAATTTGAAGTCAATTTGTCGGGGCTTCTTCTTGCCCCTAGCCATTGTATTCTTCATATGACAGGTGTCTTGAAAAACGGAGAGCGAAGCATGGTACATGCAAAATAAGCAATAGAGCTTACATATTAGACTCTCAAGACATACCGGCTGGTTTCCTATGACGGCACTGGTCTCACCTAAGATGGGAGACATTGCTAACAAGGGACCAGTTTCACCGAATACTGCCTTACACCCTGAAGACGTCAGAAATTGTCGAGGCTTCTTCTTGCCCCTATACTTAATATGAGGGGTGTCTTGAAAAATAGAGAGCAATGCATGGTACGTGCAAAATAAGCTACAAGGCTTACTTAGACTCTCCAGGCATACCGGCTGGTTGTCTACGACAGAATTGGTCTCGCCTGAGATGGGAGGCATTGCTAACAAGGGACCAGTTTCACCGCTACTGCCTAACACCCAAAAGACATCAGACATGGCTAGTCAAATTGTCGGGGCTTCTTCTCGCCCCTAGCCATACTTCATATGAGGGGTGTCTTGACAAAGGAGAACGAAGCATGGTATGTGCAAAATAAGCTACAAGGCTTACATAGACTCTCTAGGCATACCGGCTGGTTTCCTAAGACGGCATTGGTCTCACCTAAGATGGGAGGCATTGCTAACAAGGGACCAGTTTCACCGCTATTGCCTAACACCCAAAAGATGTCAGACATGGCTAGTCAAATTGTCGAGGCTTCTTCTCGCCCCTAGCCATACTTCATATGAGGGGTGTCATGAAAAAGGAGAGCGAGGCATGGTAATTGTGCAAAATAAGCTACACGGCTTACATAGACTCTCCAGGCATACCGGCTGGTTTCCTAAGACGGCATTGGTCTCGCCTAAGATGGGAGGCATTGCTAACAAGGGACCGGTTTCACCGCTATTGCCTAACACCCAAAAGACGTCAGACATGGCTAGTCAAATTGTCGGGGCTTCTTCTCGCCCCTAGCCATACTTCATATGAGGGGTGTCATGAAAAAGGAGAGGGAAGCATGGTATGTGCAAAATAAGCTACAAGGCTTACATAGACTCTCCAGGCATACCGGCTGGTTTCCTAAGACGGCATTGGTCTCGCCTAAGATGGGAGGCATTGCTAACAAGGGACCGGTTTCACCGCTATTGCCTAACACCCAAAAGACGTCAGACATGGCTAGTCAAATTGTCGGGGCTTCTTCTCGCCCCTAGCCATACTTCATATGAGGGGTGTCATGAAAAAGGAGAACGAAGCATGGTATGTGCAAAATAAGCTACACGGCTTACATAGACTCTCCAGGCATACCGGCTGGTTTCCTAAGACGGCATTGGTCTCGCCTAAGATGGGAGGCATTGCTAACAAGGGACCAGTTTCACCGCTATTGCCTAACACCCAAAAGACGTCAGACATGGCATGTTCATGAGATAAACTTTAATTGTCAGGACTTCTTCTTGCCCCCAAGCCATACGACAGATGCAAGTATCAAACTACCATCATGTGCTACTTAGGTACATGTATTCTAATTTCCTTATTAACAAAATTTGCATAATTTATACCTATCAATATTCCTCTCTTTCTCATTTGTATATGCATTTTGCTTGAAAATCCTATCATGGTACGTTGGGGAATTGATGAAATTTCCTCATTGATCTTGCAGATTAGCTTCTAATTTGAATAATTATCATCTTCCTGTGTTAATCATCACTTTAGTTATCTACATGCCAAACATAACAGGAACAAGATTTGTTCTGCAATGGCCCACTAGCACTGTATTTTGACCTATTGTCCTAAATTCCAAGACCCCTGCATTTATGACTGTAAACGTTGCACATTTCCAATTTTACCTCAATAATTATGTAGAATATGTTCTTTTTTATATTTCTACAACATAGATCTTATTATGTTGATCAACATCCAAGATACCTATGTTTGAAAAAATAATGAAATCCAGCAATCCCTTCTTGAGTTATCCTCTTCCAAAGTTTCCAACAAAAAACCCACTGCGATTCCATACCAGCTGCTAGGGAGTTCAAGCTCACTTCACTCACTCCTTGCTTCAAGAGCTATCTACCACTTAAAAACCAGGACCCTAGCATTTTGAAGTTCATCTGCAGTACCGTAGGAAGTTGCTTGGAATCCCATTATCGAACTTGAGTTTTGTTTTTCAACCCCTATCCTCCTATTGAATATAATGAGGATCACATTATTAAGAGTTTTGTGGTCCACATACAACACACATACATACATCCAAGTTCTGCTGCATTACCGTAAGATGCCACGAGGAAGCCCATTATCGAGGTTGACCTTTGTCTTACCAACATCTACCTATATTATACTACAAAATATCTTGAACATCCATCCACAGCTTGTTGGGTAATCCTGATTAGATCGAACACACATGCATCCACAGCCACGTCACCATGCAGCGCTCGTGAGTGCGACTCGCACACAATATGTATGCGACCAGTTTCTTGAGAATGCGACTAGATTTAAAATCACGGTCGCACGGTGCGACAATCCAAAATTAAGACCTGCGCCAGGATAATGGCTGCAGAACTAAGCGGTAAGCCGAAAATATAGGTATTCCAATGCTACCGCGAATATCGTCGGTGAATTTTCTATCATGTTCCCACACCCGCGGTACAAAAACTATCCGTTCCTAGTGGCAAAGTTACCTATAGAAATAAAGGATATAAGTTTCTCTCCTTTGTGGTGTATTTGTTTGATTTGTAAAATGTTTCAAACGTCAAAACTTTGTCGATGAAAGTGAGCGCTCGCCGGACGCTCGCTGTTTTCAATGGCGGCCATGATGTTTATGAAAAATAGACCGCAGCAGAATGAAAGGCTTGTTTCCTGCGGTCATATTTATACCTGTTCAAGCGATGATTTTTACGATCAAAAATTGATGAATCAATTCAATTGGAGTTTTATTTAAAGAAATATCAAATTTTCCTTTTGTCACCGGTATCATTTCAAAGCTCATTACCTGCCCGTTGTTATGGTGCTGCATGTACTTTCATTCTGCTGCTGTCTATACTGCACAGCGGCGAATCACAAAGCTTTCCCCATGCGGTCTGCCTGTCATTGGATGACGGCGCCGCGCGGTCCTGACGCGGGAAATTTGAACTACGCGTTTCGAAGTTCCCGATTTGACTGGGTCGGCACAAACAGATCATTTTTGATACTATTTTGAGCAAGAATTTTAAGGATATTAAAGTATTTTGGATTATCTGTAGACAGAGGGTGAGTAAAAAGAAAAGAAATGCCTGTAAAAATGTTGAACTTGATGCCAGCAGTGAAGTTTCAAATTATGGAATATGACTTTATTTGTTTTGGTCATGAACCCAATAGATAAGTTCTAGAGTCATCTATTTATTTATCATTCAAGGTTATGTGAATCATTACCTGCCTTGTTCCAAGTAAAAAATACCATTGTGTATTTTTCAACTTGTTGAACTTGAGGCACCGTGGCCCCCGGGATAGGGGCCAGCCGTGGAACCTATGCCCAATTTTTCTAAAAATCCATCGTACTAGTATCAGTATGTAGGAAGGTATTGAATGAATTGAATTGCCAATTGTTCTGCACCATCAATGTAGGTTTTTATCTTTTATGATCTATTCAAATACTTTATTCCCGGTTGTTAACGTATAACATTGATTAATAGGAGTATTATTTGGTATAGCCAAGACTTTTGCTTGTTCTTCCAACTTTTTGTAGTGGTGCCCCTAGATTTTTGCTGGTGCTCCTAACTTTTTTGAGTTAGGAGCACAGTGCTCCTAGGCCTAAAAGTTAGTCTGGAGCCCTGCCATGAAACAGTTCTGGTGGAGATTGTCATGCTCAACACCACATATTTCATATGTACAAAAATACCTATCCTTGGTGTCGAAGTACTATCCACATGTTTTCATACCTGTCCTCAGTGCTGAACACCACACCTATCAGACATATAACCACACCTGTCCTTGGTGCTCAACACCACACCATACAACCACACCTGTCCCTGGTGCTGAAGACCGCACCTTTCAGACATACAACCACACCTGGCCTTGGCGTTTAACACAACAACTGTCAGACATACAACCACACCTGTCCTTGGTGTTCAACATCACACCCGTCGGACATATAACCACACCTGTCCTTGGTGATAAACACCACACTTGGCAGACATACAACCACACCTGTCCTTGGTTGCTGACCACTACACCTGTCAGACATACAACCACACTTGTCCTCAGTGCTGAATACCACACCTATCAGACATACAACCACACCTTTCCTTGGTGCTGAACACCACACCTGTCAGACATACAATCAAACTTATCCGTGGTGCTGAACACCACACCTGTCAGACAACCACACATGTCCTTGGTGCTGAAGACCGCACCTTTCAGACATGCAACCACACCTGGCCATGGCGTTTTACTCCACACCTGTCAGACTTACAACCACACCTGTCCTTGGTGTTCAACACCACAACTGTCAGACATACAACCACACCTGGCCTTGGCATTTACCTCACCACCGGTCAGACATACAACCACACCTGTCCTTGGTATTTAACACCGTACCTATCAGACATACAACCACACCTGGCCATGGCGTTTAACTCCACACCTGTCAGACATACAACCACACCTGGCCATGGCGTTTAACTCCACACTGGTCAGGCATGCAACCACACCTGTCATTGGTGCTCAACACCACAACTGTCAGACATACAACCACACCTGGCCTTGGCATTTACCTCACCACCGGTCAGACATACAACCACACCTGTCCTTGGTATTTAACACCGCACCTATCAGACATACAACCACACCTGGCCATGGCGTTTAACTCAACACCTGTCAGACATACAACCACACCTGGCCATGGCGTTTAACTCCACACCTGTCAGACATACAACCACACCTGGCCATGGCGTTTAACTCCACACCTGTCAGACATACAACCACACCTGGCCTTTAACACAACAGCTGTCATACATACAACCACGTCTGTCTTTGGTTCCTTGGTGCTCAACACAACACCCGTCAGTCATGCAACCACACCTGTCCTTAATGCTGATCACCGCACCTGTCAGACATATAACTACACCTGTCCTTGGTGCTGAACACCACAAATGTCTGACATACAACCAAACTTGACCTTGGGGCTCAACACCGCACCCGTCAGACATACAACCAGACCTGTCCTTAGCACTGTACGCCGCACCTGTCAGACATATAACTACACCTGTCTTTGGTGCCTAACACCATACATGTCCGACATGCAGCCACACCTGTCCTTGGTGCTCAACACCACACCTGTCAAACATACAACCAGACCTGTCCTTAGCACTGTACGCCGCACCTGTCAGACATATAACTACACCTGTCTTTGGTGCCTAACACCGTACATGTCCGACATACAGCCACACCTGTCCTTGGTGCTCGACTCCACACTTGTCAGACATGCATTCACACCTGACCATGGTGCTCAACTTTTCAGCTTTCAAACACAACTTTTTATGTTGTAAACCCGTTTAGGTTTTGGATTAGCTTAATATCGAGTATATTGATAACTGCAATCTTAGTATGTGATATTGTTTTTCACTATATCTCACAGAAAGTCCGCTGTAGTTGTTAACTTGAGTTTGTTTGTACACTAGCTGTATGTTTCACTGTTGTTATGTTTCGCCAACGAAACATATTGTTTTTGTCAGGTTTCTTCTTCTTCTCCTTCTCCTTCTCCTTCTTCTTCTCCTGTCAAATCTTCAAATCGCTTCTTCTCGGTCGTCCGTCGACCAAATAAGCTGAAATTTGGTATGCAGGTAGAGTATGTGTATACCCCTAGACCCTTTTTAAATTTTTTTGATATAAGTTTTTAAAATGATTTTATGGAGGTTTTTTGGTCATTTTCAGACAAAAGTCGCACATTATGGCCTCCAGTGCCGTGGTGTTGAAACCTGAGGACCTGAAATTTGGTTTAGTTGTGCATTGGATATTTACCCAAAGGACCCCATTATTTTTTTTGGCATACACTACTTCAAAATGATTTATTTTGCAATTTTTTGATGCAATTTTTGGTTATTTTCTGTCGGGGCCAGCAAGAACTAGGTCATACTGTAACATAAGCCCTCCTACACTCACCCCTTTCTGGGACGTAAAACCAAGCAGATGTCAGGGTACCTATACTAATGGTATTACAGAAAGTTATATGTACCTTATGTTACATGGTACGGATGTTATATTTGACATGTACGTACCGTTAGCAAAGGTGATCACACCTGGCCATGAATTATGCTAATGACGACCTCATTTGCATAATTCCTGCATAAACTTGTATTTCCCTTACCGTGACAACATGTAGGTACATGTAGGAAAGGTGAAAGCACCTGGACATAACTTATGCTCATGAGGACCTCATTTGCATAAATTGTGCAGAAACTTGGATTTGCCCAGGACTTCTTTTGGGACAGCCCACTTCTTGCATGAGGAGTATGGGCGAAACATCCTGAATTTGCTCTTAAAGCAAATGACGGCCAGTCTAGTTTCACTTTATTTTTTCCTCACGTCATTGTGTTATTTGTAATCATTACTGTTGTTCTTATTGTTGTATGCAAGAGAAGGGCCTCGTTAAGAAATCACTGATTGTAGCCAAATAATCTTGAAAAAATATGTGAAGAATTAAATTAACAAACTTTCGCACTGTGTTTTTATGAGACACCCAGGTTTTATCCGTAGGTTGTGTCATTCAAATGACACAGGGTCAGATTCAGCTATCCATAGGGTGTGTCATTCTAGTGACACAGGGTCAGATTCAGCCAACCATAGGATTTATCATTCCTATGACACATGGTCAGATTCAGCTATCCATAGGATTTTGTTCAAATGACACGGTCAGATTCAGCTATCCGTAGGGTTTCATTCAAATGACACGGTCAGATTCAGCTATCCGGAGAGTTTCGTTCAAATAACCCGGGCAGATTCAGCTATCCGGAGGGTTTCGTTCAAATAACACGGGCAGATTAAGCTATCCGTAGCTAGGGTTTCATTCAAATGACACGGGCAGATTCAGCTATATCCGGAGGGTTCCATTCAAATAACCCGGGCAGATTCAGCTATCCGTAGGGTATCATTAAAATGACACGGTCAGATTCAGCTATCCGGAGGGTTTCGTTCAAATAACCCGGGCAGATTCAGCTATCCGGAGGGTTTCGTTCACATAACCCGGGCAGATTCAGCTATCCGTAGGGTTTCATTCAAATGACACGATCAGATTTTGCTATTCGTAGGGTGTATCATTCCAATGATACAGGGTCGGATACAGGTATCAAAAAATGGGTATGTTGTTATCTGTACGTGGCACTGTTAATATAAGTGATAAGTACTTGAGTGCAGTGCCACGTCGTCCTTGACCTTGTCTGTCCAAAACCGGACACTACATGTGGGGGTACAGACGTTACAGGTGGGGGTACCGACTCTACGGATGGGGGTACAGACGCTACAAATGGGGGCACGGACGCTACAGGTGGGGATTGGAATGCTACAGGTGGTTATTAGAATGCTACAGGTGGGGCTACATGTGTTACAGGTTGGGGTAGAGACATTACAGATGAGTGTAAGGACGCTGCATGTAGGGTATGGACGCTACAGGTGGGGGTGTGGACGTTACAGGCGGAGGTACGGACGCTACTGGTGCGGTACAGACGCTACAGGCGGGGATACGGACGCTACAGGTGAGGGTACGGACGTTGCACCTGGTGATTTTGCAATAAACCTGTCATGCGGGGTGAATGTTTATTGATTATTGTTTATTTCAGACTCGACCTCCCATATTGACAGGTGCAAACATACCGGTAAATACATCTAAAAAATATTACTAACTAGAGTTCCACGACCTCATACCTTCGCCATATGATTTTAACCTTTATGACTGACATATCAGGGGTGTTTGTCATCAATTATAAATCATACCAGTTGATCTTCTTCACCCAAGAAACAAAAGTATGAGCGTAACAAAGAAGGTTATGCTAACAAAGTAACATTTATCATGAATTATGCAAATGGGGTCCTTATTACCATAATTTGATTCAACAATGTTCACATTCACATAACTTCCAAATGACACAAGTATGAAATTGCCATCCTTTACCTGTATGGTTTTATAGTAGTTTCTCATTAATTATGCAAATTAGGCCAACATTTGCATATTTTTTATCTATCAAAATTCCTCAGTAACAAATGTCACATATGTCAATAGTCATATCATGGAATACAGCGGGTTTTTAAAGTTGTCTCATTAATTATGCAAATTAAAATCTGATTTGCATAATTATCGTCCAATCAAACAAAGCATTACGTAAGCTATCTACATACCAAAAATCATTACCATCCATCAAGCCCATCTTGAGTTATAGTATTTTCTCATTAATTATGCAAATTAGGTATTCATTTGCATAATTGATATCTATTAATATTTCTCTCTTCTTCAGTTACATATGTCACATGTTTGAGAGTCCTGTCGTGGAATTTGGCCGATGTATAAACTTTCCTCATTAATTATGCAAATTAGATACTGATTTGCATAATAAGTATCTAATCATGTACATCATCACTCAAGCTATCTACTTACCAAAAATTTTAACCATCCATCAGGCCCTTCTTGAGTTATTCCCTTTCAAAGTCTGAACCAAAACCTGCTCCTGCAGTTCCAAAAAAGCCGCTAGGGGGCCAAAACCTATACCACTTACTCTCTGTTCAAAGAGCTATCTACCACTCAAAAATCAGTTCCATAGCTTGTCCAGAACACGAGATATTGAAACAGGAAGTTCCGCTGCAGTACCGTACCAAGCCGCTAGGGGACCCAAAATCTAATCATTTCCTAGTCTCATCAAGACCTACCCACCTACCAAATATCAAGACAATCCATCTAAGCCTTCTCGAGTTATGCTGTACATTACACACACACACACACACACACACACATACAAACGCTACCCTCTGCATAACCTTCTCGGCGAAGGTAAATATTTACAGTTCTGTACTCAAAAAAGAGGCCACCTGGAGGCCCTCTTATTGAGGACGGACTAGTCGACAACAATGTCGCCAAAAATGACTGGAATGGATGGTCTCCGAAGCAGCTTAAAAAATGAAGACAAAAATGGCTGAAAATAAAAGGACAAGTAAAGTGGTTAGCTGAGGCACCGCATGGACATGGCTTCCCGTTTGGGAGCATGTTGATTGCTACGTCTACTTCAGACACATGTGTGCACATTCCAGCATCATAGCTGACATCAGAGTTAATTAAGTCATCTACAGACGGCTTACACTTGTTAGGCATCAAAATTCAACAAAGAGTCATAATGTGTCCTCCACATAATAGCAATGTTGGAAGCACCGCTGTTACCGTCAATGTTGCATGGAAGATTCGATTTGGAGCCGTTTTGAGATCGTAGGGTAGACCCAAAACCTACGTTCCCCCCTTAGGCAGACTGGAGGCGAGGGCATCGGCCCTATGCTGAGCGTCCATACGGCGACACTCTAAGTGAGAGTTTGAATTTGGCCCGGAGTTTTCTCATTAGGTCCCAAATGGCCCCATGCCGTTGGGCTGCCATCTCGACTCGTGACTGGAAGGTCTCGGAATAAGTAAGTAAGTAAGTAAGTAGGCAAGTAACACATCGGTGACGGTAATTTCTAAACAAAGCCAGATGAGCGATCAAGCAAACGGGCTGCCTCACACACGGAAATAACGTGGCGATCAGGAATACAAATCTATATATTTTCCCCACAGTGCAATAGGCATGGCTTTCCCTAAATCCTGAAAAAGAAAAAGAAATGAGAAAATTATCAGAGTTCTTCTCTTGTACCAGTCACGGCGCAACTAGAGGCAATTTGCCAAACCCTGCGGAAGTCCCAATCACAGCGGAGGAGAGGGCGGGAGGCTAATCCTCCCGGGAGATCTTATCTGACCTCCCATGGAATCTCTGACTGGTTTCTACGACGCAAACGTATACGTAACCACCTATTCAAGAGATACCAACCCTGAATAGCTGGAATATACGGAATTCTTTGGAACCAAATACATAATTTAACTGTTTGGTGCGCTCCTGAAGCGTCGCCAAAAATCTAAAATCAATATAGACAATCATCGGCTAACGTCTATCTCACGTGGGCTTCAAAGGGAAAAAATCATTCAGCCTCGTCCTTGGAACTGTTCGGATCAAACGATCGACACGGCGTGTATTCATCAGGTATTAGGAAGCCAAATCCTACATGATCCTATAAATCGACTTGCACTACCTTCTTAAGAACAGGCAAAGACGACTGAACAGAAGGGATAACAAAGATCGGTAAATCATTTAGATCAGGGGATTAGAGAAACCAATGTACAGTACAATACAAGAGAAAGGAGGAGAATATTAATGTAGACAATAATTTGCTGACGTTTAGCTTACGTGGGCGTCCAAGATTAGGAACTCACAGCGTTATCTTTTGGACTGTTTGGATCAAACCAGAGGGGTAGACTTGGGTGTACTCATCAAGATTTTGAAACAGAACACACATGAGGATTAGAAAACCTAATCCCATGTAATCCTACAACTCTACTTGGACCTTCCTTTAGAACAAGTAAATACAAGTGAAAGAAAGGGATAATCAGCATCGGTAAAACAAACAGATGAAGGAATCAGCGAGAACCTATTTGATGTTAGAAATATACGCTACCCTGCAATCTCATTTCTACCTCAGAACCACCTATAGCTGGCATATCGTCCACAACTGTTGGAATCATGGCAGCTAACCCTGTACCAAGTGTTAGCGCAGACGATTTGCCAACAGGCAAATTGTTGCATGCAAACGAAAATGTAGAAACTGTGAAAAACACCTTCAGGCCACCTGACGGCGATGACAACGTTGACTACATTGAGCCACATGCTATTGGATGTCAAGATACAGCTAGGAAATCCAACAAATTTGATGCTGCAGCTGGTATCGAACTAACCACCCAGCTCAGTTCGACATTTCCGCAAAACGCAACGGACCCTAATCCGATCTGTCTGCAAAACGCCGAGAACTCTGATCTGATGGTCAAACCACATGTTCCCTCTGATCCCACAAGGCCAGATGTCAGTAATAGCAACCCCTGCATTCAGCTATATGCTGTTAGATACGAGGAAGAAGATAATGACAATAATACACTAACAGAACACTCCATCTGAGATCTACTCCGAGCAAGAGTATACAGTATATTTCGTCTGTCGTGGCCCTACATCCGGGACATCGTCTGTGGCGGCCAAATCGCCTGTGGTGGCCATATTACGTCACTGCAACTTCACAGACCAAGATGGCGGCTTCGGATGGCGAGAACAGAGTAGTGAGGACGGAATTTGACGTGATAACCCTTAATTCTGCTGGAAGTTTATGTCGTTTTGTGTACTACGTGAGGTTTTATGTTTCGTCAGCATTACGATGGCATGTTTCATGGCCTGGTTTGCCATAATATGACTGTACTATGACTCATTTTGGAGCAGAAGATCGTACTACGCATATAGAGAGACCACGTCTGGCGAAACAACAACAACAAAGCTATGAACAGCAATGTAAAAGATCCATCTTGCAGTTCTTCAAGGTAAAATTATTTAATTGTGTGCAATGCACTTCTACGAAACTCTACTCTACTCTACTCTACTCTACTTGGGGCAAGGAGCCATCCACAATCTATATTCATTAATCAACTACTAGTTATTTTTCTGTCCTGTGATTCTGATCATGATCTGTAAAATTTAGTATTAATCATTATAACGTATATTCTTATAAAAGTTACATAATAATTTATAGTTAAGTATTCAGATCACAACATGCATGTTTCATTTGCTCTTCTGGCTGCTTATACTGAGTTTAAGTCACAAAACAGAAGTTTATGAATTTCAAAATTATACAGTGACACGAAATCAGCCCTAATCAAATGTACAGCAAGTAGTTACATTACAGTAACATATGACGTCATTCTAAATGATAATTAACAAGCTCTCCATGATGCCCTACCCCTGACACCACCAATGATCATAGCATATTGGGTACCACTGTAAAGGGTGATGAATATTACTTAAAGCAGATTTGCTTGATGTACCGTAAATCATATAATTGTATTAGGTTTAGAAATGGTTCACAATGTGTTCTACTATAAAAGTGTTCTTTGTACATCTCTGACATCCAAGGACCTAAGGTCTAAGTCCCATGTCCCAAGTATTGATCATTTCCTGATATTAAATGTGTTGTGTTTACTTTTGTGCTCCTGTCCTAGGGTATAACTATGGCTGTGCAAGACACATACGACTGGCTGGAAAAACAAGCTGGGTAATGAGGTAATTTTGCCTGTAGAATTTTTTCACTGAGAAAGCTTAATAAAAGCCTCTTGCTTTTACCAACTATTATACTTACAAGTACTTTCTGGGCTTGAAATACAGGGTGCATGTGCACTTTTGTGCACCCAGAATTGCAAGGTCATGCACACTCTAGCTGAACTCAACTGGCTTAATGACAAAGTAAGCACGCTTATGTGTTCATGTACCTTGTAGAAAATCTTTTTACACACAGTGAGTAAGAAAATATAGAGACTAGGATGGAAGTCCAATTGTGTTGACATTCAAATACCAACAACACTTGAATGATACTCAGCGTTTGTGCTATATGGTAGGAGGCCCATGTATTATATATGTGTGTTTGTGGCATATGTTGTAAATTTTGATTTATCAGCAGTTGTGCTATGTTCATCATTTTAACTGCAAACTCATAGCATTACACATGACTTTCAACCATGAAGTTGAACCCTCCTAACATGAAAATAATTCCTCACAAACATAAAACAAAAGTCAAATCCATTTGTTTAACATATAAATGTACAATGAAGGTTTCAATTTACATGGTTTAAAGATTGTTTTTCTTTATCTTCAACAGATCATCAATGTTTACATGAATATGATTATGGACAGAGGTAATATTCAGGTGGGTGTATAACTTGTTACAATGAGTCTTCCTAAACAGATGTAAAGTGTCCATAGCCCTATGTTTTGGTATTCTGTGTTAACTTTGTTATTTATGTGTTGTGTTCAGGTATTGGGCATGAGAAGCAAATGCATCAAGTATTATGACTCCATGGGTGGAATGGGTTGATTTATTTTGTCTTTTACCATGCAATGGGATTGTTCACCATACAAAGTGTACATGTAGCTTCACTATCCAGAAAACATTTGGACTGAGAACATTAACATATTGCTGTCTAAACCTTTGCTTTGTTTTTAATTTATCACCAACAGATTACCAACAAGCAGAGCACAAGGACAAGAAGGAAAGCAACTTGGACTTGTCTGATTGGCCATCACAGTATCCTGAGGTAAAACTGTCAGTTTGCTTGTTATTTTATGATGTGCTTTAGACAAGAGTCTGTAAGTCTATCTGATACTGTTGGGATCTCTGTTTCTTCTGCAGAACATCCAACAGCAGATGAATGCTAGTGACTGTTGAGTGTTTGCCTGTAAATTCGCTGAGTACGCCAGTTGGGACACAAGCATAATCTTTGACCAGGTAGGCATCATTCTGCTCTATGATTCTATGAATATGTTCGCCTTGACTTATGATCAAAAGGGCTATGTAAGTTGGTATCTAGACCTTAGTGTTTGCAATCTATGTTTGAGGGTTTGAGGAAAATATGGTAGTACGCTGGATTCATACCATATTCCCACTATCTTGGCCAGTTGTGGCACTGTGAATTCATTATAACAGTTCAATTTGAATACATTTCATCGTTTTTTCTTTGTCTCCCATCCATGATTGTTGGAATACCCATCTACCTTAATGATAACTTGTAATGTACAAACAGTTACAAACAAGTACTGTATTTCTCCTTACAGACACACATGGCCTACTTCAGAAGAAGCATGGTATGGGAGATCCTCAATAACAAGTTGTTATAATAGCAGCAGTCCACTTACTTATATTAGTGACCATTATGTAAAGGTGACAAATTTTTACAGAACAAGTTACAGACAGCGTGCTGTCAATGCCATGTCATTTTCCAATCGAGATTAATGCATCATTGATATCAGGAGCATGGTAGCAGGTTGTATACGGAGAAAGTTACAGCAAATCAATGTGAATATCCATGTATGGAAAACATCTTTGATATGATTTTTCACCGTTTGCTTTCCTCATATAAAGTTAATTGCATCATTGATGTCAGGAGCATGATAGCCGGTCGTATACACTTTTGGAGAAAGTGACACAAATCAATGTGTATATTTATCTTATTCTATGTATGGAAAAACATCTTTGATATGACTTTTCTATAATAAGTATAGGTATACTGTTAATTTCATCATTGTGCCTTTTTTAAGTCAGCTAAAATAAAGAAAGTCTGTGTTCCTATACTGAAATAAAGTTCTTTCCACCCTGGATGTCAATCACTATAGATGTTGTTTTTATGATTGCATCCTTGATGCATGTGAAGCACAGGGCATTTTATAATACTGATACTAGTAATAGGTAGTATTCAAAAGGATATTTCACACCCATTGCATTTATAGCACACTGCTGATAGATATTGAAATAATAGTATGAGTGTTATGAAAATGACAGAGACCAAAAGGTCCAGTTATAAATGCTTTTTCATTGTAAAGAGTCAGCATTTTGAATTTCAGCCTCTCCTGGCACTCCGGCAATGTCCTGGGGGCTTGGCTCTTTGAGATAAGTTCAATTTCAGCCAGTCCTGCCAGTCTGACCTAAGCATGACCTGGGGGCATGGCTTAACAAGCACACCGGTGTTAATATAGATACTGGGAATACTGTTACGTGTAATAGTACATGGGTAGTGTAGATTATAAAAAGTCTAGTTATAGATTGACAACATGAATGTATGAAAAATACAGTATACAGTTCACCATTAATTTGGAAACCGTTATGTCTCGAGCTCTGTCATGAAGAACAGTGAAGTGAAGTGTGAAGAAGACCACCTGTCCAAGAAGACTGCTTTTCTTCGGTCCCAAGGTGGTCGTCTTAGACAGTACTGTACTTGTGTACTTATTGGGACATATCTCTCCATAAAATGTGGGCTTCATAGACGGTAGCAATCACATATTACAGCGGAACTGAAACTTTCGAGAGAGAGAGAGAGAGAGAGAGAGAGAGGCTTGAGGCGATTGAAGGTAAAACCGACCCTCGGCCAGACGTTGCCCCGGGACTGACCCTGGGCCACAGAGTGCGTTCGAAGAGTCCTGCAATTCACATTACTTCTTGCAGCTGCTGGTTGTTTCTTCATCGATCGACACAAGAGCCAAGTGATCCACCGCTAAATGCTGTCGTTTTTCTTTGATTTTACATCAAAAGCCTCTAGGCACCGTCGTTTCAGAGACAGGGAAGTCGCCCTTCCAGGTGATGGACGGCGAACAAGTGGAAGGGCTGGGGGTCGCACCGCGAACCGGTACCCGCCGGGAAGACCGCTGCGGCCCCTAGACTCCGGCCGGCCCGGGCCAGGAATGACGGTCGATTGCGCCCGCCCTTCTTTTGAAGACCTCGGGGAGTGTAACAACCAGTCGTCGCCGGTGGCTGGCCGGTGGCGACCGAGAGCAGTTCTCGCCCCCTGCCTTAAGGAGGCCTTGGACCGCGGGACACCCGCTCGAAGTCCGACGTTTAAGGATAGGTCACTCGCCCGCTAAACCGATTGCATCGAGGCACAGACCACAACACCGTGCCGGGGTGCAAGAGAAGAGCCGTCTCACCTAGGCCCCGCCGTGAGACTCAACCATACCACGCAGACGAATCCTAGTCAACTCGCCCCAAGTCCAACTCGCCCTAACTATTCACTACCAACTCGCCCCAAATTAGGGCTTATTAAACTTGGTTTTATACTGGTTTCATAGAGATAGGAAGACAGAAGGAAAGAAAGACAGCAACCTTAGATCTCCTCAGATCTCCTCTGATCTCCAAACTTTGGACGAGACTGTCACGCCAGGATTGGACTTCAGAGCCACATGAGAAGTTGCCGAATCCAGAGTTCTACCATCATCTGAAAATACTGGTTTTATAGGCATGAATCCTACTTCTAAATACTAGTATTACTTGTACATGTGCTAACAAAATCCAACATTTCTTTTTTGCTGAGCACGTATTTAGCAACGTACTCGGCTGGCGGACCCGGTCGGCATGTCGGCCCGCCGTGCCACCGTGTACGGCCGCTAGCTTTAGTCTCCCCCGGCTAGACATGCAACATGGCCCGCCGGCGCCCCCGGCATTCATCAGCGTTAAATGCGCAGAGAAGAGAAGGTTGAAATTAGAGTCACAAGGCTTTCTTAGCATGTAAAGTAATATTTAAAAGTGGGGCGAGTTTGTAGTAAATTGTTGGACTTGGGGCGAGTTGACCTGTTACCCCACGGAGACTCACGACGCGACGCCCCTCCGCCAGGATGTTTGTGGCCCCAGTTGCGCTCGCCCGCCCAAACTTTTCACCGGGAGGACCTGACTCCGTCCTCGACGAGGCTACTCAGGGTGGCTCGCTGGTTTAGCAGGGTAGCAGGGTAGGGAACGACGGGAACTCGAGGCGCCCTACAAAGCTCCAAGGGAGCTGCCGGGTCCGACGCCAAGCGGGTCAGCATGGGCGCTCCTGGCTCTCCGCCTGCGCTGTCCAGGACGTCTGTCCGCACCCCGCCGGCCGAGCATAGATCGCAAGACCGATCGGACGTCGCAAGACCGATCGGCCGGCGTCGAGGTGTGCAGACTCGCCAAACTTCTTCCGTGCGGAGCGCTGCGACCGGTTCGACGGCGGCCACGTCCCCGCGGAATGTGCCTGGTGCCTTCGGGTCTCGCTGCGCCCGCTGTCGGACCGAGGACAAGCAATCGACCGCCACGCTGCCCCACGCCTTTCGGGGCAGGGACAGGGGCCGCGCCGGGCACTGGCCCCTTCGCGTGTTGTTTCCACCGAGACGGACTGATCCCATTGCGTTACAACGGCCCGCGCGTCGTCGGCGACGGGTGCGCCAGGCAGCTGCAGGGCGGCCGAAATCAGCGGCGATGTCCGGTCGCCCACCCGACCCGTCCTAAAACACGGATGTAGTACAAAACCAAGAGGGACAATGAAGGGTGTGAAGGGCCGTCCGTCGGTCCGAGGTGGGATCCCTGCCGTCGCCGCTCGAGTGGAGCCGGGCCTTGAATGCGAGTGGTAAGCAGAACTGGTACCGGTGCTGCGGGATGAACCGAACGCCGGGTTAAGTAAGGCGCCCGATGCGGACGCTCATCAGGCCCCAGAAAGGGTATCGGTCGATACAGACAGCAGGACGGTGGCCATGGAAGTCGGAATCCGCTAAGGAGTGTGTAACAACTCACCTGCCGAATCAACTAGCCCTGAAAATGGATGCGCCGGAGCGTCGAGTACATGCCCGGCCGTCGCGGCAGTATGCTCCGGCCGAGCCAAGCCGCGACGAGTAGGAGGGCCGCCGCGTTGAGAGCCGAAACCTAGGGCGCGGGCCGCCCACGCGGGCCGCCCACGCCCGAAAGGCACATTTAATTCGCGAACGCGGAGATGGGCGCCCGGCCTCGCACTGGGTCGTCCAGTGCGGCAAGGAAAGCGAACCCGGAGACGTCGGACTGGGCCCCGGTTAAGACCGTCGTGAGACAGGTTAGTTTTACCCTACTGATGAAGTGTTGTTGCGATGGTAATCTTGCTCAGTACGACAGGAACGGCGCAGGTTCAGACATTTGGTTCAGGCGCTCGGTTGATGAGCCGGTGGTGCGAGGCTACCATCTAATGGATTATGACTGAACGCCGCTAAGTCAGAATCCAGCCGAGAAAGCAACGATATGCTTGGCGCCTCCTTCGGAGTAGCCTGGTATTCAAACCTATTATAGCTCCCGAGGCAATACCGCTCTCCCGCGGGGAAAAAGTCTAGTCCGCCGGCTATGCATGTCCTTGGTGCTCAGGCCTGTCCTGAGGGAGGAGCGCCGTTCCGATGTCAGAGTCCGTGCCTGTGTGCGCTGGGCTGCCCTGTCCGCTGCCGCCCGAAGTAGTATCGGTGCGTGGACGGTGGCCGACCTCGTTCCGATGTGCAGGTAAAGGGCGGCAGGCCCGTGAAGGCCGTACCGATGCGGTGTAAGTGCGGGGACGGTGGCCGACCCCGGTCCGATGTGCAGTTAAGGGGCGGCAGGCCCGTGAAGGCCGTACCGATGCGGTGCAAGTGCGGGGACGGTGGCCGACCCCGTTCCTATGTGCAGTTAAGGGGCGGCAGGCCCGTGCAGGCCGTACCGATGCGGTGCTAGTGCGTGGACGGTGGCCGACCCCGTTCCGATGTGCAGTTAAGGGGTGGCAGGCCCGTGCAGGCCGTACCGATGCGGTGTAAGTGCGGGGACGGTGGCCGACCTGGTCCGATTTGTAGTTAAGGGGCGGCAGACCCGTGCAGGCCGTACCGATGCGGTGTAAGTGCGGGGACGGTGGCCGACCCCGTTCCTATGTGCAGTTAAGGGGCGGCAGGCCCGTGAAGGCCGTACCGATGCGGTGCAAGTGCGGGGACGGTGGCCGACCCCGTTCCTATGTGCAGTTAAGGGGCGGCAGGCCCGTGCAGGCCGTACCGATGCGGTGTAAGTGCGGGGACGGTGGCCGACCCGTTCCGATGTGCAGTTAAGGGGCGGCAGACCCGTGCAGGCCGTACCGATGCGGTGTAAGTGCGGGGACGGTGGCCGACCCGTTCCGATGTGCAGTTAAGGGGCGGCAGACCCGCGCAGGCCGTACCGATGCGGTGTAAGTGCGGGGACGGTGGCCGACCTGGTCCGATGTGCAGTTAAGGGGCGGCAGACCCGTGCAGGCCGTACCGATGCGGTGTAAGTGCAGGGACGGTGTCCGACCCCGGTCCGATATGCAGTTAAGGGGCGGCAGACCCGTGCAGGCCGTACCGATGCGGTGTAAGTGCGGGGACAGTGGCCGACCCGTTCCGATGTGCAGTTAAGGGGCGGCAGACCCGTGCAGGCCGTACCGATGCAGTGTAAGTGCGGGGACGGTGGCCGACCTGGTCCGATGTGCAGTTAAGGGGTGGCAGGCCCGTTCAAGCCGTACCGATGCGGTGTAAGTGCGGGGATGGTGGCCGACCCGTTCCGATGTGCAGTTAAAAGGCGGCAGGCCCGTGCAGGCCGAAGGATGTACTGATGCGGTTTAAAGTGCGGGGACGGTGGCGCTCCTCCAGACCGTTGCCGGCCCGATCGAGAGGACAGCCCGCCGTATGCCCCGCCACGCCACGCCGCGCCGCTCACGCCGTGCACTCTAAATCCCACAAGGGGGAGAGGACACGCGAGAGACACCGGCAGACCGCCGTAAGGTGGGATCGCGCCGTAAAAGTGGCCGCGAACCCTCGGGAGCCTGAACGCAGAATTCCCGGCCACACCTGACCGTTGCTTCCCTTCAACACCCGAGCCGTCCTGTCATGCAGGAACGGTCCCGCACTCTCATGACCGACTGTTCGCCGAGGAGGCGGACGGCCGGGTCTCCGACCACCGAGTCCGGAAGGCTTACTCGCACGCAGACGGAAGGCCGGGCAAGCCGTTGCCTTTGGGCCCGGTCGCTCCTCCGAGGAGAAAGACGGACCCGGGCTTCGCCTCCACGGAGGATTGCCCCGGTGCTCGTTCCGGTCGCCCTCGGCACGGTCGTCTTCACCCGCAGGAGTGGAGGAGCGGCCGCCTTCCAAGCCAGTTGTCGATCTCTGGCTGCCCTCGCGGGGAGTGGCAGCCTTGCCGGCGGGGTAACAAAACGACTGGCGAGAGAATGTGCGATTTCTCGCCGTTATTTCCCGACCCAGTAAAAAAAGTACCACTTTCTCAAGGTAGATTGAGCAAAATTCTTTTCAATGTAAAACCACCGCAACTTGGTCACATCGGAGGCCAGAGGCGACCTCTCCCGCCGACCGCCCACACCTTAGCCGGTCCCCGCCCGAGCCCGTCACGCCGCCACCCCCGCTACCATCGGGGCCGCCTGACACCTCACGCACCCTGATCGGTCGCCTGGCGGAGCCACGAAGCCGTCCGCGGTGGTCCGACTTAGCCGGGTGATTTGGGCAGACTCCCTGCCGAAATTCCAATTTGATCAATTTCATTCAGGATCCATTTAATTCCACTTCGTTCGATTTCGTTTTATTTAATTCCATTTCGTTTATTTTCATTCAAATTAATTCCACTTCGTTCAATTTCACAATGGAAAATAAATCATATTTCATCAATTCGTACTGAATCTTTTTTAGTTGATGTAACAAATTAAGAATCAGTGCGTGCACACTGCCTAGCCTAGATATAGAAAAAGGTCGGTATTATAATGTAATTTAGCCAACCAGAGACGATGTCCCTCATGTCAAGATAGCGTCGAAGATGAATATCATTTTCTAATGTCCAGCCTATACTAGTACTGTAGAATGTGTAGATAGGCGAAAATATGATCACCTGTAAATCTAGTATCCAAAAAACTTGCCAAAGACAAACAGAGACATTTTCAAGCTACTTATATATATCTACGTACTTACGCCAATGCATTTGTAGCGCTTTACAAAAGAGAGCATGTATTGTAACAGACAGAAACGTTTAACACACAATATGTCATTACGCCTTTTACGTCCATATCCCTATAGTCATAGTTTTTAGAATAGACTATGCTTATAAATTGCTTTTTTATTCTTGCCATACATTGTACCATGTACAACTGTCGAGGAATAAAGTTCATCCATCCACTTAATTCCATTCGATTTTGTTTCATTTCGTACGATTTCGCACTTCCTGCAGCTGTACACCCCCACTCACTCATCCTCGCATACTCTGGGAATGGCAAGTGGCGCCTCTAGCTCTGCATACTGTCCTCCACGCCGTTCTGTTTGGGGCCGCACACCCCTACAGACATGAAATGGTACATTCCGTCTGTCGTGGCCCGCCTGTCATGGCCCGCCTGTCATGGCCCTGATACTAGCCATACTCGCCACTCGGAGACATTCCCCACTCGAACACAGTGCTACAGATCTCGTCGAAGAAACTAAGTACTTGCGTCCTATTGATTGCCATATTCAACAATACGCGGTTACATCCATGTGCCATGATGACATGACGTTTGCAGGAAAGGATTCATTTCCGAAAATGAATCCGGCTTCAAACAGCAAGGATGATTTTCCAAATAACATGACAGGGCGTGATTCATTCATCGATGATACTGGCACTTCAGGCTTTACAGGAGATGACAGTAACATACGTAGGATGAGACGTCCTTTGACTACTCTTTATCCAAATCCATTGTACACTCAGGACGCCCAGATCCCTAACCCGATGTATGAGGCAAACGTTCACCAACAAGCTGCGGGCGGTAAGATATTCATGTTACATCACATGTTACATGATCCTAATGTTAATCGATTAGTACTAGACTATTTATCCATTTTGTATGTTTTCTATAAATCGTTTAATTCAATTATTGATGCTTAACTTAATCTATTATATCAAACGCGTTTATTGTGCCGGTGGTGCCAGTGGGCTTTTGGCCTCCTCTATATGTTTTTTGTCCTGTATTTCATATTGATTTTGAATATTTGTGCATAATTATGAAAAAAACATTTTCCTTGAAAGTTTAGATGCTAATCAATGAAAGAAGGTATTGCAGGAAGTCTATATCTCCAGAAAGAAAGTACTGCACACATCTTCAACACTTTTGTTAAAACAATGGCATGAGAAAAATTGTAGATTGAACTTTTAACTTCTTTGTGCCTTCTTTGAAACCCCTTTTCTTAGATTTGTTGCGAAACTTGACTACTAGTATTTTGTGAATGAATATCTTTACAACAACCTTATACTGTTGACTGTTATACTGTTATTGCAGTATTGTATGAAAAACTTAATGACGTAGTTATGTTCTGTTTAACTCATACATGAGGTTTTCAGTGTTGGTTTCAGTAAAAAAACGTAATCACTATGTTATGTTTATCAGAAATAATGAATGACAAACTGAATTTGAAACAAAACTTGCTGAACGCTTCACCGATGGGATAGTATACAGGGAGAATGATGTTGATGAAGCAATTCGTATAAAGCGATGTGTATATTTCTAAAGACAGTATTTTGCATATGTACATGCAATTTCAGTCACGTATTTGATATTGGTAATATGCATTTTACTATCATCCCCCGAATGAGTCACGCGGTACCTTGTTGACTAGGATATTAATGATGCTGGTTGCCGCTGCTTCTGATTTTTGAAAGGGTTCATCCGTTTTCGATGGTCCCAAATTTGACGTCACACACGGCACATCCTCCTGGCATAAGTATGCAAAACAGCGTATTGTTCAATATCGACATCAGGAAGCATTGTCTGTGTCGTTTGTTTGTTCGCAGCTGCAGAATCAAACTGTTTGGAATTTTCAGCATAAACATCATCTTGATAATCGACAGCATATCGCTGGAAGCAGGAATTGTTTTCACGGTTTAGAGGTTTGTCAGTTTAAATATTATGATCCTCTTGATATCCGACAGCATCATGTTGACAGCAGGGGTTGTCTTCATGTTTTGAAGGTTTGTTATCGGAATCGTCATCATTACCATCATATTGATATCCAGTAGCACATGGCTGAATGTAGGGGTCGTCATCAGCGCCAGGTGGCCCGACGATTATTTTCACACTTCCCACATCTTCCCTCTTGGCAAATCGTCATAGTGACCCTTGGTGACCCAGGGTGAGATCGCCTGCCATGATTCAGACAGTTGTCGACGATGCTCCAGATATTGGCGGTTCCGAGGTAGACATGCTATTGCAGTGTTGTTACATCAAACAGGTTGACGCTATTTCCTGATCTGTTTGTTTTACCGGTGTTGACTTATCACTGTGCTTTACTCGTCTCTACCTGTTATTAAGAAAGTAGTCCATCTAGTCGGAGGATTACATGCTGATAGGCTAATTAATCCTTTTGTGCGTTTCTATTCAAAATCTTTTCGCGGAAATACTTGCGGAATTTAGAATTTGGTGGTAGCCTTGATAAGAGACATGGTAGCCATTCTTTCCACACCAGATATATCCGTAATCATCTTTTTGGAGTTTTCTTTCAGAATGTGCTATGGATGTGAGTATTATGATTTATGCATGAGTGTTCTTTCAAGATAAGGACCAATAAAGATGGACTAGGTAAAATTGATGCTTAAGACTGCAACTGTAGCGTGGCAACACTTTTGGAATACATCCAGGTTTCTCCCTTCGGGTTGATCTGAACATGTTAACAGTGTAGGTGTAATTTCGTATTCTTGGACGCCCACGTAAGATAAACGTTAGCCGATGATTGTGTACATTAATCCTCACATTTCCTCCAGAATATTGTATTGTACTTTACATATGTTTTTAATGTAGCTTGAGTACTTCGTCTTTAATTGGTCCAGCAAGATTGATTTTTTTTGTACTGCATTTTCACATGAACAAAAACAATATGAAAATAACAGAAAAACACTATAAGGAACATAAATACCACGAATCTGTCACATAATACATAAACATAATATATAAGCGGAAATGAAACTGAATACAATCTTGTATATCGAATCGGTAAACAAGGAAAATAAACAAACATAAGTTTGATTTTATTAGTGTTGGCTAGCAAATGACTGCGTTCATAATCGTGTATGCGCAGTCGTCAACGCCGTGGAAATGGCGGGTGATCTAGCCACAGGGCCGAATGTAGATTTGGTAGCCATTCTTTCCCCACAAGATCTATCCGTAATCATTTTTGGAGGTTTCTTTCAGAATGTGCTATGGATACGAGTATTATGTCTTATGCATGAGTGTCAAGATGAGGACCAATAAAACTGGACAAGGTAAAATTTATGCTTAAAACTGCAAAGTAACAATTCAATATCTAAATTCGTAAGCTCCAACAACTGACGATTGAAAAATCCGTTCAAATTTCATGATTTCTGTTTACGAGCGAGTCTTTTTCCTGCCCCAAATGAAAAACATCGCAGTGTGAATTCAAAACGAAGCACCCTAGCTTAGTGTAAGCCCGAAACAAAGTAAAATACACGAGTCTGGAGGGCAAAAAAAGTTTAACGTAGACAACCATCGGCTAACGTGTACTTCACGTGGGCGTCAAAGAGAAAAAGCTTTCAGCCATTTCCTTTGAACTGTTCAGATCAAACCAGAGATCAACACGGCGTGTATTAATCACGTATTACTATGCAAGGGTATTGAGAAAAACGCACAAAAGGATTAGGAAGCCTAATCGGACGTGCTCCTACGACTCGACTTGGATTGCGTTCTTAAGAACAGGCAAAGACGAGTGAACAGGACAGATATCCGTAAAGCATACGGATCAGGGGATCAGAAAAAAACAGTACAATGCAAGAGTATGGAGGAAAACAACTCAGGATTAATGTAGACAATCATTGGCTGACTTTTAGCTTACGTGGGCGTCCAAGAATAAGAGCTTACAGCGTTATCTTTTGGACTGTTCGGATGAAACCAGAGGGATAGACTTGGGCGTATTCACCAAGAAGTTTACTAGTAAAAAAACGCACAAAATGGTCACAAAACCTAATCCAATGTAATCCCACGACTCTACTCGGACTACCCCCTTTATAGCAGATAAAGAAAAGTGAAAGAAAGAGATACTCAATATCGGTAAAAGAAACAGATCAGGGGATCAGCAGCAATCTTCTTGATGTAATAATTTTCCGGAAATCGTCTGTCTATGGCTCAGAACCGGATCAGCAACAAGCTGTTTGATATGAGAGGCATATGCTACCGTGCAATTTCATTTCTACCTCAGAACCACCTGGCGTATCGTCCACACCTGCGGAATCATGGCAGACGACCTCGCAGCCAACCCTGTACCAAGTGTCACCACTGACGATTTTCCAACAGGCAAAATGTTGCAAGCAAATGAAAATTTAGAAACTGTGAAAAGCATATTTAGGCCACCTGACGGTGACGACTACATCGACAACATTGATCCGTGTCATACTGGATGTCAAGATGATGATGACCCTAAAAGCTCCACAATACCTGATGGCAACCCCAGTATCCTGCCGTTTGCTGCTGGATATAAAAATGACGATAATGATGAGGAGAAGAAGGAGGATGACGAGGAAGATGATGACCCTAACAAATCCACAGAATCTGATGCTGCCAACGAACAATACAACCAGCCCGGTTCTACTTTTCCGCAAAACGAAGTGAACTCTAATCCAATCTACCCGCAAAACACTGGATGTAAAAATGATGATAATGATCATGTTGACGATAATGATGATGGCGATGATGACCCTAACAAATCCACAGAATCTGATGCTGCAGCTGCCATCGAAGAATCCAACCAGCCCAGTTCGATCTTTCCGCAAACCGAAGTGAACTCTAACCCAGTCTACCCGCAAAATACTGGATGTAGAAATGATGATAATGATCATGTTGACGATAATGATGATGGCGATGATGCCGCTAACAAATCCACAGAATTTGATGCTGCAGCTGCCAACGAAAAATCCAACCAGCCCAGTTCTATCTTTCCACAAAAAGAAGTGAACTCTAATCCAATCTACCTGCAGAACACTGGATGTAGAAATGATGATGGTGATGATGGTGATGATAATAATTATGACGAATCAACAAAATTTGATGTTGCAGCTGCCATCGAAAAATCCACAATCGACTGTCCTTTTTACCAGCAAAACGCTGGGAACTCTGATCTGATGGTCAAACCAAACGTTACCCCTGAACCCACTAGGGCAGCTGCTAGTGATGCCTGCATCCAGCCATATGCTGTTAAATACCAAGAAGAAGATAATGACAATTATAATAGACAAACAGAACACAGTGCTACAGGTCTCGTTGAAGAAACTCCGCAGCTCAGTCCCACTGATGGTGATTTTCAACCATACGCTGTTGCATACATGTGCCAGGATGACATGTCGACGTTTACAGAAAACGAGACATCTCAGAAGATGAAACCGGTTTCAAACAGCATCGATAATGTTTCAAATCACATGACAGGACGTGATTCATCCATCGATTATACTGGCACTTCAGGCTGTACAAAAGATGACAGTAACATACGTAGGATAAGACGTCCTCTGGTTACTCTTCATCCAAATCCGACGTACACGCAAGACGCCCTGCATCCCAACGCAATGTACGTGCCAAACGTTCAACCACAAGCGGCGTGCGGTAAGATATTTCTGCTACATCTATAGAGTATTTTCCCTCGTTCAGTCATTCCTGAACGATCCTAATGGTAATCGAGTAGATGCTAGGTCATTTACCAATTTCCTTTGTTTTCTATCAATCGTCAAATTTAACTGTGCATGCTTAATGATATCTATCATATCTAAAGCGTCCATGGTGCTGGTGGTTAACACAAGATTGCTTTTGAAATCTAGACGATTATGAATATTTCAGCTTTTTTTTCATCTTCTTCTTCTATCCCGTAGTTTCTTTCATTTCTGTCGTCTTTATTCTTTATTCTGAAGACAATCTAGAAAGTGGAGTCATGCTAAAACTGTTTAAGGACCCCAGTAAAACTATATAAAGGCTGGATAATGTAAATTATTGGCTTTAGTACGCTACTGGCTGCCCTGCAGTGCACATCGGTGGAGGCCTGCCTGAGATAGTTTACCATGTACAAGTTACTTTTCAACTTATGTTTGAAATAACAACAGATATCAGACATTAAAGTGTGGCTACACATCAAGAAGGACACTTAGCCCAGAAATAAAGTAATGACAACAATGGCTTGTGATTTAGTTTGAGACATTGGCTGGCAGTTATGTTTACAGTTCTACAGAGCCCTACTCTATATTGTTTTTTTAGACTATAAGTAGACACCAAAATTACAAGTCATATTTCTAGACACACAATTACCAAAGCTATCGTGGAAAAGACATTTTCAAGTTGGAAATGTAGATACAATTAGATACTCTGACACTACATTGACAGAGTTGATTTAAAAATTTGAACAAGGTTGATTATCGAAAACCTGAAAGTTGTAGATAGTATTGTCTTGATTATCCAAGGGATCTTATCTGATTGAAACCTCCTTGGATTATGTAACTTTCTTACAGTTATCTGAGCCTATGAAAACCAGTACAGAAAAGTTTTGAATTTCTTTACCAGTATTATGGTAATCTGTCCCTGCCATTGTTATGGGCTGGGAGATGGTCTGATCATTTTATGTATCTGTGTGTTTAAGGGGGTCAATCCACATTCAAGCTGCTGGGCATGTCACAGTAGGAACACTTCCTTTACGACTTCCCTCGGGTAAGATTCCGATGGCTTTAACATTGCAATGCCATTTTATTTACAGAAGGCAGATGTTGTCGTTTAACGACTGCTTTGATAACAACTATCGTCCTGGCCTCATTGATCATTGGTGGAATCATCTTAGCGGTCTTATTTCTTCCCCGGGATATTCAAACGGTAAGCTTTTGATCATCGTTCTTATTGACGTTTTCTGCTTCTATGCAAAGTCGTGTAATCGATGTCTTTTTGCACCAGAAAAAATCTAACAGCATTAAATCGGTCTTCTCTTTTCCAGCAGAGATTTGCCAATGACTCTTTGTGGACAACAAAAGCAACTCCGTCGTCGACTTCCTACAGCTCGCAAGGTAGCTATATTCAATATGTTGGGAACAGCGGGGCTGAATATTTCTATGATATACCCATATCCGCACTGATTATGCTACACTTATTTGGTTGGTTGAAAGGAAGTTGTAATGGTCTCTGCACCTGATTGTTCATTGTTACATATTAAGCTTTAAGGCCTTGCACCTGCACAGCCCATTCTTTTGCCTTCATAAATCCATTGTATTGGCATCTTGTATTGGCATCTGTTGAGTTCCCTATATCCCAAGCCTGGTAATATACTCCCGCCTCAAAGACAGTTGGTGTACCTGAAAAAAAGGCCGATTACTAGTTCCCATTATCTATTATGTGAGTGAAGACCAGATTTGCATAATTTTTATCTCATTATGTTTATTATCAACCAATTAGCACTAACGTTGAAAGTCACCAGGCGGCCGCGGCCCATTCTGCAGGCACAAATTACCATTACGTAATGGATAAGGAGAGCATGTTGAAAAGCGATGCTACAACACTGCCATCACTCGTAACGAACATTGTATGTCCATTGCCAGTGGTCAACCCTTGAAAATTCATTGGTTGGCAGGTTTGTGCTTGGGTCGGTCGGGTAACAGTAAAAACAAAATTTCTCTAGGCCCAGGCTGTATACACTTTAAATATGATAGCATGATGAAATAAATGATGGGCTTGCTCTAATGTGTCTTTTTTCACGTTTTGTAGAGCCTCCATCTACCAGGTGAGTATCTTTCCAGCATAATTCAAGATTCTCAGCTGACCAAGCATGCGCATTCCATTTTTCTTTCCTTCTCGTGTATCAGGGTCAGAGGAATGTTATGAGGTCAAAGGAGCATTCTTCCGAGGAACAGTTAATGTGACCAGAGCAGGCCTGACGTGTCAGCGCTGGGACAGTCAGGCGCCCCATGAACACGACAGGACACCTGCTGATTATCCGTCATCCGGACTGGAGGAGAACTACTGCCGGAATCCGGACGGTGAACCCGGAGTTTGGTGCTACACCACAGACCCTGACACGAGATGGGACTATTGTGACGTACCAGTCTGTAACGGTAAGGTCTGACTATTTTTAAACGCAAATGAGAGCTAGTGTTTACAACTTCTGATCCATGCATTTTCCATGCGTGATACCGTTTTTCTTTCTTTCCCATTTATCTGGATCAGAAGACTGCTACAAGGGGAAGGGAGCATCCTACCGTGGAACAGCTGCTGTGACCACATCAGGGAAGACGTGTCAGCGCTGGGACAGTCAGACGCCTCATAAACACGACAGGACAACCGCTAATCATCCTTCAGGCGGACTGCATGAGAACTACTGCCGGAACCCAGACGACAATTACGGACTTTGGTGCTACACGACGGATGCCAACCACAGATGGGAGTATTGTGACGTACCAGGTTGTAATGGTAAGGTCTTAATGTTTAAGAGTAAATGAGTGCTTGTGTTTTTAACTACTGTGTCCATGCTTTTCTTCCATACACATTCACCATAACACTATTCCCCTTCCCTGGCGTATGACACCGGTGTGCGTTTCATTGGCTGATTTGGACTTTAATTTTCAATTGCTCATTGTATACGTGAAAAATTTGATTGTCGTGATTATGGGAAGGAAAATCTCTGGTGAATTTTTAAAAACCTTACCTAGTCTTTGTAACAGACACATATGTTAGTAATTTTGTCTTATGATCTTTTATCTTATATGTTTCTAACCTGCATCCTTGATAATGCTTGTCTTTTGGTTTATTTTGATTTATTAAGATGTCATTTAGCCCCTCTAGAGGGCTAATCTTCCAGGGCTCATGAAACAATACAACATATATCATTCAACCACCAGATATACACATAAGTGCATATTTGCATATAAGTACAGACATATTTACATCTAAGCATGATACTTGCAATTACTAAATTGCTACCTATTACAATTTGAACAATTCATTTCTTTGTTTCTCATTCATAAGAATCGGGAAATTGTCAGGAGGGAAATGGAGCATCCTACCGAGGAACAGTCTCTGTGACCGAAACAGGCAAGACGTGCCAGCCCTGGGACAGTCAGACACCTCATGAGCACGGTCGGACACCCGCTAATTATCCTTCATCCGGACTGGAGCAGAACTACTGCCGGAAACCGGATGGCAAACCCGGAGTGTGGTGCTACACTGCTGATCCTGACACGAGATGGGACTATTGCAACGTGACTGTCTGCAATGGTGAGGTCTGAATGTTTTAGAGTAAATGAGACCTAGTGTTTGTGATTTCTACCTCCATGATTTTCTTCCATCTCCGTCACGCATTATGACATCGTTTTCCTCGCTTATGACACCGCTGTGCGTTACAGTGGCTAAGTTATTTTATATTCAGTCACCAATATCACAGGTATTACTGAAAACTATTACTTTCATAATTCACTCCATGCCACATGTATGGATGGAATACAGTGTTTCTTTCCCATGTCAAATCTTCAAATAGATTTTTACAGCCAAATGACCTGTAATTTGGTATGGGCAGGCCTTGGACATATGCCAATAGGAATTCGTTTGGCATTTATTGCTTCAAAGTTATCAATTTTGCAATTTTGGGCCATTTTTAAACCAAAAATGTATTTTTTTATGCTGGTATTACAAACAAATGCCCTGAAATGTGGTATAGGCGTAGCTTGGACATATGCGGACAATGCTTTATTACCACCTTTGTCATACATTAATCTGAAACGAATTATTTTGTGATTTTTGGACATATTTTTTGACGAAATTTTTACAACCAAATGACCTGAATTTTGGTATAGGCGTGGTTTGTAGTATGGTCGAATTGGGCATATGGACAGAGAACTTTATTCACACCTTTGGTATTCGCTAATTAAGAATGAATAATGTTGTGATTTGGGGGCCATTTTTGGACCAAAAATGTACATTATAGCTGATATGCAATGGTTAGCTGAATGAGTTAATTATTGCACGGGGGACATTTTTTGTAGAATATCAATTGTGGACTGGGTTTGATTGAGCAAAAGGCAATTTTTGGAAGTGTTTTAAGACCGGTCTATTCTAATAGGTTGGAAATGAATGAGTCCATTCTTTGGGAAAATTGAACTTCAATTTCAAACTGGGCCTATTAGTTATGCCAAAATCCATTTTTTGATGGGAAATGTGTTTGGGCTGGTTTATCTTACAAGGGGATGGCGCTGGAAGAGCCCATTCTTGCACGGGGCCCTTTTTAAAGAATTCTTTTTTGGACTGGGTTAATTGTGCAAAAGTCAATTTGCTTAGTGTATGCTGTTTTGAACTCTTCCATTTTGTGTGAAACCATTAAAAGGTGTCCATTCCAGCATTTAGGGACTGTTTTTTAACTCTAGTTTTGGACTGGATTTAGTGCATGTATTGAGTAGAAGTATTTTTGCCTTATCCATTATATATGAGGCTGCCTGTGGAAGAGTCCATTCTTGCATAAGGGGTCAAATGGGGAAAGCTCCGTTTCTGACTGGGATGACTTTTTTTGGAATATTTCAATTTTGTCCAGGCCTAGATTAATTTTGGAACAGTCCGTTTGTGCATGGAAAGGGTGATGGATGATGCTGCATCTGCTCACAAATGTTGCTTGCCTAGTTTGGACAGTACATCGTTAATTTCTATTGCTTATCGTACAAGCTAAGGTAAAAAATACTCCAATTGCCATGACTATGAGAAGGAAAATATCTGGTATATTTGCTTGCAAATACTGTTTTTGTAACATAGTATTTGTAATATGTGTGTTCTTACGTGTTCCTAAGCTGTGTCCTTAATATTGTTTTCCTTTTATTTTCTTGTATAAGAATTAGGAGGTTGCAATCACGGAGACGGACTATTTTACCGAGGAACAGTCTCTGTGACAAAAACAGGCAAGACGTGTCAACGCTGGGACAGCCAGACACCTCATGAACATGATCGAAAACCTGCTGATTATCCGATATCCGGACTGGAGGAGAACTACTGCCGGAATCCGGACCTCGAACCCGGAGTTTGGTGCTACACCACCGATCCTGACACGCAATGGGAGCGGTGTGACGTGCCGATTTGTGGCGGTAAGGTCTGAACCTTTGACCTTAAATGAGAGCTAACGTTTACAATTGCTGTCTACGTGCTTTTATTCCATCTACATGTATCAAGACATCTTTTTGCTTTACTCGCGTATGACACGGCTATGCGTTTTATTGGTAGATCTTGACACTACGAGAGTGATGCAGAAGAAAATGCCGTTGTAGTTAAATATATAAAAGGTTCATTTATAGATGAAATGAGTTGACATTTGGCAAGAATGTAAAGGCACATATCTTCTTAAGACTGAAATGTCTCAAGTTTTTGGGCAGATGTATTTGAGCGAATCAGTTGATTTGAAGATGATTATACCCTTGGAAGATTGTCAGAAGCAGACAGCAGTAGGAGAGACATTTAATTAGCAGTAAAAGGGAAATTTCCGTGACCCACTCACAATTACTGAAATTTAACATGTATCAATATGTATATCTCTATAAGCCACATACTGATTGTCATTTCTGACATAAAATCATTTTTTCTTCTTTTTTTTGTTGCTGTTGGAGATATAATCAAATTCAGAGGCGATATCAGGGTCCTCAATATGCTTTGTGTTGATTAAAGGTTTCTGCACACTATTTTCCAATAAGCTAACAGAAACAGAATTGAACACACGTCTTATTCGTTAAACACGTAATATCTGTGTTAAGTTTTCTTTCATCCACACATCACGTCTTCGGCTATAGATCCAACTGGTTTTAGTATTATACCTCACTCCATCCTTTCAGCCGTAAAAGAGAATAGTAAGGAGTTCAGAAATGAAAATTTGCATGTAAGTTGCGGAGATACTTATTATCAAACAGGTGTAATTTTTCCTTTTTTCAGTAATTGTATATGGATAACCCCCGAACAAGGGGGAACTTATTTTTTGTTTCTGACAAGCCTCGAACGGTGTGATCATTTTATAATCAACTCAGTCGTTCACAAAAGTGCCAAATTCCAACTAATTTCGTACAAAAATGAACCTGCGACGATACCTATGGCATGCATGTCTTTCTGACTCACCCTCGTACATTGTAGTTTTCAATTGCTTGTCGTATAAGCACCGGGAGGGATACCTGATCCATTTGGTTATGGGCTTAGGCACACATTGGTCGATAGTAAATGCTCAAATCATTTGGTGACCTACTTCCAGTACGTCAAAGGAAAAAAATCTGCAGAAAACGGTAATTCCAGGTTCCCCACAGGTTGCCTTGTGCCAGGCTACATGCATTTCAACGGAGTTTGCTACAAGGATTTCAGTCAGATGCAAACCTACTTTGAGGCTAGAAGGCGGTGCGCCGCGGACGGAGCTATGTTAGCCATGCCAAAGGACGGTAAAACCAACGCTTTTCTTGCCGATTTTATTGCCACGGTTCACCACCATGGGGAGCGTTGGATTGGGTTATCTGACGCCGACAGCGAAGGCCGGTGGGTGTTTGAGGACAACCAAACCCTGGCGTCAACCGGCTACTCCAACTGGGACGACGGTGAACCCAACAATGTCAATGTCGGTGAGGACAACCAAACCCTGGCTTCAACCGGCTACTCCAACTGGGACGACGGTGAACCGAACGATGGCACTGCCGGTGAGGATAACCAAACCCTGGCGTCAACCGGCTACTCCAACTGGGACGGCGGCGAAGCGAACGATGGCACTGCCGGTGATGGTGAAGACTGTGTCATGATGTACAAGTCGGGAAAAAGATGGAAGGATCAATCTTGCACAAAGAAATTTGGTTTCGTCTGTCAGATGGGTATGTAATGACCAACTTAATAATGACTGCCGCTGATAGGAGTTTGGTTTGTTTGGACACCCTGGTTAGTGTAATCCTGATGTCCATTGTAGCTGCAATGTGTCTTCTGTCCCCTTCGCAAATTTTACAAAATTAAAGTTTTCGTGGAGGGGACAGATGAGGCCCTGCAGCTAAAGTAGGATGGATACCAGGAGAGGTTATTGTACATCAGTGGAACTTCTGTTGTCGTTTTAGGCTCTAAAAGTAGCCCTTCAAAATTACCATAACTGTAGTATTGACGTTGTATAAAAAAATGTAGCTGTGGCTTTTTAAGTACCAACTGTAAACACAATAGAGAGTAATTTTATATTCACTTAGCTTTGTATGGGATTCTGTAGAGGACCTAATTTCACTATTTTTAATCATGTGTTTTTTGAAAATCATAGAAAATGTTCTACTGACTCCCCGCATTAAATACACTGTTGCAGAGGAACTCACCGGTAATTAGTTCCAACTGAAGAAAGTATTGAAGGCAAGTCCTTTTCCCCGGAAAGGAAGTACTTCACCAACATTATCAATGGCATAAGGCAAATGATGGATCTCAATTAGGGGTGGGTACCGGTACATAAAATTCAGGTCCGGTCCAGGTCCAGGTCCAGAGGGTCAGGTCCAGGTCCGGACCTGTACCTGATTATTGTAGTCTCGCAGTACATCATATTTTGGAGAGCGAGACACACGTAAAACTCTCCAAACGTCATGTCTGGAACGATATAATTTCTTAGCTTTGCACTTTGTCTGAAAATTATAACTACACTCTCCTCGCCGTCTGTTTACTCATCCTTTGAGTGTTTCCAGATATGATTCACAGCTGATGTCTTCGACAACGACTCATTAAATCTGCTGTTTTGTATTTTCTTAGTAGTGAGACCAGTTATGTGACCGCCTGCTGATAGCCTGGTACTATGAATTTTTTAGTCGGTCCATAGGCCGGTCCACTGATTTTTTTACGGACCGTTTTTTTTGGACTGGTCCATTAAGAAATACCGGTTTTGTACCGGTACACGGTACCGGTACCCACCCCTAATCTCAATCATTCGCAGGCATCAGTGTCTGATGCATGGCGGCTACAGACGTGCATAGGGCTCGCCAGGCTGGTCTGCTCTCGGCGTAAGATGATGGATTAAGGTGTTAAAATTTTACCTTGTTAAAGACTTTTTATTAGGAAAAAAAATCTGTATTTCCTCAACTGGTTGTTTGCCAGCATTACAGTTTCATTTTTCTAGATAATCTCTTTCTAAGAAAAAATAATTGAATCATAAAAAAGATACCTATGGTTCCTCTTCTTCAAAAGAGTATATGCAGAGGAAGTTTGATGATCAATGATCAATAGGAACAAAGTATTGCAGGAATTAATGATAGCAAGTAGAGTCTAATGGAGTAATATTTTCGAATGTTTTCATTGTTTCATGCTTTTTACAAGGATGCATGCTACATAATTTTAAATGCTTTTAGCGTTTATTTCGCCAATTTGCTGGATTTTGACATCTTAATTATACAATATAAGAATAACATCCTTTTCTAGTTCACTGTTCAGTTTTATCAATGTCAAATCTTCTAGAGAATCTGAAGTTATCTTATGTTCTGTTGAAGACATGTATACATGAGATTTGCAGAATTGATTCTGTAAAAAAATCAGCTTCAGCACCATATCATGTCAACCAGAAAAAAATGAATGATAAACTATTTTGGAGGCGAAAAACGAGAGAAACGTCACTTAAACAGGCCTAGTTTTGTATTATTTGGCCAAGGTCCAGTCTCACTACTTTGCGGGATTTTGACAATTTTATTACTCAATATCAGGATTACAAAAGTTATCTGTTCAGTTCCATATCCTCCAGAGAATTCTTTGTAATTTTTATCCGTTAAACTCAAACATGGGTTTTGCAGAATTGATTTCAGCAGAAAAACCTTCAGCACCATGTTATGTTCACCTAAGATAATGAATGCCAAACTGTATTGGAGAAGAAACTTTGTGAACGATTCACCTACAGAAGAGAAAAAGAATGATAGTGGTGATGGAACCATTCGTATTTGTAAACGTTTCAACTTTCTGATGAACGTACTTCATATATATTCATAATTATCTAGGGTTGCAAATTTCTCCATAGTAGCTGCCAAGAACATTAAAAACCCTGCTAAATACATTTGCAACAGATGCGTCAATTAACTTTTGTAACATGCGTATTCATTGAAGCGATATATTCCGTTTTATCATGCTGAATATTATATTACATGAACCATAATTGCCTCTCTATCTTCCTTTGTCTTTGTCTTTTTAGCGAAGCCTGAGGGGCAAGCTTAATAGTATATTTTACGCCAGATTTGCAAGAATTCCCAGAATTCCACAGGAATTTCAGGAATCCGTCCGGCCAACTCTGTGGATGCCCTCCTGTCACTTGATACCTCATTAGCACGTCTGGCATCCAGGCACTCAGCTGTCGATGACAGATGACCTACTTTTACGTGGTGTCCGATTTCGTACTGTCCGGAGTGTGTCAGGGAGTTCACCGAATCTAGTATTCTAGCTTTGAAAATGGTTTGCACATCCCAGTTGATCTATTATCACAAGAACGTGCTGAACATCATGCCTCCCACCAAAAAACCTCTGTGAAAACCAAAACTTGAGGAGATTTAAGCATATAAAGAAAGGCAAGGTTTTAAACGGAACGATAAATAACTTGGGTTACCGCATGGGCAGTCTACACTGAACGCCTTACGGGGAGGCGTGCGGTGTCGGAAAAACAACAGTAGCTCCTCGAAAACACATCCTACAGAGCTATAATGACAACCAAAACGATCATAGGAGCCCCAGCAAACCGATTTTCTAAACGTCCGGCTTTCTCCACCTATCCAACAATGCCAGAGAAAAAAGACACTGCAACGGGAGTGTACTCCGGCCTTTCCACATATGCTAGGAACTCCTCGAGTTACATGGTGCCTTTCTATATCTGCTTGGCAGATGCCTTTCTGATTTCTAAGTGCGTTTTGCACAATACTATGGCAGAACTAAGATCTAGAGTGCTACGTTGGTACTTTCCTTACAGTGAAGTAAGATCTACCCAGACACCTTCGCTATGGCAATAATTTTTAATTGCCACACTTATTTTATACTTTCTTTCTTTCTTTCTTACCTTCTTTTTCTTTCTCTTTTCCGTCCGTCTTTCTTTCGTTTTTTCCTCTTTCTTTTTTTCTTTCATTTTCTTTCTATATGCTACATTGAGTATGAGGAGACTAACAAAAGACTAATATTTTTTTTCTTTTAACTAAAGTGCATATTTTTTTATTTATTTATTCAAATTCACAGATTGCGTACAATCTGAGGGGCGCCGGCAACAGGAATCTAGTTCCTCTACGAGGCCGACTCCCCCAGAAGATTTACAAAGTTGAGATAAAAACAATAAATGAAAGACATCAAATACTGAAAGAAGTACATTAAAAAAAATGAGAGTAATAAGGTCAAATGATAAGGAAAACAGGGTAAACGGTTAAGCTATGTCACTATGCAAGATGAGCAACGACAAGTGGTCGTCCAAGTACATAAGTTATCAACAGAAAATGTGTCACTTAATCGGGATCTATAATATGATATCAAGAGTTTTTTAACGGACTGTAGAGTGAGGTTTGAGTACATATGTTGGCGAATGTCTAGTGGTAAATTGTTCCAGATGACGGCAATACGACTAAAGTAAGAGAATGAGAATGATTCAGTTTTACATGGCCGTGGTACAAGTTGGAATTGGTCTGTAGAGCGAAGTGATCTAGTAGGTCTGGATACATTGAGGACATGAGAAATGTTGGTACAGTACACGTTGCGGAAACATTTGAAAAGAAATAAGATATCAAAAAGTTCTCGTCTGTAACACAATGGTAGAAGGTTGGTATGGGTTAATCTGTCCTTATAGTTAAGTTCGTAATCATTACAGATGTACTTGGTAGCACGTCTTTGAACACCTTCTACTTTGCGCTGATACAATCTTGTATGCGGTGCCCATACCTGAGAACAGTAGTCTAAATGTGGTATCACCAGTGATCGATACAAATTGAGTTTAACAGTAAATGGGGCATTAAAGCCTACTGATCTCTTGACCATTGCAAGTCTTGAGTTACATATTGATATCTTCTTAAGTACATGAGAATTCCAGGATAAGTTATGTTGTACATGAACTCCTAAGTCATTATAACTATCTTGTCGACTGAGTACAGAATCTGACATGCTATAAGGGAATTCAACAGGTGAAGTTTTACGTGTCATACTAACAACTGAACACTTAGATGGATGAAATACCATCTCCCAGGTTTTCCCCCAAGCCACAAGACGATCTAAGTCGGACTGAAATTTAAAACAATCAAAAATCGAGGTAATTCTTCTAAAACATTTAGCGTCATCTGCAAACATGGCCATTTTACCAAATTCAACACAGTCAGGTAAATCATTAACGAATAATAAAAACAAGAATGGCCCTAAAATGGATCCCTGGGGGACACCTGACAACACAGGTAAGTAATCAGACATTTCGCCTTCTATGACAGTTCTTTGAAAACGTTCTGAAAGATAGTCGTTAAATAAAGCAAGTAGTTGTCTGGAGAACCCAAAAGATTTCAATTTGTGTACTAGGAGTTTATGAGAGACACTATCAAATGCTTTGCAAAAATCCAAGAATATTACGTCAACTTGCCCAGATTTATCCAGTACTTCACCTATTTCCTCGTAAACTTCTAAAAGTTGGGTGGTAGTGGATTTTCCCTTGACGAAACCATGTTGAAGGGGATAAAGAGTGTTTGACAATAATGGATAAAGAGAGTTGAAAATACATCTTTCGAAAACTTTGCTTGTGATACATAATAACGACACAGGTCTGTAATTAGCATACACGACAGATGCATTCGCTATAACTCTAAAAGTTTCAAATTGATACGCTAGTGTAATTATGATAATGTTTCAATGAAATAACGAAATCAAAGTACATTTTGTATCAGACACCATAATCATTTAATCATGATGAAGACGGTGCGGTATCTCCACAGCATTAATAGAAGTGTTATTATCATACAATATGGGTTGAAATACAAGTACAAGCGAGTGACAGGAGAAATACACTACTCTCAGGCTTGAACCGTATCCAGTGAGCCTTTATATTCCCATGTACGCCATAAAACACTAAGTGGTCATAGTAATACATTTGACATTAAAACGCTATTTCCGTACACAAAGTAAAGCACTTAACAAGTTTTCGACTTGTCCTCTGGTCCTTCTCAAGTCGATTTGAGAATTGTGAAAGTGTTTCGGAACAATCCGAATTATGGACACTGATCAGGATTACTTCCTAAGAGGAATGAACGAGGCAATCTACATTAGGGCTAATCGACCATCCATCAACAGAGACGGGTGCCGATACCGACTACCAGGCACCTTTCATACCTTGCTGACGTCACACTTCCGCTCAGGTAAAGCGACGTCTCAAATCAACTTGAGAAGGACCAGATCTAGAGGACTGCTTGAAGGTAAGCGCTCTACTTTATCAATGTATGTTTAAACTATGCCTATGAAGTGCAAATACGTCTGCAGGATATATATATACAAGAATGGCATAGTTCTATTCAACAATTCATTTATTCCGCCTTTAAGACAAGATACGGACAAGAAAAGTATCTCGCAAGCATACATAATTTTGAAATTCGTAGATCAATTACAAAAATAAGAATATGTAGCCATAACTTGAACAATGAAGCCGGAAGGTATCGTAAAATTCCCCGTGATCAAAGGTTTTGTCCATTCTGCCCAAATGAGATTGAAGATGAAAGTCACTTTATGATGAATTGTTCAAGATATGAGGATAAACGCTCAAAGCTATTCACCTTTATCTCCGCTTGTTCAAATAAATTCAATGCGCTCAGTTCTGTCGATAGATTCAATTACATACTAGGTAGGTGATAATCCCTACTGTGTACAGATAGGTATATACATCAAAGAATGTTTGGACATTACAACAAGAAATGTATATGACATGTGATATTTTGATATGTTGCTCTATCCCATTTGATTGTGTGTAATCAAACTCATTTGTATACATTTATTAGTTTGTATGTATGTATGTAGTAGACCTTACGAAAGTCGCTGTGCTTTTTTTTGTGTCAATAAAGATCTTCTATATTTCACTGTATATGTTACTTACATGTTAGTTAGGTTCATGTAAGACGATCTGTATCTATCCCCTCTGGGCACTAATTAAGGGTTAATGACCCGCCCCGAGGTGTATATGGTGTCATAACGCCTGTTCATGTGCTATAACCACCGAACAAAACCACCAAGTGAGCAAAGCGAACGAGGTGGTTTTATGAGGTGGTTATAGCACATGACCAGGCGTTATGACACCATATACACCGAGGAACAGGCGGGTCATTAACGTTATTATCACATAGCCTATCTAAACTGACCCATATAAGAGAGACAAATTTCTGTATAATACATAGATTCTTTATTTAATACTATACATGTAAAATCAATCCATTGTACATAATAAGATCTTCATATAATCCAATGTAAACAAGCGGTGACTTGTCTTCGAGCCCACACGGTTATGAATTGACGGCTTGTTAGACGCCCAGGTGTGGTAAGAATTAAGGGTTAATGACCCGCCCCAAGGTGTATATGGTGTCATAACGCCTGGCCATGTCGCGAACGAGGTGGTTTTATGACCCGCCGTCAATTCATAACCGTGTGGGCTCGAAGACAAATCACCGCTTGTTTACATTGGATTATATGAAGATCTTATTATGTACAATGGATTGATTTTACATGTATAGTCATTAACGTTATTATCATATAGCTTATCCAAACTGACGCATATAAGAGAAGACAATTTCTGTTTGACGCATAGATCCCTTATACTATTAAGAATGCATTTCAGAATTCACATTTGTCCTTTTTTAACAGAAGATGATGAAGAATATGTACAACTGTTGCCTGATTTATTTATTTTCAACCACACAGGATAGGAGGGTTTGTTTCAGGTCAGTCAGAAAATGTTATCATTGAAGAATCTCCCTGCAACATGACCTCAGGTAACCTGAATAGAACACAGGTTCTTTGGCCAGCAGGAAATGGAACGCGCGGAACCTTAGATAGAACGTGGTTTCTTTGGCCAACAGCAAATGGAACACGCGGGACATTTTTGGGAATTTTAAATTTGTTTTTCCTTTTTCATGTATTCTAAGGAAATCTTTAGGAATTCTAAGACAATAAAGATTTTTTTAAACAAGGTTAAGAAAAAGATTCATCAAATAGATACCCCCTCTACAAAATGCAACGGTTATAAAGATTTTTTAAAGAAGGTTAAGAAAAAGATTCATCAAAAAGATACCCCCTCTACAAAATGGAACGGTTGTGTTCTGACATGACGTCATAAGTGGTGTGTTATGGCGTGATAACAGACCACTTATTGTGGGCAATGGAGGCTTCTGATTGGTCGACGCCATCTACCTATGTGATAATGTACAATAAAGGCCTTCATTCAATATAATGATAATTGTAGAGGATTTATTTTCTTAGAAGGTGAAGGAAATCCTGCGGTCAAGCTATTTCCGCAAATGTTGCCGGCAGTCCACCCGTGCAACACAATCGTGAAAAAGTTACAATTGCATACATATTTATTAATAAGTGATTTATCAATTAAAAGTGACAACTTTGTGTCATGACTAATGTTAAAACGTCCTAACAAATTGACATCCTTCTAATTTTCCACACTTTACTGTGTTTTTAAGACATCTGAGCAAAGACACCATTTTAGAAACAGTCATCTATATAACAGCAAAAGATAGATATTGTAATCCCCCCAAGCAAATGTTTGGGTGGGCAATTGTTAGGTTTGCTGGCCCGCCGACTTTTCTGACAATCTTCTTCCCCAATTTTGGGATAGGAAAAGCCTGTTGGTGAAGACCTGCGGTAAAAGCCACCCGGTATACATAATCATATAAGAAAACGCAATAGTTTTCTACCCCGACCGTCTGCTTGAAGATTTAAGTATGGATGGCTGTGACATCTTTACATTCATGGCGTTAAGCAATCCTGTGATGATATTTAACTCCATTATTGTTCACAGATTCTATATTTCATCATTTCACACCAGCCGCGGTATCTAAGACTGCAATAGTTGGCTTTGTTTCCCAAATTTTGTGACAAACAGAGTTTAGTGTGTTGATCTCTAAGACGTGTGATTTCACCCAAGTATTTTGATGAGGTTACTAAAATACTAAGGTACTAGGGAATTTCAGGATATGCCGCCACGTCTCCACAGATAGCTCTGAACATTTCCTGTGACTGTTCTTTATAGTCCATAGCTTTTCTTTGATCGCCGAAGGCATTCAAACACAACGCGATGCCGTTCAGAGTACACGCAATGATAGGATTTGCCGTACCATCCCCATAGATCCTTTTTAACATCTCCAGTGACTGTTCGTGATAACTGATAGCCTTTCTCTGGTCACCAAATTTACTCAAACACATTCCAAGGCTATTAATTAAGTGATGACGCAATGCCAAGATGTGCTGTGCTGTGTCCAAACATAGTTTTCCTCATTTTGAGTGATTGTTCATAGTAACTAATAGCCCTACTCTGATTACCGAAGTTGCTCCAACATAATCCAAGGTTGTTAAGTAATTTGACAATGTGGGGATGTGCCGTCTCATGCCCATAAATAGCCTTTGTCATCTCCAGTGACTGTTCATAATAGCTTATAGCTACGCTGTGATAACCGGATCTATCCCAACATAGTCCGATGTTGTTGATTGATTGGGCAATGTCGGTATGGAGTGCGTCGTGCCCATGGACAGTTTTCCTTATCTTCAGTGACTGTTCGTGATAACGGATAGCATTACTCTGATCACCTAGGTTACTTAAACATAATCCAATGTTGTTAAGCGACGCAGCAATGGTTGGATGTGACGCATTGTCCCCATTGAGTGCTTTTAGCATTTTCAAAGCCTGTTCATGGTACCTTCTAGTCTTATTTTGATCGCCCAGGGAATCCCAGCACATTGCGATGTTGTTAAGGGATAAAGCAATGTGTCATCTCCATATATAGCCTTTCCCATTTCCAGTGACTGTTCAAAATAAGCGACAGCTTTATTCTGATCACCGAGTTCAGCAAAACATGTTCCAATGTTGTTCAGTGATTCGGCAATTTTGGGATGTGGTTTGTTGTCTCCATAGATATCTTTTCTCATCTTCAGTGACTGCTCGTGATAAGTGATAGCTTTCATGTGATCACATAATACGCTCCAACACACTCCAATGCTAGAAAGTGATGTGGCAATGCGGGGATGCGTCGTATTGTCCCCCAAAATATCTTTCATCATCTTCAGTGACATTTCATAATAAGTGATAGCTTTCCTATGATTACAGAGGTTAATCAAGCAAGATCCAATATGACTAAGTGACAAGGCAATGTCAGGATGTGATGTCCCTGTATATGACTTTTCGCATCTCAAATGACTGTTCGTGATAACTGATAGCTTTACTCCGATCGCCTAGTTTCATCCAACATGATCCGATGTTGCTTAGGGTCGAAGCAATGTCCGGATGTGCCGTGCCGTCCCCATATACAGCTTTCCTCATTTTAAGTGACTGTAGAAAATACCTGATCGCTTTGGTCTGATCTCCAAGCGCATCCCAACATGACCCAATGTTGTTCAGTGGCAAAGCAATGTCTGGGTGTGCAGTGTTGTCCCCATAAATAGTTTTCATCATATTTAGGCACTGTGCATAATAACGAATAGCTTTCTTGTAATCGCCAAGGGCATTCCAACACGATCCAATGTTGCTTTGTGTTGAAGCAATGTCGGCATGTGTCGCATTGTCCCCATAGATAGTTTTCATCATCTTCTGTGACTGTTCGTAATAACTGATAGCTTTCCTCTGGTTGCCGAGTTTACTCCAACAAGCTCCAATGTTGTTCAGTGACTTAGCACAGTCAGGATGGCCCTTGCTGTCCCCATAGATGTCCCACTTCATTCTCAGTGACTGTTCGCAATATCGTATAGCTTTCATCTGATCGCCGAGTTTATCCCAACACAATCCAATGTTGGTAAGTGATGAAGCAATTTCGGGATGTGAAGTATCTTCCCCATAGATAGATTTCCGCATATTCAGTGACTCTTCGTGATACCCAATAGCTTTCTTCTGATAACCAAGGGCACTCCAACATGTTCCAATGCTGTTTAGTGACGTAGCAATGTCAGGATGCTCCGTGTCTTTCCCGTAGATAGTTTTCCTCATAGTTAATGCTTGTTCATGATAATTAATAGCTTCACTCAGGTTCCCGAGGGCACTGCAACATGATCCCATGCTGCTGAGAGATGACGCAATGACAGGATGTACTGTACTCTTTCCATAGATAGTTTTGCTCATCCCGAGTGCCAGTTTTATGTAATAAATAGCTTTGCTTTGGTCGCCAAGGGCACTCCAACATGACCCAATATTCAAAAGTGATGAAATAATGTCACGGTGAGCCGTGTTGTCTCCATAAATATCTCTCCTCATCGTCAGTGACTTTTCTTGATAACTCATAGCTTTACTGTAGCAACCAAGGGCACTCCAGCATGTTCCGATGCCACTAAGTGATGAAGCGATGTCACGGTGTGCCGTGTTGTCTCCATAGATGGCTCTCCTCATCTTCAGTGCCTGTTCTTGATAGCTAATAGCTTTACCGTAGTAACCGAGGTCACTCCAACGTGTTCCAATGTCATGAAGTGATGAAGCGATGTCTGGATGTAATGTGTTGTCTCCATAGATAGCTTTCGTCATCGTCATTGACCGTTCGTAATAACCGATAGCTTTACGATCATGACCAAGTTTACTCCAACAGAATCCAAGGTTGTTGAGTGATTCAGCAATATCCGGATGTGTTCCATCGTCTCCGTAGGTAGCTTCGCACATTTTCAGTGACTTCTCGATATAGCTTATGGCCTTATTCTGATTGCCTAGTTCACTCCAACATAATCCAATTTTCCTAAGAGGGGAAGCAATAAGTGGATGTGCGTTGTTCTCTCCATAGATAGCTTTCATCATCGCTAATGACTGTTTGTAGTAAGTAAGGGCTTTACTCTGATATCCGAGATTGTGCCAGCATAATGCAATGTCTGCTAGCAATGCGGCGATAACCGGATCTACCTCTCCATGTATCGCGTAACCAAGTTTGAGTGACTGTTCGAAGTAGCTCATAGCTTTCTTAAAATCACCACGCTTGTGCCAGGCATAGCCTAACTGAGCAAGTGCATCAAACTCTTTAACTTTATCGTCACATGCTTCTTCTAGTGCTGATTCGAAGTGATGTATGGATGCATAAAAATACAGCAGCGTATTGGCTATACGACCCCGGGTTTGGGAAGAGTTATCAAAGAGGGACACCGAAAATATCTCTCTTGTTAGACTCATCCTTGTTAGACTCGTCCTTGTTAATCTATGAATGAAGTATCTCTTCAGTGGAATCGCAGTGTAGTAGTACCTGTAAAGCATTTTAGAGTCCGGGACGTGGAACACTGACTCAACCAAATTAACATCGCCATGTTTACCGTGTTGACCTGTCATCTCAACGAGCGGGGACAGTCTTTCCTTTTGCCCTCCATTGGCAATGTACGTTCTTAACCGTAGCTCTGCCGAGATACTGACCAGTACGTTCAAGTGGTTGGCATCGTCTTCACTGATGTGTGGTGCATTGCGCAATTCTTCCATCATTTCCCACACACTCGCGATCATAACTCCACAAGTAAAACTCATCACGTCAACAGCTACGATGGGAAAACGATAAAGTTCTTTCTTTACATCCAAGAGTTGCCCCTTCGGTTTTAGACTTACATTTTCCTGAGCATCAATCCACAGTGTTAATACTGATAACAATCTTGCAGTTAAAGGGGAACGTTCTAAGCTTTTGTTCACCTTGTCCATATACTCATTTACTAAATCTTCATCTCCTGTTACATAGGCTACCCGTCTGAGGATGTCTGACAGGTGATATCCTTCCGACAGGGCGATGTGTAGCTGTTGATATTCTGCTAACTTGGCAGGGGTCTGGATGAGGCTAACCCGAGGTTTGTTCTTAGTCTTGTCTCTTCCGAATGGAGTCTTACTTGCCCATGGCATGAAGCCGTCGAAGGCAAAGCCACGCGGTGTGACAGCGTCAAAGAACCAGTCTTTCTCTGGGTCTTCTGATTGGAAATCATTGAGTGACGGGATGGCAATGGCTGGGAGGATGGTCTCTCCCAGGTTGATGACTTTCAGGTGTAGGTAGTGTGTGAGGTTGAGGAAGTACCGCCTTGTGTCATCATTGTCCATCCCGTCTTCAATCAGAATGGCGAACTCCAGGTCAGAGTAGGGTGTGACCAGTTCTGTTGCCTGTGAGCCTAACCCGATGAACGCGTACTTACATGGAGGAGGACCAAGTGCATCGATACATTCACCTGTCAATACTTGAATAAATTTTCGCCTTTCACATGTTATACCCTTAAACAGGTTTTTGACCGCATTAGCTCGCTTAATCTCTACTTCTTTCACGACGGGATCATCCTCGTCATACTGATAAGGGTTGTATTCTTGATGAATGGTTTCCAGCTGAGCTTTTGTGCCAGCACGCATTTTATCTAATTTCTTTTTGTGGCTCAAGCTGGCAGTATACAGACACGGCTCACGGTCCATCTTACAAGTATTTCTAAGAAACTGCCGTTCTGTTTCCAGGAGTTTTGCTATCACGTTTTGTTTGTCTCCATCTGTCCGTGCCATGGAGGCGTTATACAGAGCTGCTGCCTGTGTGAATTTCCTACCTTCTCCTGTCCGCTTGCCTCGCTCGACGTAGACGTCACCCAACCGGAACAGACAGTCGGCTTCTTTAGCTGTGCGGGGCTTGCTTGGATCTGTATGATAGACAATTGAAAATAAGCATAGTTTTTAAGATGTCCATTCGCCTGTTTACAGATTAATATAAACAAACCAATCGATACTTGTTTAATGATGACGTTCATATTAGAGGTACCTATAATATATATACTGATCAATTGAAGATTGCTTTTAATACAAATCTAATCCTTTCAAAATCAAATATCATAACTATATACGGTTTGAAGGAAACAAAAGTGCCATAAAGACCAGAAAAAAGTTTTGTTCCTTTGAATCGTCGTATCAAATTTTAGAGCAGAATACTCTTATATGAGGCTTTGAAATTGTCTAAATTACATACTTGAAGAGATCAAAGTTATATGCTAATTGAAACTAAATTATAGAGAAAGCATAACAAACCGTGAATGAGCTTCAGAGCGGATGCCAAGTTTGTCTCTGCTTCGTCCAGGTCTCCGTTCTTTATGCCATAGTCAGCAGTCACTATATACCTGCGGTAGAATCTGGCAAAGAAATCAAACCGTAGTCGATATATTAAGGCGTAAATTGTCCAAAACATAGAATGTCATATGTATGTCAGAAGTGTCCTATAAGAAGGTCATATGTGTCGCATGTTTTGTCCACGCTTTCATGAGGTCAAACATATATTCTTTACCTTTACAAGGATTAATTCAATGAAAAACTTCGTGTGTAAATCTGTAGGGGTCATAAATCGTGTATATATATATATCTTAATAGGACTTATAATTTGGTCTACAAACTTGCTGGAGAGAAAAATCAAAGAGTTACTGACTTGTCGTTTTCTTCACTGGTATGTTTGGCATCCTTAGATTCTGTCCGGCCACCTTCTAGGCTGAGTAGAAATAACAATGTAAAATTTTGTTGACACAACAATAGTAATGTAACTTTGGTGAGGTCTTCTACAACTGCAAATTCAAACAAACATATTGGTGAGTGAAAATAGATTAACCTACGAATCAGTATATAGATAAATCAACAATAATACTTGTGATATGTGCTAGTTAGCTAACGGTGAGTATCGCTGTACATCATCATCATGTGGTAGTGACGATCTGACGGGTGCATAAATTGCATAAATTATGTAAATGCACACGTCATTTGCCAAGTTGAAGATGAGAGGCAAACTTGATATTCTGCCAAAGCAAAGGAAATTCCAGCTTAAAAAATATGTTAATTTGATAGAGAAGACCACTATTTAGAATTAACTATGCTAAATACAGCGTTCTTTGCATCGTCAATGAAACAAGATAAAACCAGGATCTGCCTGAAGAGTAGGGGCGTAGACACTGATGAGTGTAGCAAACTGGTTGTCCTGCAATGGTAGCCGAAGAGACATGAGTCGGTCAGAGTGACCGACTGGGAGGTTCTGTAGCTTGTTGGCAATACTGTTCTCTATCATGAAGCCGACTCCTGACTGCCTGCGTTCATCTTTCCCTTTCCCAGACCAGTATAAGGTGTAGCCTGCCCCGTGTTCCGTCAGCGAGCCCTGATCTGCAAACCGCACTTCACTGATTGCTGCAATGTCTATGTCCAGTTTAGCAAGCTCTCTGGCTACGAGAGCTGAGCGCCTCTGAGGTCTGTCACTTTCTTCTCTGTCCTACATCGTGCGTACATTCCAGCACGCAACCTTCAACTCTCTTGATTTCTTCAATACCCTTTCTTTCTTGCCGCTGGAGTGAGATGCCCGTTGGCCACGGCGAACCAACCAGGTAGATTGAGACAAGCGTTTTTTAAGCCACCTTTTCTAGGCTCCTCTCCGTTCGGAGCAAGCAGCGCTATCCCTAGAGAGGGCTGCTTGGTCGCTCGAGGCGCTGCCCAATGTTGCTGTTGCCTCAGTCAGCAAACAAACGACCCATGTTCCCGAGCCGCCTACATGCAGAGTTGAGACTGCGACTCCCAGTGCATCTACACCTGCCGAATTCGCCTCTTCTCCATCGCTGTAGGACTTCCTTCCCGCCTGCGCTCCGTCTGCTTACAGTGAGGATCAGTGCGCGCCAACCAACCTCACTCTTTAGGCCCAGGGACATTCCACAGTGGCTCAGCAGGCTAAGACGACTGTGGCGACCGCAAGGCTGTAGGTGTTACCCGGACCCTCCTTTAGCGACTATCCAATCTCCACCCCCTCATTCGAGGTTACAGAGTAGGAACGTTCCACCTACCCCAGGACTAGGAGATTGGTACATTCGGGCTCTCGCACCACGTCAAGGCGGAAGGGTCGGGAGCCGATGTTCGGGCATCCCAGCGAAAGATATTATACAGTTAATTGCATCACGAGTAATAAGCAAAATAGCTTATTGCATTATTCATATCCATTGATGTTCCTCTGGACCCGAGTTAAAAAGTGCTGAGTTTAAAGTTCCTGCCATTAAGCACAATTAAAAGATAATTGTCCTCTTTGATTAGGGACATCAAATTGCATAATAAAGTTAATCTACATACCAATTCTTTGGTCTTTGTCAAAGTTGCATGCATATATAAACAAGAGTTCCACGACCTCATATCTCCATGAACAATCCTATTCATGCAAATGACTTACACATTTGCATAATATATGCTTGGTCATAAACACCTTTATCGAACTTACACATGTTGCAATATTGACAGTCCTATGATTTTCCAATTAGATGAATTATGGTGTTATGCATTAATTATGTAAATTAGGAAATTATTTGTATAATTGGTATCTGTTGATGCTCCACTTTCCATAAACTACATATGTTACATGTATTTGAGTCTGATAATGGAAAACACTGTAAATATAGATTTTCCTCATTAGCTATGCAAATTAAGTCACAATTAGCATAATTTGCACTTCATTATGTATATCTCTATCCAAGCTACCTGCATACTAAGTATCATACTGACAGTCCTATAATTTTCCAATTAGATGAGATGTGGTGCTGTGCATTAATTATGCAAATAAGGAATTTATTGGCATAATTGGTATCTGTTGATGATCCACTTTCCATAAACTACATATGTTACATGTATTTGAGTGTGATAATGGAAAACACTGCAAATATAGATTTTCCTCATTAGTTATGCAAATTAAGTCCTAATTAACATAATTTGCATTTCATTATGTACATCTCTGTCTAAGCAACCTGTATACTAAATATCATGGAAATCCATCGTTCCTTTGCTGAGTTATTCTCCTTAGACGATTTTCAAGATAACGCCCCTGCAGTTCCAGAGCAAGCTGCTAGGGGGCCCAAACCCACACCACGTCTTCATTACACCACAAGCTATCTGCCACCAAAAAATCAAGACCATAGCACGTCCAGGTCAAGAGATACAAAAATGGAATTTTTGCTGCAGTACCAAGGTCACATACCAGGGGGCCCAAAATTGACCTTGAATTTCGGCTTCACAACACCTGTCCACATACCAAATATGATCGTAATCCATCAAGAGGTTCTTGAGTTATGCTGACTACAGTGGTCCGGAAACACAAACAAACAGACACACAGACACACCCAAAACTATATCTCCATTTTTCATGGAGATAACAATAAAGCTACTCAAATGATTTTATGGAGGCATGAGGTCTTCGAACTCTTGTTAAATGTATTATCCGTGATTTTGATTTGATTCTGATGTCAATGTCATTTATCCTTGTACTACTTACATCTGTGGACTGTCGTTCTTGTCATTGATGGCGTCACTTGATAAGCATACCGCTAATAACGAAGACGAAATGTAGTCCATCTCTCCACTGAGGTGATGTGATCGTTGTTTGCATGCTGACCTCTATTAGAACATACAGAATAGAGAGGTCAATGCAATTCACCTAACCATTTTTCGTAATTATAGGAAACTAAAATTTCATGTGTTCCCTTTTACATGTGATAGGTGCAGTGAATTATCATACTGGATACAGTTGAATTCTGAGCAGTCATCATAGTCCTGCAAAGGCTGGCTTTTCATTCTTTTCTACACCCATTCCCCATGGAAGAAACGAGGCACAGTTTTATTCTTTTTACTAAACAACTGTATTAAGCTTTGCTCACAGCCTATGGGAAATGGGTCTTGAGCAAGACTTTCATGAACAGCTCGAACATGAAGGACCGAGGAGACCACTCCACGAACTCCCTTGTCAATCCATCTTGGCCCCTGTAACATAGAAATGCCTGAAACATACTCCAAATACCACAGAGTCAAGTACATTCACTGCTACTATTCAGACTGGGTACTTCAAGTGTCTTTGACCTCTGACCTTACTTCCGCTTCGATATCCCTAAGGTTTTGATATGTTCGCTCACCTTGCTTTTACTTGTGATGATTCCTTGCCTCAATTTTGAACAGTGTAGTAGGCGGTGAACAATGACAACTGTGCCATGGAAGTCAGTACACCGTTCCAGTGCAGTGTTGTACAGAGCAGTCGCCTTGATCAAACATGGCGTGTCTCTGGTTTCTGTTCCTCTTTTCAGGTACACGTCACCGATACTTTTGATCGCCTCTACTTCTAACAAGTTGCTGTCGCTTACCATTCCCTCAATCATTAACTGAGCGTATCCAATCATCACAGAGTCTATGTTACCGCCTGCAGCACATTTTCTGTCTGTATCTTGAAACCTTTCCGCCACCTTCGCAGGTGTAGTCCCTTCTCTACGCTGTGATTCTTCAGCTGACGAAGTGTCCCGTAAAAGCCTCTCTGCGTAATTGCAGCGGTTGTCTATGGCTTCTCCCGACTCCTGGTACTCACAACGGACTCGCGCAATCGTGTAAAGCGACAAGGCCATGTTGAACTTAACTACGTCATTCCCAAGTACTCCCTTCTTCAAGTTCACGTCTCCCAGACTTTTCAGCACCTCCACTTCTACACACCTGTCCATGTTCGCCATGGCGTCCACCAGGGCACGGAGGTAGTCTGTCTCCGTACGCACTAGTCCGAGTCTCCTGGCCTTGGCGTCCACCTCGCAAAGTTTCTCACAAACCCTCAACATGGTGGACAAGCTTTGCGTAAGCTATGTTCTTCACACGGCCACCGTTGGAAATTTTCACTTCTTTGGGGATACTTCCGGGTTCACACAAGTTCGATATTCTAGTCGTGTGCAAAGGCATTGCGCAAATTCCGACCTGTTTACATTCGCCAAGGTTATGTTTTCATTCCCTTATGTCTGTGGACAGCATAACTCGAGAAGCTGTGGGTAGATCTTTATGATATTTGGTAGGAGGTTTAGAGTCGGAAAAACGAAGGTTAGGTTCGATAAATCGGCCTCCTATTGGCTTTCTACGGTGCAGCAGCGGACATTCCGGTTTTGACATCTCGTGTTCTGAACATTCTATGTAATTTATATATATATATCGTGATTTTTTAGTGTTAGATATATCTCCCGGACCTATAATAAATGGTGCAGGGTTGGGTCCCATTATGCTTTTTGAACTGAAGAGATGTTTCAGACTTTGAACGAGAATATCTGAATAAGGTGTTGACGAATCGGCATAATTTTTGGTACGTAGATAACTTCGAATTTCGTGCTAATTATGCAAATCAGTATCGCCCCTGCATAATCAATAAGGATTTTTTAAAAATAAATCCACTGCATTCCATGACAGGACTCTCATGTGACATATGTAACTGAGAAAGATTGGAATGTCGATAGATATCAATTATAAAAATGCATACCTCGTTTGCATGATTAATGAGAAAATACTTCAAGTCCATAGTGTAAATGGCAGGAATTCAAATGTGTTTTTTTAATGTTTTTCAGCGAAAAAAAAAAAAAACACAACTTACGCACAGGCACTGGTGACGTGCATTTTTTACCCCTGGCGAAAGACATAAGGGTTCGACCTAAAACACCTGTTCTGTAGTATCATCGTGAAATACATGGACGTACTAATGGTAACAACGGTGGGAGGAACAAAATAAATAATTCGAGTTCCGTGAACTCATAACTTCGCCAAATGATGCTTATTCTAAACATTTCGCATTGATTAATATGCAAAAAATGTCAACAAGTTGTCCAAAGTATGAATGTCTGATCTCAGCTAGCAAAGAAGGGTATTATATCATGCCATCATTGATTATTCAAATTAGGCCCTGATTTGCTTAATTTTTGTCTAATAATGTTCACCTTCGGTTAACTTCCAAACACCGCAAGCAGGAAATTCCTGTCATTTACAACCACTATGGTGTTATAGTATATTTTACCATTAATCATGTAAATGAAGTCTTAATTTGCATGATTTATATATATATTGGTGTTCATCTATTCTAATTACATCTGCCACCTGTGTGAAAGTCCTATCATGAACCTCACTGGGTACAGATATAAACTGTCATTATCCATACAGGACTTAATAATAGGATTACTTTTCCAATGTGAAAAAAATGATACATTGATGATCCTATACTTCTGAGTAAAACAAAATTTGAAAGTACATGTATAAGTATTAAACGAATAGTTTTGATATAGTAACCCCTTTATTATTGAATGCTTACTAAAGATGATGAAAAAATTGTGGAAAGCTGCATTCTTTAGGTCACAGTGTACAGTTCACAATGTAACCACATGAGTAGAGCTAAACAGGTTAAAAGTCAAATTGGCACCGATGTACTTCACAGCTGAATCGCTAGGTGACATTATGATGACGACCGGTATAAATAATAACATGCCTATGAAACATCTAGTTTTTCTTCCTTTTTTATTGGACTTTTTATACGATGAACATAATTTGTATGCTATTCGTAGTTGGCATACTTTTTGATCTTACATGGATTTGCTTTAGATTAGTCACATTGTTTTTGTAATTATTTCACTCGTCATGTATGTATTCCGATTATTTCATTTCTTTCTTATATTTCATTATTTCATTATTCTATTTCTTTATCTATGAATCATGAAAGTATGGGAGAATGAAGTGAAATTATAAAGGTTGGAAAAAACCATAAGCCCTATAGAAATTTAATACAGAAGTTCATTGCCATTAGATGTTATGATTAATAATGAGGTGAGCACCATGCCTCGATGGCATCAACTGGTCTATCTTTTTGTTCAGCTCGACAGGAGTCGGTCGCTTCGACGGGTCGACTATCCAGGAGGATCTGATGATTTTGTACACCGACATCGGACAGTTGTGTGGCTGCTGCAGACGAACCCCTTTCCTCAGTAGTTCCAACATTGTGCACACGTCGGGGTGCATCGGACCACCAGCATAGCGAGGCTCCTCCCCAAAACTGGCGATCTCCCACAGCAGCACGCCGTACGACCACACGTCACTCTCACACGTGTACACCCCGTCCCTTAACGACTCCACGGCCATCCACTTCAGCGGCAACAGTTCCTCCTCCCCACCCTGGTTGGTGCGTTGGTACGCCGACGACACGTAAACGTCACGCGACAGCCCGAAATCCGCGATCTTGGCCACCTTCCTGTCGCTGATTACGACATTACGAGCTGCGATGTCCCGGTGCACGATCTTCAGACGTGCCAGCTCCGATAACCCATTGGCCACTCCAGAAGCAAAACCAAGTCGTTCTAACAGTTTCCTATTTCCTGTGACCTTGTACTCTTCTCTTAAAGTCCACAGGTACCGCCGCAGTTCTTCATTAGTGGCGTACTCTACAACAATGTACTGTGGGTCCGATTTGGTCAGAACTCCGTAAAACTTCACCACGTTCGGGTGCCCCTCCTTGTCCTCGTGGATTTTCGCGAGAATGTCCATCTCGCGGCGAAAGTCGCGGACAGCCGACGCTGTCATGCGGTCAGGGCGGATACTTTTGGCGGCAACCAAAACCTCGTAGCCTTGGGGCACGCGCAGTCTTCCCCGCACGACATGTCCGAACTCTCCCTCACCTATCATGTGTTCGAAATGAATGTCCTGTCTGTCTATTTCCCATGATGAGAGGGGTTCCATTTCTATGTCCACCTCTGTATTCGTTGTTTTTAACCACCTCCGTCTTGCCAGGATGACAATTACGATGGAGCCGACTACAGCCATGGCAGGAAGAACGGTAGCCAAGACTTTAACGACGACTTGGTTATTTACATTTATGGGGACGTTCTCGCAAAATTGGCCCGAAGGACACACACAACCCTCCCACCTGCCACACGTCCCTCCGTACTGACAGTCACACACTTGGCTGCATTCTTTTCCATAATAGTTCGGTGGACATTTGGTGGCATTGAGGACGAAAGTTGTATTGACCACTTCGCCACCTATAGCTTTTACCACACAAGTATATTCACCATTGGCTGATTCTGTGATTGGATGAATGTTGAAGGAACTGTTTTGCACTGCACCTTCGTCAATGATTTTTGTGTGACTAGAATCGCTTTCTGCTTGAAACATCCATGTCAGATTCGCTACTTGCATGTGTGGGGCAAAGCAGGTCAAAGACAAATTGGTACCGATGTAGTTTAAACCTGAACCGCCAGGTGTTGGGATGACGACGACCTCAGGCCAAGGAATATCACAGGCCATCCCTCTCCAACCCGGACGGCACTCACAGGCACCGTTAAAGCCATGGCAACGAGCACCATTCTTACACACACAGTCCTTGTCACAGTACAGACCGTACCTGCCATCAGGGCATCCTGTAATGTCGTACCGGAGTATGAACTCCGCGGGCACCGTGGCTGCGTACAATGTGACGAAGGCGTCACATTGTATCTGCCAGGGCGAAGTGGACCATATCTCATTCCCCTCAAAGAGCACAACATAACGGGCACCTTCAGCCATGTCGCACCGACCGCCCTGTGCCCACTCAGGCAACATATCTTTGAAAGAAGTGTCCAAAAGTACAAACTTACCCTTGCTTCGGAACTGTGTGTCGCGACATTGAAACTCGATTCTACCTCGATTCTCAGGCACCTCAAGCTCTGTGCGATACGCTTCTGGATCGTACTTCAATTCTGTCAAAGCGACACACAATCGAAGGGAGCAGTTTTTCATGATAGCATCAACAGCTTCCTCACGGAAGCCGGGTAAGATGTCGGAATACTGGTGTATGATCTCACCTTTAAGTGCGACATCGTAAAGTCCATTCGCACTGCTCAGTACTATTTTGTCGTCAGCTTTTCCATCATCAGGTAGAACTGCGTGTTTCACACCGTTTGTTGTAGTACGGCGGGTATCCCGACACGTCCATTACCAGGATGACGAGGTTCACGTACCAAACGCTGTTGTCTCCGGTATTTGTCAGCTCCAGTGACAGGTTGTACCGCGGGTTGAACTCATAGTCCAACGGTGCTGCCACGATTACCGTCAAGTTTTCAACATCAACCTCAAACCGTCCGAACTCGTTGCCTCCTGTGATGTTCACTGACCACGGTGTTCTTTTTTCTTCGCTGGCGTTCACAAAGTCTTGCAGGCGCTTGACGGTGCTGCCGACGGACACATCTTCACGTATTTGGACATGTTCATCCCAAATGGTGGCGTCTGGGTGAGCCTGGGAGGATGGAAGCAGGATGGGCAGCAATAATACGGCACAAAATATCCAACACGTCATGTTTTTTTACTGGAACTGCGCTGGGCTCAACCTGGAAATGCAAGAATGTGAATATGGTAAAAGTTAGAAAATTAATGTGCCGTTAGGCCACAGCAAGTAAATTTTATGCATGACATCCTCTGCAGACTCCAAATGTTGTGCGCGCGGGCGGAAAAAAGGCGGGCAAAAAACCCCAAGACATATGCATCCACATTTACAAACTTGAATACCATAAAGCATGTAAGAAGAATTGAGGCGATGAAATATGGTATTACAAGAAGTCTTTTATCCTTGTATTCAATAAAACACTAACTAACACTGATGTTGACATTAAAATCATTAGATTATAAATTTAGATCCGGGTTTGTATACACATCAAGACGGCAGAGACACAGAGCACGAGAGTCTCCTGAGTCATGAGGCAGACTGACGGTGACTACATGTTGCTGGCTCTGCTCACCTTTCCTCAGCTGAAGTTCTCTAGCGCTTCCTGACTGTCTGACTGAATTGCCTTGCCGTAGAAATAACCTGTCTTTTCATTCTGTCCTTAGGCCACACCAATTCAATCTGTTGGTTCTCGGAATCACCGCTTCTATTTTTCGCCGAATTGGAAAAAAAAATCGATTTCGCCAAAATCATATTTCACCAAATCACTCTCAAATAAACGTAATTCCCTCAAAATCCGCCCGGTACGTTCTTATCTTAGAAGGCACATTTCTTTTTTTTTAAGAGTGGGGGCTTTGCTAGCCGGGATCCTCTAACATTGAAAGTTAAGATTTTTCTGCCAATATTTACCGGGTATTTTTGTTCGTAATTTGCTTCTTTTCGGCCCAGCGCAGTAGATTTCCACGCAGCTATAACGGCCTTTCTGAAATCCTGACGGCACTCGTAACATATCGGTCGATCTCGTTAGAAAGTAAACGTTGCTATTGGTGGAAAATAAGACGCTTTGATATTCTAAAATACAATTTTCATGTAATAACTTTGACAGTCATTGTTTACAAAGCACACGGATTAAACTACGTGTAGAAAAACGATTGGAGTGCACCGGGAAAATTCCTGATCACTATCAGCAGCGCGGCGGAAGAATTATTCGTTCACAGAAGATGTATTACACTTAAAAACAACAATTATAACTTTACTTCCCTTGAGATAGGTGTTTTGAGGCCGCAAAATATCTAAAACGTCGGAAATGTCGGTATATAACATCATGTTTCGCCCTTCGAAACATGGCGGCTGCAACTTTAGGCTTTCACGCGGTGACAGTAAAACTAGCAGCATATTGCAAAGCGCGGATACCGATCGTTAAAATGATACCGTAAACGCGTGAAATATTTTTTTTGGGGCAACGATAGACATAGAAGGCCATTTATATTTTCAGGGGTCTATATTTTAAAATAACCGTAAGATTTTCCCAATTTAGCGGATAAGCGCAGTTTCTAGTGTCAACATGTAATCGGTAACTTCCCCGTATATGCGGCCTGGGAAGTTGAGCAACTTTTACAGTCACGCTCTGTTCAGTATTGTGAGCTCAACCGCGGGAACTCGAATTCCGAGCGTCTCACAGAAACTTTGCTTTCGACGCTATAGAGCAAAAGTTAATAGCAAGGACATTATATTGTTAATAGACATAAACTTTTTGGGGGGTTTTCATGTTTGTTTTTTGTGGGGTAATGTTTTTAGAAAATATGATTAGATATAAGTTGCTATCTGCATACATTTACAAAAAATTTCCTTTATCTCTTGCTTCAAGTTCCAAGTAGAAAATGCATGAATGTATTTTCACTTGTTGAATTTGAAAGTACTGTTGGCCCCCGGTTAGGGGTCATAGCGGGTAACCAACGCCCAATTTTGCAACATTGCTATTGTATATTTTTTTCGAAGTGGCAAGGAAGATAATCCCTTGAACAAGATATGTACAGTTATTCTGTTTGATATTTATATACTAATAGGTATTGTTCTCAGGCATAATTGAATAAATACAACCTACCTGCTTATTATCAAAACACCTTACAGTGATTTCCCAGTCATTGCACTTGTATTTTGCTGCTTCTATCTGTTTACTATACAAATGGTCGAATAATTGTAATCGTAATATTTGGAATTATAATACCAGATTAGATAAAGGAAATCATTGCATAAATGTGCCATGAAAGACTGAAAACATACATAAAACTGTCATTCTTTGTCTTACGTAAGTCTCTATCTTGATCCAAGACGTTTTGTGAAGTTTTTTTTTTTTTCGCCCTGTCGCTTCGGGTTTTTTTTCTGAAAAAATCGGAGGACCAACAAATTAAATTGGTGTGGCCTTAATTAATTAGCCTTAACATACAGACAAAAACGTCAAACCGAATGACATTATTTACTTTATCTGACCCTGTCATGGAATTTGTTAGTTGTTCACTTCATTCAAGAACAGCACATCGCATTACACGTTGTTGATAATAACTGCACAGCAGTTAGCCTCAGTGTCATCCTGTTTCAGTTCCAGGCTTTACCGTCATCCTGTTTCAGTTTCAGGCTTTACCGTCATCCTGTTTCAGTTCCAGGGTTAACCATCATCCTGTTTCAGTTCCAGGCTTAATCGTCATCCTGTTTCACTTCCAGGCTTTACCGTCATCCTGTTTCACTTCCAGGCTTTACCGTCATCCTGTTTCAGTTCCAGGCTTTACCGTCATCCTGTTTCACTTCCAGGCTTTACCGTCATCCTGTTTCAGTTCCAGGCTTTACCGTCATCCTGTTTCAGTTCCAGGCTTTACCGTCATCCTGTTTCAGTTCCAGGCTTAACCGTCATCCTGTTTCACTTCCAGGCTTTACCGTCATCCTGTTTCACTTCGAGGCTTTACCGTCATCCTGTTTCACTTCCAGGCTTTACGGTCATCCTGTTTCACTTCCAGGCTTTACGGTCATCCTGTTTCACTTCCAGCGTATATGTACAGTTACTACTAATGATAGTCAGTCCGTATGCATCTAACAGCCATAAGTTTGTCCTACGGCCCTTAACGACGCGGTCATATTTGTCTTAGGCCATCGTGCGACTTTGATGCTGTAGAATATTAAAGCTGGCTGTGACTGAACCAAAGTTAACTACAGACATGGATCATAAACAGTCTTTTTTTCGTAACAAGACTTTGCATGACACATGTGCGACTATCCCATGAATACCCTTAGCTTGAGATCGTACTATTATATAGTAGAACAACGAATGTACTGTATCGGGCCCTAACTAAACAGCCTTATCTTCTAGACAAAACGGTATTGAATAAAACGTATACGTACCAACGTCCGACTAGCCGGCGAGGTGGTTCTTTGGTGACTGATTTCCGCCTCAACTTAACTTCCTGAAACTTGAGGCATGGCCGCAGAAGGCATATTTATCCGCGACCGGAATTGTAGTTCAGGGTATAAAGTAGTGCAACACAACTTACCTGAAAAAGCCGTAGAAATTCTTATTTGCACGTCAGTGAGGTGGTAACTGTGCTGAATGGTAGAGGAATATTTTAGTTCGGTCGACATAAATATCTACCTGAATATTATTACGACTGCGCTGCCTGCAGTTCACATGAACTCCGCTTAGCGTCAAATAATAGAGAAAGTCAAAGAGGGAACAGGCAGGTGACGTTTATTCATTTTGACATATGTTGTATATTGTACACAGTAACATAATCTGAAACATGTTCAGGGTTTCTGTACCTTTCTTGATCATTTAAATGCCCTATTACCCGGAAACACACGCAAGCAAGGAACGAAGCAAATGCACACACACACACACACATATACAAATAAACACCCACACGCACACCCACAAACAAACAAATACACACACATACACATACACACACACACATGCACACGCACACACACACACATAAACACACGCATACACACAAACACACACACATACAAACACACACATACACACACACACATATGCAATGACGCACACACAAGCATGCACACACGCAGACAAACACAAGTCACAAATACGCATTTAAACGTTTTTGTTCTGCTTTTCTAGCTTAACAGAAACCAATTGATAGACTATGGGATCGGTATGCGACTTGTTGGCATCTCTCTCCAGGATCTTCTATTTTTAGGCACAGGGCCCCCAGTTGGCTCTTTTTCATCTCTTGAATTCACTATGTTTTCACTACATTGCATAGAATATGCCTCATTACCTTCGCCGAGAAGGTTATGCAGAGGGTAGCGTTTGTGTGTGTGTATGTATGTATGTAACGAAGCAGAATAACTGGAGAAGGCCTGAATGAATTGTCTTGATATTTGGTAGGTGGTTAGGTCTTGATGAGACTTGGAAATGATAAGATTTTGGGTCCCCTAGCGGCTTGTTATGGTACTGCAGCGAAACTTCCTGTTTTGATATCTCGTGTTTTGGACATGCTGTGGTACTGATTTTTGAGTGGTGGATAGATCTTTGGACAGAGAGTTAGTGGTATAGGTTTGGGCCTCCTAGCGGCTTTTTTGGAACTGCAGGAGCATGTTTTCCTTCAGACTTTGAAAGGGAATAACTCAAGAAGGGCTTGATGGATGGTCATGATTTTTGGTACGTAGATAGCTTGAGTGATGATGTACATGGTTAGATACTTATTATGCAAATCAGTATCTAATTTGCATAATTAATGAGGAAAGTTAATACAGCCGCCAAATTCCATGATAGGACTCTTAAGGTCTCGGACCGGAGTTTTTTTGCGATTTCGTATGTAGGCCGACACCCTCAGGTCAACAGGCTACAATTCCGCCGAGAGAAGTAGGACGGAAAAGGTAATCACATGGTCGAAAAGCGGGTTTCTGCTGTTTACCGATGTATTTATCGGCATTGTCCGTTGTCCCTTTATTTTTTTTGGTAGAAACCATAGTAAAATGTAAATTTGGCACCCGAAAATTATCATTTTTTTACACTTTTTTGATCGAACCTGCTCGGAAAAAACGAGTTTTCCTGGGGTCACGGCATATATGCTGAGAAAGCTTAGTAAATGGTGTCCCCGAAAAATGAAAAAAATAAAAAAGTCATGTGATAACTTTTTCGCAATCTCCGATGCCGCAAATTCGGTGAAAATGCACTAAAAACGATGCTATTTGGGTCAGCAGGCGAGAAAACCGCATGACCGTTGCCGCGGACTAATACAAAAAAGGCTTCGTTAGCGAGCCAACTGCACCGCGCCCATAAATACTACAACTCACGGGCTTTTCGGAAGATTCAAAATATTCATGCACAGCTAAAACCATCACAAAGCAATCTCGGGCAGAAATCAGGGTGACGACCACGCACTTCCGGCAGATTACCGGGTCATGACCCAACCCCCGGTCACAATTGAACTCCGACCCGGAACCTTAAACATGTGACATATGTAACTGAGGAAGAGAAAAATATTAATAGATATCAACTATGCAGATGAGGATCTCATTTGCATAATTAATGAGAAAATGCTATAACTCAAGATGGGCTTGATGGAATGTCATGATTTTTGGTATTTAGATAGCTTACGTGATACTTTGTATGATGGGACGATAATTATGCAAATCAGATGCTAATTTGCATAATTAATGAGACAATTTTAAAAACCTGCTGTGTTCCATGATATGACTATTCAAAAATGTGACATTTGTAATTGAGGAGGGAGAGGAATGTTGATAGATAGAAAATATGCAATTGTAGGCTTAATTTGCATAATTAATGAGAAACTACTAGAGTTCCATACAGGTAAATGATGGCAATTTCATACTTGAAGTTATGTAAATGTGAACATCGTTGAATCAAATTATGCTAATAATGACGTAATTTGCATAATTGATTATTAATGTTTGCATAACCTTTGTTAAGCTCATACTTTGGACAAATTCTGTTATTTGGGTGAAGACGATCAAGTGGTATGATTTGTAAGTGATGAGAAACACTCCTAATACGTTAGTCATAATCATTTGGCGTGGAACTCTAGTTTGCTATGTTCTAACCTGCTATTAACACGTAACAAGTCACTAATGCATCAAGTCAAGTCAAGTGAAGCCAAAGCCTTTAATGCACCTCGAATGCTTGTTCGGCCGCAAGGCCGCTTTTCAACAAGGTCGAGTTTAGAGTGTACAGATATAAGTCAATAGACAAGTCCTACATGTAGTAAACATCAATACAGCTGCAATTAGAATTATATCATACAACTACAATGTAAATCCAATTTCTTTTGTGTTTTCACCTTCATGTAAACCCAATGCCGACAGAATCATGGAATCTAGATGATATAAGGAATTCCCCACAGATTTGAACAAACGAGTAATATTTAACTGCTAACAGAACAGTCAATCTTCAGAGCTTTGCGGTCGAGCGTGTCCGTCTGGTAAACGGTCGTCGCCATTTAAAACGGTCGTCGCCATATCGTACATCGCCTGATACCATATTGGGGCGTTTATAACTTTTGGGGGGTTAACAAAAAGGAAAAAAAAAGTATTCTAAACATCCTTTCAATTTTAAATGTCCGACGGTACGGCGATTAATGGTGAATAATAATAATTTTAAAAAAAAAGTGCGCCACCTCGGGTTCGAACCCGAGGCGAAAATCGTAAATCCCAATCCCTCATCAACTACGCCATGAAACATGAAAATGTGGACAGAGCGTGCTAACAGATTTAAAGTGTCGGAACCTGCTGATACACGTTAAAGAGTAACTATACTGTTTCAAAAGGCGATACCGAGACGGAAAGTAGCTTTGCGGTCGTCATCATTCGATCCTGCAGGAGAACGAGCCTGGGTCGTCCTGCATGCAGCTCATGCCGTCCGGGCAGGATTCGTTGGTGCACCTGTCCGAGCCTTTCATCCAGGTACTCGGCGCTGTGTAAGGAACATCAACTCAGTTTAGCGAGTGCCATTTAAAAGAAACATTGGTATTCTTAAACTGGTTTAACCCCTGTCAAGACATCATTCATACTTGTCGCACAACCAATCTCATCAAGGGGTTTGACGTTATTCCCGGACTCAGTGGATGGTCTTTGAACAGAAAGCTTCCAGGACAATTCCAAGGAATAGTCGTCACTGATGTATAGAAATGTAGTCCTATAGCACTAATGGCATACTTTATCAAGTATGTAAAAATGTCTAACGTAATAGGTAATATTTCTTCTAATTGGGTTACTGTCACAAAGAGAAATTACGATTAACGATGACTTTTAATTCCGAAGTGCAACCTTAGGCATTTCTCTATGTATCTTGATTCAACTATATCGATGTCACTGATTCATGAACACGCATGCGTGAGCCTGTAGTTTATGTTGTGTTTATCATTATAGTCATGTCGTTGCGTTGGTATTACATTATATTGCATTTGTTGTTAACAGTTGGAAATTAAATGATTCTCACCATGACAGGTGAAGTGGGTGATCTCATCCTGACAGGTCCAGTCGAAAGGACAGTAACTGTTCGCACACCAGTCGATGTCTGTGAAGATATCAACATGTCTTGATCATCATCTCGTTAATCCTTTTGAATACTCCTAGGTTGCAATAATGCCGTTCACTATTCCGAGTACGCATTCGCAAGGTCAAAGGTAAAGGCCAATAACTTGCTCTCAACTATTGTTAGGAACCTTCACCTTTGACATATCACTCACAAGACGCTACACATAAGTACTCGTAATCCTGAATGACCTTATTGTAATGCAAATGTGTATCAAGGTTATGCTGTTTCATAAATTTATGTCATAGGTAGGACGTTAAGTGTTTCCTTGTCTTACCTATTTCACAGAGGTCTCCACTGTACCCTGGAGGACACCGGCAGCGGAACGAGTTCACATCGTCAACGCATTGCCCGCCATTTTGACACGGAGACGAGGCGCACTCATCAACATCTGTCTCAAAACAAACAAACAAAACAACAAGAAGGCAACATTAGGGAAAAATGAAGAATGGTACATTTCCTTGCGGATTTTGGTTGGCGTATACAGCTTTGTGTACGATCAAATCTTTGATTAGCCCAGTGATTATGGAAGGGGTTTTCCGTATATCACAGGACGTGGTGTTCATTTTGACACTGTGGCGTTTGTGTCTTGTTTCTTGTGTTTTCTACAGATGTAATGTTGACATTCTCAGGAGCAATGGAGAAGCAAACGTAGACTCATTTGAGATGAAATTTAGCTGGATATGGAATTAACACTGAATGTAAAACGTGTACACATAGCCAAGCTACTAGATACTCACTTGTCTCACAAAACTTTCCATCAAAGCCGTCTGGGCATGCGCAGAAGTTGTAGGACTCGTCAAAACACGATGTACAGTTTCCTCCGTTGTAGCAAACGTTAACGTTCTGTCCACATGGCTTGGGTTCTGCAATAAGAAAACAAAACCAAACATTCAATTTGTTGTATAAATAACCATTTCTTTGAACTAACGAAAGGGAATGTATAACAACGTTTGCGGCATGGAATACGAGTTTTCTCGGCGAATATTGGTACATTGCAAGTTTAAAAAAAACTAAACTAAAGTTCCACGAACACATTATCTTCGCCAAATAATCAAGGCTTATTATGGAAAGTGATGAATATTTACGTGCTTATCACCCCCTGCAAATTTGATCATGCACCATACCATTATGATTGGACGTTATGATTGGGCGAATGAGTCCAGTCTAGATAGGGTTAAAAATCATTTGGTGGTACAGGACTAGTATATGTGTAGAGTGTGCTGATATATGTTATAACTGGTCATGAAAAAATGTGAGTATGTTGATATTATATGGGCCACAAAGGTTCGATATGGCAGTGTTGAAAGTTGAAAGTGATGATGAAATAGTATAGTCAATACATATGAATAAAATAAATCTGCCCCTTTTTTAGGTGTTTTTAGTCAGGCTTTCTATTTTGTCCCTATTTCGGTATGTCGCCAACCGTGTTGAACTAAAATGCTTAAACTGAACGCGTCAAAAACCAGCGGGACTCACACCTCTGCTTGGAGAATAGTTTATTTATTTGACCTACATGTACGTTTATGCAAGGCTATCTGTTTACATGACCTGACACTGTCCCATGTCCCATTGAAAGGCAGTGGGTTAACAAACTTTGCTTACTAATTATGCAAATTAGCTGCTTATTTGCATAATTAGTCATTGATAATGTAAAGCACCATCCGAGCTCTCTACATACCAAACATCACGACGATCTGTCGACCCCTTCTCAAGTTATTCATGTCCGAATGTCAAAACAAAAACACCCACTGCAGTTCTTAACAAGCCGCTAGGGGGGCCAAAATTTACAGAACTTACTTTCTGTGGCATGAACTATCTACCACACAAAAATCATGACCATAGCACTTTCAGAAAATATGCCCCTAAATTTTGAAGCTCTGCTGCAGTACCTTTGGTACCCGCTAGAAGGCCCATTATCGAACTTGACCTTTCTTTCTGTAAATCCTACCCATACACTGAATATCATAAGGATCCATCAACAGCTTCTCGAGTTATGCTGGCGACATACAAATACACATCCACACAAAGCCCGCTGCAGTACCGACGGAAAATACCAGAGGAACCATTTTTGAACTTGACCTCCGTTTCTACAACATCTACACACCTGCAAAAAATGATGAAGATCCATCAACGTTTCCGTCACTTTTTTTGCCTACATACAAACACAAAAAAATGCAAAGTCCGCTGCAGTACTATTGAAAAACGCAAGGTAAACCATTTTCGAACTTGACCTTCCTTTACACAACCACTACACACCTACCAAAAATCATAAAGATTGATTGAAGTTTTCTTGAGTTATGCTCCTGACATACATTCAGACCCACCCAACAGATTTTTCAACCGAAAACATAATCTTCTCCGAGTACAAGTACTCGGCGAAGATAATGACATCAACAATTCTCATCATAGCTACAGAAAAGAAAGCCAAGCTGACTTCCTGGTTATCAAATACACGCTCAACTACTAAAACAAATCTTTTTACGAAATTTTTTGACTATCTATAGGGCAAAAAGGTTGCTTTTCCAATGTAAACTTAGCGTATGTTTCATAACGAAGCTTTAAACACTGAAATTGAAATATTACCCGATTGACAGACATAGTTGTGAAGCTCCGTGCATGAGGTGGTTTTCCCCAGATAGTTGTCTGAGCTGTCCAATAGCAGGCACAGGTCACAGGGCGCAGCTGGCTCACTGGACGACCACTGAAACTCATCTGGTAAAACAAATCATACTATATTAGATACTGATGACATGATGACACATGCAATCGTTGGATAGAGGAGGTTTTCTATGGATTCGAAAATTTATGAACCGTGATGAGATAGAAAAAAACGTAGTCAATTTTGGGACCGTATTCTTCAGAAGCATCGTCCTAATGTCTAACATTCGAATTCATTGCTGCTGGACAATATCTATTTTTGTACCGAGGAAAATTATCAGCCTTATATATATATATGAGACCGCATTGATAGCAGCGACACCTAGCTGCAGTGTTGAATAATCAATATTGCATCGGGGAAAGTAACAGACAGCTACCGAAAGGTCAGCTGTGATGTCATGTCTCGGTTAATAATATAGAACTTTAGGATCCCTATATTATATACAATCCGTAACACTAGATATCTTTATTCATGTCTCAGCGTGAAGATACAATAGTGTTAAAATCTTTCTGAGTTGAGTTGTCAATTTCCGGGAATATGATATGTGGAATACATCTTTTGTGTCTGAGACAAAATTACTAATCCCTACATGTTCCCACTACTCCATAGCCTACATATGTTATACTCTTCGACACTGATATTGAACCGTTGAATATACCCTTACCTCTTCCCTCATAACTTCAAGGAAAATTGGCCTGCAGGCCATAGATAAACAAAGAGACGTTCGTACAAACAAACCTGAAATGCCGGATCCATCGCTGTATGCGAGACTAACTGGCAGAACTTTCCCAGCAATCCAGTGGGAGACGTCACTGGAGGCAGCGATGCTCTGACCAATGAGATGCTGCTGTTCGGCCTTCCTGACATCCGCCAGGAAACCTCCCTTCACACCACACAACAGGGACGCGGCATCATAGGAGGCGGCAGTGGAGGAGAACTGGTAACACGCACCTACATCCAAAACTGAAATAAAGGCGAGAGATTTATACGAGCGGTAATCAATAAGTCCTAGACCTAACCCAGAACCACTCAAATTTGGTACAGAAGTATATAACACGAAGTCTTTTATCAATATCAACGAAATTTGAAAGCATTGGGGTCACTACTCTCCATTCAACGTCTTTTCGTTACTGGCTGTCATCTGGAAAGTAATGCATGTTTCATTTTGCACTGAAAGGCGAGGGGTGATTCATAAGTTCTCGGCTTCACCCAGAAGTGAGGTGCACAAAATCAAATTCAGCATGATCATAGTATATGTAGTACAAAGCTTTTTATGAATGTCTATCAAAATTCAAATCATTGCAATCATGTTGTGAGGACAAGAATTTATTGATGATTCCTCGTACTTCAATGCAAAATCAAACAGCTTTGGACATATTTGTTTCAGCAACTTCGCCATCATTCTTGCGATTCCGTTAGTTTTGATGAGCCACTATCAAGGGTTATTTTTTGTAAACCTGGCGTTGTCTATATGAGAATGTTGTAATCTTTTGTTTTGTATGGCTGGTGTTGTAACAGTAAGTACTGTAGCCTGATTTTGTGTATTTGTAAATTTGTAACGTTTTTTGTTGTGTTTTTTTTGTGTGTGTGTTTCCCTGATGCTTGTTTTTGTTGCTGTTGTGATTTATGGTATCTGTGTATTTGTTCTGATGCATGAAGATTTGTATGTGTTTCTGTTGTTTGTTTATATACGCTTGTTCTTTTTTTTCTATATGAGGTAATTGTTTGATATGGTGTTAATGTAGCCTTAAAGTTTGTTTTATATTCTTTTGTGTCTGTATAGTGGTTATTATGATTTGAATGTGTAAAGTGTGTAATGTTTTACATGTAGATATGTTTCGTATATAAATTTTTTTTGTAAATTTTTGTAAAATTTGTAATAAATGTAAACAATTGGTAAGTCTTATATTCAAAACACAGGGAAGGAAAACCCTACACAGAAACCCAGGGATGACATCCCTGCACAAAGGTCCTAGGGAAGAAACACAAGCACAAAAAATCCATGGGGGATGAAACACCCCTGTCAAACAAGTCCTAGGGAGTACACCCTAGCCAAAAAAGCCAGTGGGAATGACCCCTGCAACAATATGTAACTGTGTTTATTTGTGGAGTTGTAAATGTGTAATGTAAAAAAAAGAAGAAAAAAAAAAGAATTGAAGTGGCACAAAAAGACAGTGTCTATAACAGAGGCTAAAAAACAATTTGTAAGACTAAATATATTCTACCCTGGGAAACCAGATCTAGACTAGGATCGGGCCACTTGCCGGTTACTTCGACGTCCCGAGGCAGTCAGCTCGCCCGATCTAAATCAATGGTACGGGAAGTTGAAGCCCCGGGCACTGTCCAGGCACGGTTCGTGCCAGTGCCCGAGTGTCACAAACTGTGCTTTTGCCCCAGGCACGGTTTGTGACAGGCGGGCACTGTCACAAGCCGTGCCTGGACACGGTTCGTGACAGTGCCCGAGTGTCACAAACCGTGCCTGGACACGGTTCGTGACAGTGCCTAAGTGTCACCAACCGTGCCTGGGGCAAAAGCACAGTGACACTCGGGCACTGTCACGAACCGTGCCTCGACACAGTCGTGAATGGCACGGTTAGGGACGGATTTTTTGTAGAAATTCGAGCTAAGACGTCCGTCTGTTTGTGCCACATCAACTATATTTCCAAATAATCCAAGACAAGCGCGAAATGTATTCTAATGAGCGAGAATTACGTTGATTCTTTCTCATCCCAGCGCCTCGAAAAAAAACAAAGATGGCGGGCTGCAGGAGAAAAACACGTTGGGCAGACTCCTCCCCTCAAAACACTAAGCTCCGCCCCAAAGCACAGTATGGGATAAGACCCCTATGTGTCACGAACTGTGCTCGATCGACTGGGCACGATTCGTGACGGTGCCCGCGTGTCACAAACTGTGCTTTTGTCCCGGGCAAAGTTTGTGACGCGCGGGGACTGTCACAAACCGTGCCTGGGCACAGTATGTGACAGGGCACAGAACGTGACGCGACAGGGTATACCAGATGAGTGACAAAACTTTGTCTCGTGGTATGTAACCGTTCAAACGAGCATTGGTTTAGCTTTTCCCCATTCAATACTGAACAAAATCTGACATAAAACCTACACCATTTACCTTTTTACTCTCAGCCCTAAGAACTATCTATATCTCAAAGATTACGACCAAAGTAAGCCAGAACACGTGATATCAAAACCGGAATTTCCGCTGTAGTACCTTATAAAGCCACCAGGGGACCCATCAGCGAACTTGATTTTTTGTTTTCCCCATTCACAGCTTCTCGAGTTATGTGCTGTTAACAAGTACAGAGAGCGACAGACAGACAGACAGACAAACAGACAGACTGCATTGAAAACATAACCTTTTTGGCGAAGGTAATCATAACCGTTCCGAGTGTCAACCATGTGGCGTCTGATTATCCTGAACGTCTTCTTTGTCGGGAAAGTACGTACTTAGGCATTGACATTGTTGCTATTTTAATGAATTATTAGTGATTCAATGTATCTTCAGATACATACGTGCTTCGCAGTTATCGCCGGCAGCACCTTTGGGACAGACACAGGAATAGCCGTACAGTCTGTCCACGCACGTTCCACCGTTAGAGCAAGGGTTGCTGACACACTCGTCTATGTCTGGAGGACAGAAAACCTTACATTATCAGCTAGCCAATAACAAACTGTGACATTTGGGATAACGGATTTCATTGCCTGAAAATGGTTAAGGAAAATAAGCTGGCGCATGGACACGAACTGATGTTATGAACCCGTCTTCCGTAGTGTGATATTTGATTTAGCACGCTGTACTGTGATTATCATGGGAGCCAACGCACCAATCTTACAGTTGTCTCCGGTTGTGCCAGCAAGACATTGGCACGTGTAGTTGTTCACTCCATCGATGCACGTCCCTCCGTTCACACAGGGGCTACTTGCACATTCGTCGATGTTGACTGTAACAGATAAAAATGATTTCCAATTTTCGCAACTACAAAAATCAAACATGTTATATCACTCAACAGGTAGAAATTGTGAGTAGGCTATAAGTATCAGCTCTATACGTCCCGCTAGTGCGTTCGAGTGGACGTTGGGCAGTCCGGCGGGAGTGCGTCGGGAGTGCTTCTGGGAGTGCTTCCCTGAGATGAGTCCAGTAGCGGAGAAAAGGAAGAGGCAGTAGGGAGAAGCACGACCATGTAATTACACTCAAAGGGTATACGGAGATAGATAGTCCACGCGTATGGCTCACCTAGATGTTGAAATAGATGAAATAGCAACATTGTTTTCTTGTCTATGTGATGAAGCTACTTACTCTCACAGCTGTTTCCAGTGTAACCGGTGACACAGCTACAGTTGTACCCGTACCCCTCGTTCTGGCACGTCGCTCCATTCATACACGGACTGCTCGCACACGCGACTGTAAAACATCGTAAAGCAACACTGGGGTAAACACGATAATGCATGTTTGATGTCCAGTGATACTGCAAAAATATAGAAGATATTTATGCATATATTGTGTGGAAAAGTTGTTCAAATGACTCTCACTATTAGTATTGCGTTTTACATGAGTGGACAGTCAAGAAGAACCATACTAACTTGCCGAGCCTTTACACACGGTGTACACGATCCTGTCCCCGGGAAAGGCGGCTGCTGTGTAGTAAAGACTGTTCCGACTCTCGACTATCTCGCGCTTGCAGTACGAGGTGGAACAGCTGAAAAAGCCGAAACTCCTCTGGTATGTATACGTAGCCTCCGCTGAGAAAGCCAAGTTCACCACCTCGGCTACACGGCCGGCCGGGGCACAGCTGAGCACGTTGTTGATGTAGGGGTCGGAGTTGTACTCAGTCACACACCTGGAAACATGGTACAGTTTTCCGCTATGTATCTTAACAATAACAAAGCCCGATTTAATTAAAAAAGAGAAAACTGATGATTAAGTTCAATTATATTTTTTCATATTGTGTAACCGTCTGACCCACATCTCATTTAATCCATATGCGAATATTTTTCTTTACATTCTAGCACAACTAAGAGATTCGTGAAGTTTTTCGTTTTCTTTTTAATCTGCAGAAATGCTACGTTCTTGATTCAATCTTGATCATATATAAGTTAGTTTCATTGGTTGGTAGGACAACAACAGATGAAAATGGAGGAAGTAATGAACTGTTCTTGATAATACCAACGAAATCAAGACAACATTTCAGTATCAGAAAAAAATTATAGATCGGCGTTTTGGTTCTGCTTTAGTCCAGATCACAAAATAAAGGATCTAGGATACTAGGTACACACGTACTGCAATATCGAACAGATACAATGTACCTGCTATAAGCATTAGCACCGCCGTTGAGTGTCCATGATGCCCCGCAGCCGGTGGGCCTGAGGCCGAAGTCTGCGCAGAGGTTTTGGTAGTCTCGGCACCAGTCTTCAGAGGCAGACAGACCGTCCACAGGCAGTCTCGCCTCGATGGCGAAAAACTCAATTTCTCGATAGCTTTGGTTTGCGGTACGGAGGACCTCGAATGCATGGTTCCAGGCTGAGGACAATGATACATGTTGTATGTATTCGAGTACAAATGATAAAATTGAATGTAATGTAAATGTAAATGTATGCGTAAAAGTAGCAAATTTGCACGATGGGGAAAATAATAACATCCTTTCTATCCCTTCAAGTTTACAGGTATCCCCGTTTAGATTGTCTTTGGCCCACACTGTGAATAGGGTATCTTTAATATAACATAGTATTGCGGCAACTTTCTCTTGCGGTCACACCGACGTGAGGCGCACGGGTAGAATTCGTGACTTCTAAATACAAGATGGTCGCACCAGGAATGTCACATTTTTAGCTTCAGCCTCGATTTAGATATGTGTACAAGATATGTTTATTATCTTCGCCGAGTACTTGTACTCGGAGAAGATTATGTTTTCGGTTGAAAAATCGGTTGGGTGGGTCTGAATGTATGTCAGGAGCATAACTCAAGAAAGCTTCAATGAATCTTTATGATTTTCGGTAGGTGTGTAGTGGTTGTGCAAAGGAAGGTCAAGTTTGAAAATGGTTCACCTTGCGTTTTTCAACAGTACTGCAGCGGACTTTGCATTTTTGTGTGTTTGTATGTAGGCAAAAAAAGTGACGGAAACGTTGATGGATCTTCATCATTTTTGCAGGTGTGTAGATGTTGTGAAAACGGAGGTCAAGTTCAAAAATGGTTCCCCTGTTATTTTCCGTCGGTACTGCAGCGGGCTTTGTGTGGATGTGTATTTGTATGTCGCCAGCATAACTCGAGAAGCTGTTAATAGATCTGTATGATATTTAGTGGATGGGTAGGGTTTACAGAAAGGAAGGTCAAGTTCGATAATGGGCCTTCTAGCGGGTACCTAAGGTACTGCAGCGGAGCTTCAAAATTTAGGGGCATATTTTCTGAAAGTGCTATGGTCATAATTTTTGTGTGGTAGATAGTTCATGCCACAGAAAGTAAGTTCTGTAAATTTGGGCCCCCTAGCGGCTTGTTAAGAACTGCAGTGGGTGTTTTTGTTTTGACATTCGGACATGAATAACTTGAGAAGGGGTCGACAGATCGTCGTGATATTTGGCATTTACAGAGCTCAGATGGTGCTTTACATAATCAATGACTTATCATGCAAATCAGGAGCTAATTTGCATAATTAGAAAGGAAAGTTTGTTAACCCACTGCATTTCATAATCGGACATGGGACTGTCAGGTCATGTAACCAGATGGCCTTGCATAAACGTACATGTAGGTCAAATAAATAAACTATCCTCCAAGCAGAGGTGTGGGTCCTGCTGGTTTTTAACGCGTTCAGTCTAGGCATTTTTGTTCACCACGATTGGCGACATAATGAAAAGGGGACAAAATAGAAAGCCTGACAAAAACACCTGAAACACGTCAAAAACCAGCAAGACCAGCTCTTCTTGGAGAGTACACTGTACCAAAACTGCACCACTGCTAGGTGCGGAAAAGTCACATGTGCATGTACTATGTCTTTCAATATGTGTATGATATGGAATAAAGATTTATTCTATTCATATATATTAACTGTACCATTTCATAATCACTTTCAACTTACAACAATGCAATATCAAACCTTTGTGGCCCATATAATATCAACATACTCATATTTTTTCATGACCAGTTATAACATATACATTTGTATCAGCACACTCTACACATATACTAGTCCTGTACCACCAAATGATTTTTAACCCCATCTAGACTGGACTCATTCGCCCCATCATAACTTGCAAATGGTATGGTGCATGATCAAATTTGCAGGGGGTGATAAGCATTTAAATATCAATCACTCTCCAAAATAAGCCTTGATTATTTAGCGAAGATAATGTGTTCGTGGAACTCTAGTTGGAAATTGTATTGTTGCCACTGAATAAATAACCAATGTTTGTTTTGTTTTGTTTGTTTTATTTATTCGCACATAAAAAAACAGAAAGTAATAATGAAATAATCAGATGTACAATAAAAACGTGCAGGAGGGGGATGAAGCCTGCAAGGCTTATAGATGCCCTCCTCCTTTTAACTTAACAAATTTACACAATGATAATATGAATATTGAACAAAGGTAATAACAAATGATGAAATAAACATAACGAACAACTATATAATGAAAAATCAAATACTGATAATGTAATACAGATTAAACTAAAGAAATGTTGAAAGATAAACATTCATAAAAAAAAGAAATTTGCAATGATCGCGCCTGTACATGTTGCAATAGGTAACAAGTTCGCGCTCATTCACGTCAAATTTACCGATTGCGGTTATTTGGAATTTGAGCCAATTTTCGGCGACAAATTGGAGGAAACAGGCGCGGTCCAGTGAGATACACACTTTAGTTGTGCAGTCATTAGCAGGTGATTAGAACACTGGCAGTGGTGTTTGTTCAACTCTTTGTCAATTTGTAATGAGTGCTAGGCAGAGAAAGCATTTTTAAAGTCTTAGGTACATATATGACCTGGCTGGGGCTTAAACCCGCGACCTATCGAACGCACTAACGCGTACGCTACCCACTACATGTAGGTCATTGCATCGCACAGGACGAGAAGAAAACGTTCCAACTGTGTGAGAAGAAATCGCTCTGTAGCACTAGGTAACGAAAGACTTTCCAAAAGTCCTAGTATGCGGCAAGCTTTTCCGCGTTAGCCCTTTTCTCTATGAAACCATTCGATGATCTCAGGAAGCACCGTATTCCAATTTGTTAGGGCCGGTTTACAAATGTCTTGTGCGTATATTCAAGACGGCATTTATAAGGTGCGTATTATGCGTACGTCTGCGTACGACATAAATTTGTTTACGCAACTCATACAGACCTGATATACGCATAAGTGTGACAGGGCCCTTTGATTGAAAAAGAAATTAAAGTTAAGTTTGCAGCCGAAGTAATTTTTTCGGTTCTATAACAAACCAGGCTGCAAAGCGGTAAGTCAAAGAAGAAGAAGAAGAAGAAAACAACTTCTTCCACACAAACTTTAAACACCCGAAAATGCTAATACGCAACTCATGCGGACTGGTGTATACGCACAAGTGTGAACTGGCCCTTACGGTCTAAATGTACAAACCAACCTCCTTTTTAGAATTTGCTAAAGCCCATTTAGCTCCAATATTAAACAAAGATGATTAAATTATGGGCATTGTCTTACCTGACGCCAGGACGGGAGCACACAGCACTAAAAGCAGGACAGCGGTACCGGGACGGTCCATCCTGCACGGTGGCAAACTCTAGAATGAACAGCATCCTTTGTACTTTGTTCCTTTTTGTGCTCAAATGACTATAAAGTGGAATGTTTTAATTTCTTCCGGTAATAATGGCGACAAACAGATAAAAAAGTAAATGTTAGTATTCAATGTTAGTATTAGTTTGTCAATAAACAGTTACTGTCTTCATGGTAACGCTCCATTGTATTACTCCTGGTATAGCCTGTGCCGGGAAACGAAGGACTGTAACAGTTCATTAGGGGTGCAATTAATCAGGTCAATAAGATTGGCAATTTACCCAATCAGCGAAGTGTAAACTTATCGCTATGGGAGAAGTTCCATGCATTGTGGAATCTAGGTTAGTACTTTCCGATTTTCAAACATAAATGGATTAACAGTAATAAGTATTAATCTTCTGGAGGTTACATGTATTTAATCATATTATCTTTGAATATCTATTCATTAAGTCAACATGGCAGAAAAATCATTAAGATATCATCTCTGAGTTACATAAATCTTACAAGGTGTACACACCTATTTACTCACAGTGAATACACGAGAACAAAATTTAGACACGAAAACAAAGCCACCATGACAAGGTCTGGATTTACCTATTGTACAAGCGAATTGTGTTGTGAAGAAATAAATTGCACAGTCTGTTGTAACGGCATGTAGGGACACTGATTCGATCCAGCAAAGTTTCTCAGGGATCTTTCAGTGACCTCTGACCTAACATCTGGGACCATGTTGCAGTGGGTGGTCTGGTTTGAGCATACATTTCAACTGCTTAAGAGCCAATGTCTGTAAGTATGAAACAGTAGTGCTCACGATCAAAAAATCGATTTGGCTTAAATTTTGCACATAGATAGTACTTGGCCCACAACCCCTGATAATAGCTTTCTTTCCGCTCAACACCCATCGTTGCCACAGCAAAAGCCCAATCAAGTTTTTGGGCCACTTTGACAGCTTTTTGTACGGTGACAACATGGAAATTCACACAGTTTAGAGCACACTCACTGCCAAATACTTAGCGGCAAACACAAAAAGGTGCTTTTAGACCAATGCTTAAACCTTTAGAAAAATGGCGTGACGTTGATGTGTAGGTACATAGGTAGGTATAATATATATATATATATATATATTAGTATTTGGGCATCCCCAAAACAATACGATGTTTTAAGGCTACAAAAAACTTTGATTTTTGCCTAACTTTGAGACGTTATAAGTCTCACTTAGTAAAATATTTCTGTTCGATATTAATACAACATATAGATACATGAAAAAGCTACTAAATTAATGCTTGCAAAGTTTGGATTCTTGTTATGATAGCCTGTGGTTGCTACCAGAAGAAGTTCACTTCTCGTGATTTCAGAAAAGATGTGATTTTTAACTTTGAAATACAAAATCTGACGAACTAAGATATTGATGTAGTTCATTTTTCGGACAAATGTAGACCTTAGTATTTTCTATGAATTTCAGGCTTGCAAAGTTTAAGAGTTTCTTTCCTTGCCGTGAATTTGTCCCTGAAAGTAGGCCATTTTTACACTTTGTCCTCAAATTTGGATTTTTGGCTGTCTTTGAACTGATAGAAATACCAAATTAGGATTTTTCCCTTACTCAATTTTTTATCAGATGTGGACCTTAGTGTTATCAATCAAATTTTATTCTGAAAGCCTGGGTTCCAGTTTCATCGATGTGTGGCAGTTTCTGAAAGTAGGTCATTCTTTGCATTTGTCCCAAAAGTTGGATTTCCCGCTGTTTTAGGCTGATGAAAATGCCAAAAGTAGGATGTTTCTGATCAATTTTTTTAATCAGATGTTGACCTTAGTATTGTCTATCAAATAAATATTTTCAAACACTGAGTTCTTGCCTTTTCGATGTGTGGCAGTCCCGAAAAGTAGGTAATTCATTCCGCTTGTCCCTGCATTGGGGCTTTTGGCTGTCTTTGAGCTGATGAAAATGCGAAAAAAAGGAAAACAGCAAAATGAATATTTCTTAACTCAACTTTTGATCAGATGTGGATCTTAGTGCTGTCAATCAAATGAATGGTTCAAAAGTCTGGGTTCTTGTGAATTGTCAGCACATGAGCATATGTTACCATTTTGAACTCTGAAGAACGTCACTATTGTTTTAAAACATAGTTGTGGACGAAGCCTTTTGTACATACCATTTGTACGTTTTGTAGTGATTATTAAATATAAGAAGTTTCTCATGTTTCCTTCCCAGGGCAAAGACTAAGGGGAGATTCCCTATATTCGGATATCACGATATAGGTTGCACTTTAGAAAGAAATATCAGGGAACCAAGAAATATAATTAACCAAATATGAGTCTGATTCATCATCCATACTGATTATCATAATGATATTTAGTGCTTTAAATTGTAAAGAGGACATGATCGAAAACACACAATGCAAAACATGACCTAGTTTCTGAGAAGGCTAAACAGAAAGGAGAAGGGCTCTCAGAAGATGTGCTCATTCTGTTCACATAAAGTCCACATCTAATCATTGATTGAAGTAACATTTTGTTTGACAGCATTGCAGATAAAGCTACAGAGGCGTTTCAGGTAAATGCAAAATACGGATGTCAATTGTAATGACACTGCAAGATAACAGGGATCCTGATTTCGGAACCAATCTTTTGACATATAGACAACAATTAGGTCAAAATTAAGTAAAAAAAACAATTCGCTTAGTTGTTTTCATGAGTTAAAAGACAGAAAAAAATCCAAATTTGGAGACAAGTGTAGAGAATGACCTACTTTCTAGGACATCCATTCAGCAATGAAACAGGAACCCAGCCTTTAGATAGACCTTTGATAGAGAATACTAAGGTTCACACCTGATAAAATGATAAGTCAGAAGAGACTAAAAAGGTGTTTTCATCGGCTCAAAGACAGCCAAAAATTCAAGTTTGAGGACAAGTGTCAAATGGCCTACTTTTAGGGACAGCAACACAGCAATAAAACCAGGGAACCATTCAGGTGATGGACTAAACAGATGAAATACTAAGGTCAACATATGATTAAAAATTAAGTCAGAAAAAAATTACTTTGGTATTTTTATCAGCTGAAAACAGCCGAAATTCCAACCTCTGGGACGAGTGCAAAGATTGACCTACTTTCAGGGACTGTCACACATCGGTTAAACAAGAACCCAGGCTTTGAGAATATCAATTTGATAGATAGCAGTATGGTCCACATCTGAAAAAAAATGAGTAAAAGAACAATCTTATTTTCATTAGTTCAAAGACAGCCAAAAATCCAAATCTGGCAAAATATAATCCAAATGGATTTTTTGACCATGAGCACTACTGTTTGATCCTTACGGACATTGGCTCTTAAATGTTCCGATATCATTACATCGTTCCTAAAAAAACCTTTGACTCGATCGCGAGGTTACCCGGCCCTGCAGGAGAAAACAGCCCGGATTCCTCGTCCATTTCGTTCTTGCCATTGGGACAGGTGACACTGCCACACCGGAACAGCGACTTCATGGTATTTGTGCCTGAATAAAACGAAGTCTAGGCAAAGCGACCATTTAAACACAAGGCTACACGAACGGTGTGCCTGTTTGGCTTTTTCTTAACGAACTCGCTCAGTGCAAGGCCGTAGGGGGCCACTCACCAAAGCACTGAACTATTTCTTCCTGTCGCAGCATCTGTTCACCCTAGGTCAGAAACGTCAATGCTCGAGACAAGCATGACTTCACTGACCCATTAGGAGAAGCAGGGGTTACGAAGGCTGCTCGGGAAATTCCCATTTAGGCCGGAATGTTTTGATCCACACACACCGGGGCATGCCCTTACTCTTTTTCGAAAGATGTGGTGGGTTCTTTTACGTGCTCAAGGCGTGACTCTCCTCAAACACGGGACCTCCATTTAGCGTTCTATCAAAGGGACGTCCTACCCTAAATGAGCTAGGTACTCATTTACACCTGAGCGAAGTGAGGAAAGTCGTGTTAAGTGCCTTTCCCAAGTCTCTGGGCTTAACCTGGGATTAGATCCCAGGTCCCATTGTTTGACAGCCGCGCGCTCTACCACTTGCGCCACACGACGCCACACGGCTTCCAACTCGTAACCCTTGCGTTTGCATGCCAAATGAGAGCTGTGAATGTGGCATTAAAGATGTAACAGGCATGGAACATTACCTGTCATATCGGTTCCATTGAATCGGCGCATCAATGCTTGTTTGTTTTTCTAGATTTTTTCTAAGACATTCGACTTTGAACACCGGCCTCATATGTTTACAATTTGAGTTGAACCCCTTCTAAATTGTTTGAATAGCAATCTCGGCAATATATTTTAGTGCGTCGTCATCAACGGCTTATCGTGAATTTTTTCTTGTGTTCATCCGCGTGTGTACCCCCAAGCTTAAGGGTTTCATACTCTGATCCCCACTTCTTCGAGTCTTTGTAAATTATATTGCTGAAGGACTTGTTTCCGAGCCAGTTCTTTCACAGACAACAACTCAATCCTTCAGGTTGTTGACAATCTGATTAAATACTGCGGCTTCAATTATTTTGGATTTGGAAAAATTCACTTATGGTCAACCAAGTAGTCGGTGGAATTAAGCCCCACCAAACCAGAATAATTTTTTTTCGCCATATTCATCCAACACCGTATAAACCTGAGTAAAGTTTCGAGACAGATGTCGTTGAACTGACAATGCTGGGTCAGTCTCAGACTATCATCGACTATGATCCAACTTAAACACCACAACTGCTGTAGTGACCAGGCAAACACACACGCGCGCACAGCACACAGACACACACACACACACACACACACACACACACACACACACACACACACACACACACACACACACACACACACACACACACACACACACACCACACACACACGCAGGACCTCCAGTTGGCTTTTTTCATCCATTAAATTCAATATGAAGTTTTCACTATATTGCATGTGTCATTTGCTATGTTGTATCATCTTAATAACACCTTGAAGTCACTAAGGCATCAGGTCAAGTCAAGTCAAAGCCTTTATGGCACCTCGAATGCTTGTTCGGCCGCAAGGCCGCTTTTCAACAAAGTCGAGTAGAGGGTTTACAGATATAAGTCAATAGACACGCCCTACAAGTAGTAAACATCAATACAGCTGCAATTATAAGTATATCAAACTACAATGTAAATCCAATTTCTTTTGTGTTTTCACCTTCATGTTAACCCAATGACCGAATCATGGAATCAAGATGATATAAGGAATTCCCTACAGATTAGATCAAACGAGTGACATTTAGCTGGTAACAGAACTGTCAATCTTCAGAGCTTTGTGGTCGAGCGTGTGATCAGTCTCGTAAACGGTCGTCGCCATTTAAAATGGTCGTCGCCATTTGAATGGTCGTCGCCTTTTGAAATAGTCGTCGCCATTTGAAATTGTCGTCGCCATTTGAAGTGGTCGTCGCCAATTTTTAAATCGCTGATTTATTTGTGGGGGTTAAGGAAAAGAAGCAAAAACGTATATCAAGCAACATTCTAATCACAAATGCACGACAGCACCGTGAAAGATGGTAAGAATTATCGAGGAGAAAAAAGAGAGTGCACCAACCTGAGTTAAATTCTAATTCATAATCAACTACGACATGAAAAATCACGGTGTGGACAGAGTGTGTGCTAATAATGCATTGAAGTGACAGACGCGTAAAATCGACAATTTGAAAAGGCGACGACCATTTAGGAGTAAAAAAATCAGCTTCGAGGTCGTTTTCATTCGATCCTGCAGGAGAAAGAGCCTGGTCCGTCCTGTATGCAGTTCATGCCGTCCGGGCAGGAGTCGTCAGTGCACCTGTACGAGCTCTTCATCCAGGTACTCGGCGCTGTGTAAGGAACATCAACTTTGTTTAGCGAGTGCCATTTAACAGTAACGATGACATTTTATTCCGAAGTGCAACCTTAGGCATTTATCTATGTGTCTTTTTTCAACTATATCGATGTTACTGATACATGAGCACGTGTGCGTGAGCCGGTACTGCATGTTGTATGTATTACTAGTCATGTCGTTGCGTTGGTATTACATTGCATTTGTGGATAACAGTTGGAAATTAAATGATTCTTGCCATGACAGGTGAAGTGGGTGATCTCGTCCTGACAGGTCCAGTCGAAAGGACAGTAACTGTTCGCACACCAGTCGATGTCTGTGAAGATCAAATTATCATCATCTCTTTAATCCTTTTGAATGCTCCTAGCTTGCAATAAGGCCGTTCACAATTCCGAGTACGCATTCGCAAGGTCAAAGGGAAAGGCCAATAACTAACTCTCAACCATTGTTAGGGACCTTCGAACCTTTGACGTATCACTCACAAGACGCTGTGCATACATGTAAGTACTCGTTATCCTGAATGACCATATTGTAAAGCATATGTGTATCAAGGTTATGCTGTTTCATAGATTTGTGTCATAAGTGGGACATTAAGTGTTTCGTTGTCTTACCTATTTCACAGAGGTCTCCACTGTACCCTGGAGGACACCGGCAGCGGAACGAGCTCACATCATCAACGCACTGTCCGCCATTTTGACACGGAGACGAGGCGCACTCATCAACATCTGTCTCAAAAAAACAAAAAACAAGAAGGCAACATTAGGGAAAAATGAAGAATGGTACATTTCCTTGCGGATTTTGGTTGGCGTATACAGCTTTGTGTACGATCAAATCTTTGATTAGCCCAGTGATTATGGAAGGGGTTTTCCGTATATCACAGGATGTTGTGTTCATTTTGACACTGTGGCGTTTGTGTCTTCTTTCTTGTGTTTTCTACAGATGTAATGTTGACATTATCAGGAGCAATGGAGAAGCAAACGTAGACTCATTTGAGATGAAATTTAGCTGGATATAGAATTAACACTGAATATAAAACGTGTACACATAGCCAAGCTACTAGATACTCACTTGTCTCACAAAACTTTCCATCAAAGCCGTCTGGGCATGCGCAGAAGTTGTAGGACTCGTCAAAACACGATGTACAGTTTCCTCCGTTATAGCAAACGTTCTGTCCACATGGCTTGGGTTCTGCAATAAGAAAACAAAACCAAACATTTAATTTGTTGTATAAATAACCATTTCTTTGAACCAACGAAAGGGAATGTATAACAACGTTTGCGGCATGGAATACGATTTTTCTCGGCGAATATTGGTACATTGCAAATTAAAAACAAACAACAAAATGACAGGAACAAATCTCATCATAGCTACAGAACAGGAAGCCAAGCTGACTTCCTGTTTATCAAATACACACTCAACTACTAAAACAAATCTTTTACGATACTATTTGACTATCTATAGGGCAAAAAGGTTGCTTTTCCAATGTAAACTTGGCGTATGTCTCATAACGAAGCTTTAAACACTGAAATTGAAATATTACCCGATTGACAGACATAGTTGTGAAGTTCCGTGCATGATGTGGTCTTCCCCAGATAGTTGTCTGAGCTGTCCAATAACAGGCACAGGTCACAGGGCGCAGCTGGCTCACTGGACGACCACTGAAACTCATCTGGTTAAACAAATTATTCTATTACACCCTCTTGAAATTGAAAAAAAAGGGCGGTACAAAGAGTTACCTGTGGGTGAAAGATTTTGTAACTAATGTATTGCAAAAGCGGTGGAAGACGAAATACATATTATCTCAAACTGCCCCTTCAATGATCGGGAAAGAAAAGAGCTTTTTAAAGAAGCCTCCCAAACTTACCACAATTTCCAAACGTTTATTGACGAAAATAAAACTAGAACCTTGTTAACCTCCCAAAACCCAATCATTACAAAAAAAGTTGGACACTTCGCCTTCCACTGCTTCCAAAAAAGAAGTTAAACCCAAAAAGCGCAGATTGTATTCCGTAGTAGATTTTAGAATAGCCATGTGTTCTACTAGTCAACATTGTTAACTCGCACTATTTGTACAGTATACCCTTGCTATGCATTGTTTCATGTTGCAACTAGCCCTCGGGCAATAACTTGCGAATGAAATTATTATAAAATTAGATACTGATGTCATGATGACACATGCAATCGTTGGATAGAGGAGGTTTTTCTATGGATTAGAAAATTCATGAACCGTGACGAGATGGAAAAAACGCAGTCATGTTTGGGACCGTATTCTTGAGAAGCACCGTCCCAATGTCCTAATGTCTAACGTCCTAATTATAATTCATTGTTGCTGGACAATATCTATTTTTGTACCAAAGAAGATCATTAGCCTTATATATATTCATATATGAGAATTCTTTAAGGACCCTTCTTGGGACCGCATTGTTAGCAGCGACACCTACCTGCAGTGTGGAATAGTCAGTATTGCAATGGGGAAAGTAACAAACAGTAACCGAAACGTCGGCTGTGATGTAATGTCTTGCTTGTCAATAAAGAACCGTACCATCTGTATATTAGATACAATCCGTAATACTAGCAATTTTCATTTTTCTGTTAGCATGAAGCTTCGTTGTTGAAATCTTTCTGAGTTGAGTTGTCACTTTCCGGGAATATGATATGTAGAATACAACTGTTGCGTCTGAGACAAAATTACTAATCCCTACATGTTCCCACTACTCCATAGCCTACAGATGTTATACTCTTCGACGCTGACACTGAACCGCTAAATATACCCTTACCTCTTCCCTCATAACCTCAAGGAAAATTGGCCTGCAGGCCATAGATAACAAACAGACGTTCGTACAAACGAACCTGAAATGCCAGATCCATCGCTGTATGTGAGACTAACTGGCAGAACTTTCCCAGCAATCCAGTGGGAGACGTCACTGGATGCAGCGATACTCTGACCAATGAGATTCTGTTGTTCGGCCTTACGGACATCCGCCAGGAACCCTCCCCTCGCACCACACGACTGGGACGCGGCATCATAGGAGGTGACAATGGAGGAGAACTGGTAACATGCACCTACATCCAAAACTGAAAAAGAACAGGCATTGGATTCATACTTCATTGCGAAAATCGAACTATTTTCAACAAAGAAGCCATTGTTATTTCGTGCATGCGCGTACTATTCTGTTCGTTTTAGTGAGCCTATAGCTAGGGCTTCAAGTATATGTATATCGGTACTGAGTGCATGTTTTTTTGCAAATGATGAAAAATGACAAAACTTAAAACTTTGTCTCGTGGTATGTAATCGAAATCGTTCAAACAAGCATTAGTTAGAAACAAAATTGCCCCTGCAGTTCCATAAAAGTCGCTTAATGGCCAAAACCGGCACCATTTACTCTTTGTCCCTAAAGCTATCTACCACAGACGCAAAGAGGGTCCCTTGTCGAACTTGACCTTCGTTTTTTCCGATCCCTATCCGTCTACCGAATGCCATTAGGATCGATTCACAGCTTCTCGAGTTATGCTGTACACGGACACACAGAGATACACACAAACGGCACCTAAAACATAACCTTCTTGGCAAAGGTAAACAAAACCGTTCCGAGTTTCCACCATGTGTCGTCTGCTTATCCTGAACGGCATCTTTGGCTGGGAAGTTGGTTAAACATGTTTTTGTCAGACATGATGGCTATTTTAGTACATTATTAAGTATCTTATAGGTACATACGTGCTTCGCAGTTATCGCCAGCAGCAGCTTTAGGGCAGACACAGGAGTAGCCGTACAGCTTGTCCACGCACGTTCCACCGTTAGAACAAGGGTTGCTGGCACACTCGTCTATGTCTGTAGGACATAAATGCCTTAAATTATCAGCTAAGAAATCAGAAATCGGTCATTCGGGATAACAAAATCATTGGTTAAAACCGATGAACGAAAATAAGCCAAACTTAGACTTAGACACAAACTGTTGTTATGAACCCGTCGTTCGTAGTGTCATATTTGATTTAGCACGTTGTACTGTGATTATCATGAGAGCACCTATCTGGCACTTGTCTCCGGTTGTGCCAGCTAGACACTGGCACGTGTAGCTGTTCACTCCATCGACGCAGCTCCCTCCGTTTATGCAAGGGCTACTTTCACATTCGTCGATGTTGACTGTAACAGATAAAATATACTTTTAATTTTCGCAACTACAAAAATCAAACATGGTGTATCACTCAACAGGTAGAAATTGAAAGTATGCTGATAAGAATCAGCTCTATACGTCCCGGGAGTGCGTCGGGAGTGCCTCCTGGAACGTGTTCGAGGGGGCGTCCGGGAGAACTTGCGGGAGTGCGTATGGGTTGCAGAAAAAGGGATCCGGGAGCAGGGTCGAGGAGCACGACCATGTCATTACACTCAAAGGGTAGTGAGGGAAATAATCTACGCGTACGGCTCAGCATCATTATCTTTCTTATGAAGTTACCCACCGTCACAGTTGTTTCCAGTGTAACCGATGACACAGCTACAGGTGTACCCGTACCCCTCGTTCTGGCACGTCGCTCCATTCATACACGGACTGCTCACACATGCGGCTGTAGAAACATCATAAAGAAACACAGGGATAAACATGATAATGCATACTTCAGGTCTAGTGATATTGCAAACATCCTGAAGACAGTTTTTACGTATTGAAAGTGTAAAAGGTTTTTAAAATGACCTTCGCCATTAGCATATGGTATTTTGAAAGAGTGGACAGTCAAGACGAATCATACTAACTTGCCGAGCCTCTACACACGGTGTACACAATCCTGTCTCCGGGAAAGGCATCGTGTGTGACCTGCAGACTCAACCGACTCTCGACTATCCCGCGCTGGCAGTACTGGGTGTCACAATTCTGGAAGCCGAAACTCCTCCCAACTGTAGCTTCCGACAAGAAAGCCAAGTTCGAAACCTCAGCTACACGGCTGGCCGGGGTACAGCTGAGCACATCGTTGATGTAGGGGTCGGAGTTGTACTCTGTCACGCACCTGGAACATGGCACAGTTTCCGTTATGAATCTTAACAATAAAAGCGCCCGATCTAATCAAAGAGAGAAAACTGGTTATTAAGTTCAGTTTTTGATCATATTTTGCAACCGTCTGGCCTACGTCCATATGCGCATATTGTTCTTAGATTAAATCCTTTATTTTCCGGGTTACGTTTATATGACTAATTATTTTACATTTTCAAGACAACTTAGCGATTCGTGAAGTTGTTTTTCAATCTAAAGACATGCAAAGTTCTTGATTTAATCTTGATTATGTATCCAATATCCTTGGTAGGTAGGACAACAACAGATCTCTGTAGAAAGGATAAAATTGTAAGAAGTAATCACCTGTTCTTGATAATACCAACGAAATCAAGACGACATTTCAGCAACAACAAAAAAAGATACTACAACGTTTTGGTCCTGGTTTAATCTAGTCCAGATCATAAAATGCAGGTTACTAAGTACACACGCACTGCAGCATCAAACATATTCAATTTACCTGACATAACGATCTAGACCGTTGACTGCCCATGTTTCTCCACAGCCGGTGGGCCTGAGACCGAAGTCTGCGCAGAGGTTTTGGTAGTCTCGGCACCAGTCTTCAGAGGCAGACAGCCCGTCCGCCGGTAGTCTCGCCTCGATAGCAAAGAATTCAATTCCTTGATAGCTTTGATTTGCTGTACGCAGGACCTCAAATGCATGGTTCCCGGCTGAGGCCAATACAGTACATGTTATATATATGCGAGAGGAAATGATAAAAAAAGAACGCCTTGAACGACTGGAAAAGTTAAGTAAATCCTTCCCACGCCTTCTAGTTTATTTTTATTTCCATCCCCTTTAGCCCACAACGCGTAACGGGGATCGCACTGGACTGCGCCTGTTTGCGACAAATACACATGTATGACGTCACCCTCGCAAATTTGTCACCAATTTTCCCTTGTTGTCACACTGACGTGCGACGCACAAGTATGATACGTGACCTCCAGTATCAAAATGACCGCGCCTGGAATGTCATATCCTCAGTCTCGACTCTAATAAGATGAAAGGTAACTTTATAAGAAGTCGAATTGTTACAATGTACAATGATTAAGATTCACCAGAAAGACATCGTTTGCAATGGCATAAGGCCTGTTGGCGTCTAGTTCGCGTCGAGCTCACGCCTATTTGCGCCAATTTTGCCTATTACGATCATTTGATTTTAAAAAAAAATTCAGACGACAAATTTGAGCAAACAGACGCGGCTCAGCGATATATCTTCTTGAGTGGTACAAGCATTGCACTAAGTCACAGTGGTGTGCGTTTAACTAGTAGTATCATACTCTTTGTCTAATGTACTGAGTGCTAAGCAGAGAAAGCATTCGGTGTGGCCGGCCCGGGGCTCGCAGCCCGACCAACCGAACGCAGGGCAAACATAGTTTACAAACACGCCATTACACCACACAGGGCGAGGGAAAAACGTTTTTAACTGTGTGATAAGACATTGCTATTTAGGTTTAGCACCATGTTCCAAAAGTCATAATGTGAGGCAAGCTTTTTCGTGGTAACACTTTGGTCTAAAAATAGTAAAATAAAGATGCAGTCTAAATGCACAGACCGACGTCCTTTGTAGACAATACACAAACTCTAATATTTCAAATGATAGAAGCCTCACAGTTAAGCTCCAGGTTCCGATTAGTTTGTAAATGGGAGACCCCGCGGCCGGTTTAGGTCCGGGAAAGGGTATCTCTGTGAAAGACATCTATCTCAACCTGCACCCGTCCAACCGAAGAGACGTAACATGGGACCGGGTCCCCTGTTCGACGAGGTGCCCCGACCACGTTAAGGGGAAGAGCTAGCAACCCCTCCCTGTACAAATATACCCTGTCACTGAAAGGGCCTGGAAACTTGCTGACCTATGTGCCAACAGGCACTTCCAAGTGAACAACAGCATGATTCTAATGTAAAACGAAAAGAAACAAATTTTGTGAGTGGTTTTACCTGACGCCAGGACGGAACCACACAGCACTAAAAGCAGGACAACGGTACCGGGACGTTCCATCCTGCACGGTGGAAAACTCGAGAATGAACAGCAGACCCTGTACTTTGTTACTCTTTGTCCAGTTCAAATGACTCTGAAGTGGCATGTTTTCATTTTACCCCGTCATGATAGTTAAAAGCACATTACAAAAGTAAATGTTAGGGTTTTGAGCATTCAAACATTGACAATACAATGTTGCTGTCGTCATAGTGATATTTCAATCTATTACCCCAAGTACAGTCTGTGCCGGGAAACAAAACACTGTAACAATTGATTAACGGTGTAGGCAGTAGTAGTGGGCAACCTCAAACCAACCGTACACACTCACGCCACATCTTCAGAAAAGACGCTGGAGCCGCATTTTCCCTGTTTTGGATTTTATTCGAGCCCACACCCGAATAAAATAAATTGATTAACGGTGTAATTAATCAGGCGATATGGTTTTCTGTCGACGTGTAAACTGATCGCTGGGAAACGTTGAAACCACTGTGAAATCTAGATTTGTAGTTTTTGATTTTTGATAGTATGTAGAAACAAGAGTTCCGCGACCACATATCTTCACAAAATGATGTAAACAATTACGAGGGACGTTTTAGATATGTACAATCGATTATGCATTATGGGATCCTTATTTACATAGATTATAGTAGTTAATTATAAACTTTACCAAAAAAAAGAAGTTGTCCAAAGTGAGTAATTTTTTCATTAGTCATGCAAATGAGGTCCTGATTTCCTTGATGATATTCACCTGTAATTAACTACCAAACGCAGCAAATATGAAATTAATTCTCGTCATTAACTACTATGGCCTTATGTACTCTCCAAGCAGAGGTTTCGGTCGGGGGGCTAGTAGCTTATGGCTTCGATTTTTAACTTCTGTCTCCCTTCTGTTTGGACAAATAGTATTATAATATTTTTTCATAACTGTGCAAATCAGGTCTTCATTTGAATGAATAATATCTATTGATGCTTCTCCTTTTTAGGTACAAAACGTTTTATCATGTTTGAAAGGTATTGTATGTAACGGAATTTGTGCAATTTCCCCATTAAGTGCTAGTATGCAAATTAACTCCTGATCAGCTTAGTTATCATAATCATGTCAATCATCACTTAAATTATCCATATACGTACCAATATGAGCCCGAACCGTGGTCCTCGGCTTTTGCTCGGGTCACAATTAGAACAAGAAACAGCCTGTTAACAGGTCAAAGTGAATTTACACATAACAAATCGGTGTGATGTGTCCTGGTTACTTCACATACCTTATGCTTTGGATCCCCATCATATATCCTTTGATCCACAGAAACTGATCTTGACCTCTTCTTTGCTATTTTCCCATATTATTCAACTGGGGTCCTCAAACATACAGACAGACTGGAATGAGTTGCCTTACATTAAAACCATGTAAAACTGTTCCTTTCACTACCTGCTGTCCAGCTTCTAGTCTGGTCAAATCAGTCCCTACAGACTGTACATGTTAAGCGCTAACAGCTGTTAACAACCAACAGTTGCTAAATTGATTGATAGGCTTGGCAAGCTAAAGCCAACAGCTGTTGACAAGTGACCCACTTACGTTATAAATAGCTACTAACAAAGCGCCCGATATAGGATAGGCCAACACAGCAAATATAGATTTCCCCATTACTTAGGCAAATTAAGTCCAATTTGCATAATTTGCACTTCATTGTATACAACCCTCTCTAAGCTACCTGCCAAGTAAATAACATGAAAATCTGTCGCTCCTTTCTTCAGTTATTCTCATTTGAAGATTTTGACAAATACGCCATTACAGTTCCAGTGACACATACCAGAGGGCCCAAAATCGACCTTGACCTTTCTCCTCCCGACAACTACCCACATACCAAATACCATTACAATTCATCTACACGTTCTATAGTTATGCTGATTTTACGCATCCGGTGACACATACATACACACACAGTGACACAAACATACACACACGTGCACACACACGCAAACACACTAACTTCGCATGATTTGCACTTCAGTGTGTACATCTCTGTCCAACCTACCTGCGTACCAAATAACATGAAAATCTGTTGTTCCTCTCTTCAGTTATACCCCTTTAGAACATTTGTACAAATAAGCCATTGCAGTTCCCGGGACACAAACCAGGGGGCCCAAAATCGACCTTGACCATTCTCCTCCCAGCGCATACCCACATACCAAATATCATTACAATCCATCTACACGTTCTACAGTTATGCTGACTTAAAGCATCCAGCGACACACATGCAAACGATTTACCTCCTTACTTATGCAAATTCGGTCTCATTTGCATAGTTTGCACTTAAGTGTGTACATCTTGGTCTAACCTACCTGTGTACCAAATAACATGACGATCTGTCGATCCACTCTTCAGTTCTTCTACATTGAAGATTTTTACAAATACGCCATTGCAGTTCCAGTCACACATGCCAGGCGGCCCAAAATCGACCTTGACCTTCCTCCTCTTAACAACCCAGCCACATACTAAAAATCATTACAATCCATGTACAGGTTCTACAGTTATGGTGACTTTAAGCATCCGGTGAAACATACATACACACAAACACCAAACGCACGCAAAACAGTATATCCATGAAAAAGCCTTTTTTCATGGAGATAAAAAGGGGCCCCGTCGGATCGATTTTCACTTCCTGGCGTGACCCTTACGTGGACCCGCGGGACACCCTGCGGCTACCTGTCAATTTTGGGGCACGGCCAGGCCCCGCGATGACTTTAACTCGGTCTTAAAATCAACACCGAAAGATACCCCCCCCCCCCCAGCTCGGCAGTCTACTGGGAAAAAATTGTGGCTTCGGGACCCGGCCGGGACAACACTCCCTTGCACCGTTGCAAATGTGACTGTAGCGTTAGTTGCGTTCCACGTACGAAAAGTTATGACGCGTCCCTTGCAATTCCAGTATAGTTGCTTCGGAGCCCGAATCTACGCCACTTCTTTACGAGTCCAAGAGCTATCTGCCGTTAAGAAACCCGGCATGACCTTGCGCTTCTGACGCTAATGGTAATTAACAGAGGGTGCAGAAAGATCTCAACATGTCCATAAGACGTTGTGTTCCTTTGAATTACCATGGCCTCAAATTTAGATAAACGACTTCCAATTATTAAAAAAATTTAGAGGCTAGCAAGTGAGTGTTTAGTTAAAAGCCAAAACAATATGAACAAAGTTGGTTAGAGACAAAACAGTTCTTTTTATTTCACAAGGATTCAACATGTATAAAAGATGTACCCACAAAGACGACTTGTTTTAAGACAATGTGTTTTTGTTAATATATCATCTAGTGCTATTGTTCTCTATAAGACGAAGAAGAGTTGCTTCACGTGGTTGAAAATACTTTCTGAGGTTTTGTGTCAGATAACAGTTTCAAAACTTTAAATGACTGCAACAGTCCTTTAAAGTCATGTTGTATTGAATAATACTGTATTGGGTGACTGTATATTCTTTCACATTATGATACCCTAGTTAGCTTTGCCCACTCCATTACCCTTCAAAACTCACGCATGAGGGAAATAATTTCAAAATCGTCAACTCGAGGGCTTACGTCGCGACTATCGATTTGCATGTTGGAGAGATTAGAAGAGATTGACCTCTTACTGCCAAAATGACAAGTTTACCTGAGTTTAATACTAACCATGCCACAGATCTTTACTGGAACAAATGAGGTGATCTTAAACCTGAGAATCTATAAAACTTCCAAAGCCATCACATCACATCTGTAGTACAAAGAATAAATTTAGAATATTATGCATGTTTTTGGGAAACGTACATGTATACAGCGTAACAATTTCAAACAAGTCCCTATCACTTCAAACAGTTGTCTATACTGACAAGTTGAAAGCCGGAGTTTTCATACAGATATTCCATGAGGAAGGCGGAGATCATGTAGCTGTCGGGGTGGTCACTGTCCAGACTGAGGATCCCTCCTTTCGAGATGCGTTCATACAGGATCCGGAGCGCCTTAGGTGTCCTCTCCACGTCTCGGTACCGATAGTAGCTGTCTTCTGTCAACAGTGTTCCTGAAAAAAGGTTTGAATCTTAGACTTAGATTTCAGATTCAGTCAAAGATATTGTGAAAACTAACTTAAAGGTTAAGAATCGTCTTGAGTTTTACCCAACCCCGAGGATCGAAATGTATATATTCTTTTGCGTGATTTGGTTATCTTTCCAGTTTGCAAAGTCCCTAATCAAATACGCTCTTATCATTTTACGTTACGTACGATCTGTTTTGGTATGGTATGTTACGTTAAGTTATGTATTAGTGTGTCAAAAATGATAGATAAATAACAGGCTTACCCTGTGGTAGTATCATTTTCGTGATTAAGCCAACAGTTTCGAAAGCTCCAACTTACCAAGGTTCGGAGGGAACTTGGTTGTCGGCTGAATGATCCTCAGTCCTCTGTTCTTTGCTGTATCTTGAACTCGTGTCGAAAAGCCATCCGGATAGTAATAGGCTGGCCGCACCCCCACTTCCTTCATCCGCTGCACGGCCGATATCAGACACATCCGCATCACGTTGGCGTTCTGTAGGACCCAATGGTCTGCTGGAAAGGGCGCATTCTATGGGGGAGATGAAAAAAATAACATTGGTATATCTGCCCTTCGGTGTATTGTTTTACGTCGTTTTTGGACAGACAAGGGCGACGTGGCACTGCACTCAAGTGTTTCATAACTTATTTAAACAGTTCCACGTACAGAGAACAATATACCCATTTCTACAACTGAGTGGAGTGAGGAAAGTCGTGTAAAGTGCATTTCCCAAGGGCACAACATCGGTGGCGTCAGATGATTCGTACCCGGGATCGCTGGGTTCTGGGCCGAACACCCTGCCGTTACACCACACGACCCCACTCGGTGTAATGTAAAGATAAATGTTCGCGGAGAAAATGTCTTACTCACAGCTGAACTAGCTTTCATAGTTGTGTCTCTAGAAAAATGTCCGCTTATAGTTTTGGGGTCTATTCGGCAGTCAAAGAAACCAAATGTAGTCTGGGAATCTGTAAAACTGTATCGCGGAAGAACCTGGTGATATTCCAATGAACAACGTGACAAATCAAATTACCTATCTTTTGCACATCTAGCTGCAAGCACTGTTACCAACATGATAAATGGAGGTGTAGTGTGTGTGTGTGTGTGAGTGCGTGTGCGTGTTTCCGTATTTGAGTCTGCATAACTCAAGAACCTCTGGATGGATTACAATGATATTTGGTATGTGGGTGGGTAGAAAAATGAAGGTCAAGGACTACTTAAGGCCCCTTGCTGTATGACGTTGGTACTGCAGCATAACTTTGTTTTTGTATCCGTTATCCTGGACATGCTATAGTCTTTATCTTTTATTGGTAGATAGCTTGTGATGAAAGGCAAAAGTGGTGTAGGTATAGCCCCCTTTAGCTGCTTGCTTTAGAACTGCAGTTGTGTTTTTGTCATTTTTTTCAAGGAGGATAACTGAACAAAAGAACGGCGGATTTCCATAATATTCAGTATGCAGATAGCTTAGACAAAGATATACACCATACATCATGCAAATTAGGACTTCATTTGAATAATTCGTGAAGAAAATCTATATTTGCAGTGTTTTCCATAATAGGGCCTTAATACATTTTTGTAATACAGAATGCATACAGCTGAAGCCTGTTGGATACGCCAAATGTAGATCACAAGTCTCTATCGCTCGTTAACGTTACTTCCCATAGCGGCCCTGCTCTTTCAAGCCTGTAAAATCGCTTCTGGTGACGTCACCACCAAAACAGCTTTCAGCCAATCAGAGGGTTGGCTTAAGCTCATTTAGAGCAAAAGCGCAAAGGACGCTGGGATGCTATTAACCAATCCGGTTACGTCTTATATCGCTACTTTGGGTTCAGAGCAAAAATAACGACTGTTTGTGCCAAATAAGACTAGCTCATTAATTATCCATGAGCAACTACCAATAACATATCCAGAAGCGATTTTATCGGCTTGAAAGGGCAGGGCCGCTATGGGAGGCAACGTTACCGAGCGATAGCGGGCCTGTTCGGGAGGGTGGTCGCACTCAGAAGAAAACAAAGAACAGCGTTAACCTCTCGTATTCCTATCGTATATCTGTCGGCCCACTTGGTGATCAGGTCCGGGAAGTCCTGCACGAAGTCCCCATAGACGAAGAGTGTGACCGGCATGTTGCTGGAGTGCGCTCGAATCGTCTCCACCAGCTTGTAGGCTGCCTTCCTGTTCATCCCAACCTGAACCGTCAGAGCCAGGCGGGCAGGACCATCAGGAGACCGGGAACAGTTGGAGTAGACCACGCCAGCGGCTCCAGGGGTGTCATCTGGGATCTATAATGAGCGACAGTGGGTTATCTTCATTATCCCCAATTTGACATCTGTAGATGTTCCCTCATCCAACGTTGAGTAAAACACAGACCAAATCATTTCTATTATACCCCTTCCTACCCTCCCCCAAACCTCGTGTGATGTACGCCTCAAAACAAGTTTTTTCCCTTTGTCGTTGAAATATGTGTTCCCTTGCAATTAGCCTCGAGGCATCCGGGGCCTAGAAATTATTCATCCTTGACCTTGAACGAGGACATCAGCGATGTCATCTCGGGAGACAATGGGTTCTTCTGCTCCACTCAGATCTGTCTTCCATTGGTGATCGAAGCTCCGCTGTAGAGATGTCACTCCGCTGTAGATTGTCAATGAGGGTTGTGCGTCTCTTGCCCCTTTTCCTCCTTCCCTCCGTTGGCTCCCAGAGGATAAGCTGTCTGGCTGTCTGGCTGTCAGCAGTGTCCAGCCAGTGCCATCCTTCGGTGCCTTATCTTCTGGGAGAGTCTGGGGAAATCACCGTAGAGTGTGGAGTTTGTCACACGGTCCTCCCAGGTGGCATTCAGCACTTTTCGGAGCATCCGGGTGTACATCCCGTCGAGCGACCTCTCGTCCTGTACCGTCAGAGTCCAGGTCTCCGAGCCATACAACAGTACACACTCGACTGTGGAGACGAAGTGTCTTCGCTTAAGTTTGTTGTCCATATTGGAGTCCCAAACTCTTCTCGTGCTGTGTATGGGGCTCCAGGCAAGGGCTCGTCTCACTCTGATGGTATGCACTGTTGAAGCAATCCATCGGCCCAAGTATCTGAAGTCCTTGACAAGCTGTGAGCCATCCAGAGAAGTTACTTTCTCATCGGTTGTGTTGTAAGCCATGACTTTTGTCCTTTTGGTGTTCAACTGTAGGCCGATCCTTCTCCAGTGTCGTTCCACTTCTGCTAGGAGGATACAAGCTCTTTCTGCTTTATCGCATATCAGCGCAAGGTCGTCCGCAAAGTCAAAGTCTGTCACGTACCGTTCTTGCTAGGACTCGACGACTAGCTCTTTTCTTGAAAGTAAAACTCAGTTGCTCTTCCCTTCCATCGATGGCACATCTGAGAGTGAAGTCAAGTGCCACGATAAACAGGAAAGGCGCCAGCGTGGCCTCTTGCAGCACACCTGCCATAATTTGAAAGGTCTCAGTATCTCCGTCCGGAGTCCTGACTTTGGCCCAAGTCTGTGAGTAGGTTATTTATGATTTATGTTTATCTGTTTCTACATCTACAACTACCCCATGACTAGTTCAAAACAAAGCGTCCCCGTTGTACTCACGTCAATATTGTGAATGGCTTCTATGTCTTGATATCTTTTGTGCTGCCCTGCCCAATCCAGCATATTGATTTCATGGGTCTTCATGGTATTCCTAACTTCTTGTTTTCTTTGAGCTGACCATCCCGGTACAGGGGCCCAGTCGTGGAACTCGCCATAAAACCTGTAATGTTAACATGGAGTTTATGATATTTTTTGAAACATCTGGAAATGTTGCCAGTGTTATCTTGGTTTTCACAGCTACATACATTATTCCATGTACCAGTGCACTATCACAACAGGAAATAGCTCTGCCTGTGTAGACGTGTTGGTATATTGTTCCACGATTGATGAAGTTGCATTCTATGATAATATTTAATTTAGTACAGGTGCTCCTCTCCGGCTGCAGCTCGAAAGTCTTTCTGGTTTCTAGGATGGACTTAATCAACAAGATGTTCTTCCAACATAATGTAAGCTGTGCAGCCCAAAGTGAAAGCGATAGAAGAGCAATACACGCACTTGTCTATATACTTAAAGGTCCCTTCTTTGATCATCTTCTCCAGGATTTCGTACTCCGCACCCTCGACGTCGAGTTTGAAGATGACATAGTCTTCCAAGGCTTGACAACAGAAGAGCGACTGGGTTTAGTATGAAACCATGCAAGGTAAATGTTTTTGAAGCCCCTGATCGAATTCAAGGGTTATAAAAGCTTTCAACTCTCAGGAGAAAATAGCGGTGATACTCTTCGTGGTGGTAAACGGACAGTAGCATTTTTTAAATAATTGACTAAAATGATAATGATTATGATAATGATAATGGCTTAAAGGATAGTCTAATTTCAATTCCATGACCATGCCAATTGTAATTAGGTTAACATATGTCATTATTGCCCATCATCTTATCGGTTGTACCGTCGTGTTGACGTATGGCTAAAATGGCACGTATCAAATAATTGGAGAACCACCGATGAAAGGTTTCACATGTGTAGCGCTACATAGGAAACCTGAATATGATATAATATATATATATGTATATATGTACATTCTTTTTTTTAAACATATATCATTTCAAACATACCTGTGTTTTCTTGTATCCATTTGGACAGATCCACCGTTGGTATGACGGTTTGTACACCGAATCGTCTGCCGTGAATTTCCCCCAGCTTCTCTGATTCCGAGGCGTAGATTGCTCCTCCTCCCCACTGAATGTCTTGGCCAGAGACTTTACCCTTGTCCGGTTTCCAGGATGACTCGGCGTAAGCCCTGATATTTCCTGATAAGGAAATTCGTACATTTAGCTGTTCTTTAACTTTGACATATTCTATATGCGATATGTTAAAGATCTTTACGTCCAGGCTTATAAAAGCACACAGAAAAAATATAAAGATATTATGATTATCGTCGCTTTGAAAAGAGTTGAGAGAATTTTAAGGCAAATATTCAAGCTTAAAGTTAGCCTTAACCGCCTCCCTACTGAAGTAGCTGTTTGGCACAAAAAATGTATTGGTTACAGCACTTACAGGGTTAGGCAGTATTGAGAATGCTAATGCATCCATTCCATACTAAACCTAAATATGTTAGGACTAACATTGTAACGGGCATGGTCTTGATATGTATTTAAGTGTTAGACCATATGGAAGGAGAGGCTTACATAAATTACCTGGATAAGTAAGCCATGATTGGCTAGTGAGAGTAGCCAATCTGAGAGTAGTCCATTGTTAGCAGAACAGAGCTTGGAAAATGTAATTATCTCCATGAAAAATTGAGATATAGTTTTGGGTGTGTTTCCGGACTATCGTAGTCATCATAACTCAAGAACTTCTGGATGGATTCTGATGATATTTGGTATGTGGGTAGGTGTTGGGAAGACAAAAAAAATCAAGGTCGATTTTGGGCCCCCTGGTATGTGACCTTTGTACTGCAGCAGAATTTCTGTTTCATCTATCTTTTGACCTGGACATGCCATGGTCTTCATTTTTGGGTGGCAGATAGCTTGTGATGTAAGAAAAAATTCCATAGGTTTCGGCCCCCCTAGCAGCTTGCTATTGAACTGCAGGGGCATTTTTGTCAAAATCTTCCAAGGAGAATAACTGAACAAAGGAAAGGCGGATTTCCATGATATTTAGTATACAGGTACCTTAGACAGAGATAAACATAATGATGTATAAATTATGCAAACCATGTAACTAATTTGCATAACCAATGAGGAAAACCTACATTTGCAATGTTTTCCATTATACGACTCAAATACAGATACCAATTATGCCAAAAAATTCTAATTGCATAATTAATACGAAAGTGCCACCATTCTTCCAAGTGGTAAATTATTGGACTGTTAACATTTTCACCTGTGTAAGTCCGTTAAAGGTGTACCTAACCAAGCATAGATATGTCAATGTGGAGGTCATTTGCATAATCAAAATATTTCAAGGAAATATGAGGTCTCCGAACTCTTGTTGTCTAAGAAGTGAGTCGTGACCTCGTATCTCAAGTATGTGAAATCTATCACTTGTAGCTCGTATATTGTAGACTGTAGGTGTAACAAATAGTTTCCACATAAGACATGATCTATATTTATATACATTATATCTCTAGCCCTGTAAACCTGTATATGTTATAGTATCTGAGTATGGTATGGATCAATAAATACAACTCACAGACAGTAATCGAACTGGTTTGGCTCTGAGTGTTATATCTCAAACATAGGAGCAAATATCCCAAACACCCAAGTCCCAGTTATCAAAGTAAAGCTACACCAAAAATTGAAAAGGATACTATACTATGCTAAATATACCCCAAAGTCTCATTTGTTTCACATAAGTCCGTCATAGTTCTGGGATCTTTCAATGTTTGCAACTTATGCTGTTATTGCGCCTTCCCACCTAATGATTGAATTATGTGACGTCAGTGTTCTGAATTTCCCAACAAGAATGAATAGTTATTAACCAAGACTAAGAATGAATAGTACTTTTCAAACTGGCTTTCCTTGGGGATAGATTTGAAGGAACTTTCTGAATTCAAAGCCCACTTACTCGTCAATTGCCTCAAATTCGTCGGAAGGTCGACGACATCCATTCTCAGGAAAGCCAGTTTGAAAAGCATTATCTATTCTGGTCGGGAAATTTAGAGCACTGACGTCACATAATTCAATTATCAGGAAAGAGGGCGTCGGCACGGCATAAGTTGCAATCGATTGGAGATCCCAGAACTATGACAGACTTATGTGAAACAACTTGAAGAAAGAACTTGACTTTGGGGTATATCAAGCATAGTATAGAAGAACATCTCCTGGAAGGAACATCCCACAAAGGAACTGCTATATGGGGATTCCCCCCCCCCCCATATCTCAAGTCATCGGTGAGAGGAGACTACGTTTCGCTGGTCATTCCTGGAGGAGTAAGGAAGAGATCATCAGCGACGTCCTTTTGTGGGCACCAAAACATGGACATGCGAGTGTAGGCAGACCTCACACAACCTACATACAGCAGCTGTGTGAGGATGCAGGCTGCAATTTAGAAGAACTGCCAAGAGCAATGGAGGACAGGGAGGACTGGAGGAGGAGGGTGATGTTCGTCCGTGATACTCTCACGACAAGATGATGATAGAAGAATTTCAAATTTTTGGTCTAGCTTTCGTTCAAAACTTGACTGACCATCTTCCCCCGCCACGGCGACCGGACAGTGCAGGACGTGGTTAGAGTAGGACGCGAAGTAGGGGGCCAGCCTCACATCCAGCTCGAACGAGTGGATGATGTAATCTTTTCCATCGGGGTAGGTCTCCCGGAATAACTGTGTGGGCCAGAAGGATAGAAGTCTTGATACTTGATCTAGATATTTTACCCCATATGACAAAGATCATTAAAGTCCTAACTTTTGGTTCCAAGAATTTGAGTATTACTAATCATAACGGTCCATTCTTTAATGTCCATAATTAAATGTTTTGACTAAATTAGAGGCAACTCATTGATTCAATATTATGTTTTAAGAAACAAAACAGCATGTCCTTTTGATAATAAATAACACGATGTATACGGTAAATTAGCTGGTAGGTCAATCTGATCATGATAAGGAGCGTTTATAACGGTATAATGTGAAACATGGTACCAAAAGTCACTGAATTCAAGTCCCGAAAGAGAGAAAGAAAGACACAGAAACATTTCCATGACAGTCGTATTACTATTTCATTTCCCATGCTTTGTCCATCTTCAAAGGAAAATGTAATCCAATTATTTGATATGTCTACATCATAACACAGTTATTCACTTAGAAGTAAAAACTAAGAGTCAAACATTTACCACTTGCTTGGAAACCGAACTTCATTATTTCAGATGATTTCCCCACTTACTACTTTATGAATGAAGAAATATTTGTTGTTCTTCCGCATGTTTATTTACTTCATCACAAAGATGACTCTGTGGCCAAACCGTGAATTTTCTGAAGCTTTGTTTCACAGAAGTAACGTTTCCTTACCTGCACAGTAGATGCAACATTAGCTCCGCAGTCCAGAAGAATTTTCCGTGGACCATTCCTCTGTTGTGGTATCTGTGGGGGCCTACATCGAACAATAAGTTGTTGCTAGAATCAAATGCTTCTTTTCAATCAACTTCAACGATGTCTTTAGTATATTAATCATTTTACTCATATTAGTACTTATTTGCAAGGGTGAAAGCCAAATAAGTTTTTCTATAATGCTCAGAAAACACTGATACTACAGCAATATAATATTGTAAAAAAAATTTGACCATAGTAGAATTTAAATTAGGAGAATCTTATTTTGAGTTGGGAAATTGTGTTGGCATTGGATTATAAATTTGAAGTTACACCACCACGGATGTAAATGCGACCTTTATTTGGAATTGTTTTTTTAGGAATATTCAGGAATGTATAACACTTCAGCACAAATTAGACAAAGTGATGATGTGCAATATTTTGGAAACCGTGAAACGTAGATAACCATGGAGTGATTGCAAAAATACCCAAAAAGTTGAGCGGAATGAATTTTTATTGACACAGGCGTCGTTTCACAAACATGACAAACAAGCCCTTCTTGAGACATTCCCTTTCAAATCTAAAGAAAAACCTGCTGCTGCAGTTAAAAAAAGCCGCTAGGGGGCCAAAACCTATACCACTTAGTACCCACTGTCCAAAGAGCTACCTACGGTGACCTACCACTAAAAATCAGAACCATCGCATGTCCAGAACACGAGATATCAAAACAGGAAGTTTCGTTGCAGGACCGTTACAAGCCGCTAAGGGACCCAAAATCTAATAATTTCCAGGTCTCATCAAGACCTACCCACCTACTAAATATCAAGACAATCTATCCAAGCCTTCTCGAGTTATGCTGTTCAATCACACACACACACAGTTACAGTGATAACAAAACGTGATATCTAACTACATCTAAATACTGATTAGTACATGAAGATTATATTTCTACTCCCCGTACTCTTTGTTTGATCTACTAAGTGGGCAACAGCGAACGAAGATACTATCAGGACGTCAACAAAAGGATTAATGCAGTCAAATTGAGTTCTGCTGTCAATATTGTTACAACACAACACAACACGACACGACACGACACAACATAGTACTGTTGAGATTTTACTTGCAGAAAAGAATCGTCTACAGAAGAGCGAAGAGGTACATTGTGGCTGGGAGAAGGACAGATATTGACGGTGGCGCCGAAGTTGGGCAACAAGGACAGGCTATATCCCAGGATCACTCCGAACACGAGGAATATCACTTTGCTCGCCGTAATGCCCTTGGTTATTCCCATTCTGCTGATCCCTGCTTGTACCGACTTTTCTTTACCCAACGTCCACTGGCCCGCTTCAACTGAAAAATTTAATAAAAAAAAAGAATTACAGTTGTACATAAAACCGTCAGTCAGTCAGTCAGTCAGTCAGTCAGTCAGTCAGTCAGTCAGTCAGTCAGTCAGTCAGTCAGTCAGTCAGTCAGTCAGTCAGTCAGTCAGCCAGCCAGCCAGCCAGCCAGCCAGCCAAGCAGCCAGCCAGCTGTTTACGTAAAAGACAAGTATTTATCAAGATACACAAACTCGAAAAGCAACATTTGCGAGCAAATACAGCCTATTTCACCCATATCCCTCCCCATGCAAAAATGGCCTGTTCCAAAGTCATACCCGAGCAAAAGTGATCTATTGCAAAGTCATCCCATCCCGAAATGTACGTAGCTCCCCCAATGTGACCTCCTATGCGGGAATGGACTCCGCATACTCCCCATACATACATTAATGGACCATCCAAAGAAAAAAACTTATACAGTGCAGGCAACTTTCTTTCTTTATTTCGGGTATAAAAACAAACCCATATGAACACAATGCATATTTAAAAAAGCTATAGGCTTAACACAAACACCAAATGACATACAAACACAAAGAGGTTTACACCAAAACTAGATGCACAATAGGCCGTACACATTACGGAAATATGACTTCCTGTAGTCAGGGCTATTTGCCGGCACCATTACCCTGGGCTTCTTCTGTTTGAGTTTGCTACATCTCACGGTAACATTGAAAAGTAACTCCAAAAATGAAAATAAGTTTTTTAAAAAGCCACTGTTTGTCACTGTTTGTCTTGTGATTCATTCTTGTATCTAGTCGTGCCTTAGTTAAAAAATGGTGTCAGACACTAACAGACCAGGGCATATTGTCGGGAGCAACCAACTGTTCTCAGCAATCACCTTTGCTCAGTCCATTAGGTAGTTGCTTAGGACAGGTAAAAAACTTGCCTATGGATCGTCCCTGTCCAAAGCGAATCGAAAGAATCTCCCTAGGCAAGAATGGACTCTTCCGGCAGCTTTCCAATGTAGAATGGACAAGTCCTTTGTTGTCAAACAAAAATATAACGAGAGCATTGTCCACAGAAATATGATAGTAGGTATTCATTATAAACATTCCCACTACCCTCTACAACACACCTTGTGATTGTCACGGGACTTTAAAGAACATACCACCTGCTCTATATCTTCGAAAATGCAGCATTTCCTAATAAAGAGCAAGTTTCCTTCACGCCACAACACGAACAGACAGTGAATGTCATCTGTAATCACCGGGAAACCGTTTTGGTTTACGTACTGCAATCTGACCGCCTGTTCAAACTGAGTACATGTTTGTCTGGTCGTGTAATCTATCCATTCTCGTGACCCACTTAAGGTATCATTTATGAGCTTTTTCGCCCATGTATGTTATGATACGTGCTTTACATGGGCGCGTTTATACTGAAGCTATAGAAAATGCGCCAAGCACGGTCATTCATTCTATGTTAAGAACATCTAAACTAGATCATGTAAAACTGCCAGCCACTACAATCTCTGTTTATGGCAATTACAAGCTGCAATTATATTAGCTACGCCGCACAATAGGCACTTTCCAGCTGTAAGCGCACGACCGCAACACCCACAATACAGGGCTGTGTACGTCCGACCTCGCGCGCTGCTGCCGAAAGTTACCTGCAAATTTCACGTTGTTGACGCTTGAGATCAGTTGGGCTGGCTAAAAGGGACTTTCCCACCAATATAAACACACGTTCATGCAGCCATTTATTTTTTGGGGGTACGGATTCTTTTAGACTGCACACTCGGAGTAATACATGAATAAGACCTTAAATGTAGGTCATTTTCTATCATTTTGTGCTTCTATCAATTTGAAACTACATTTCACAAACCGCTAATATACAGAAGGACGAGTATGTCATCGTCAACCAACGAAATTATCGAATTTTGGTTTCAGGCCATTAGAAGTCAGTAATGTTGTAGAAACATTGCCCAAAAATTCGCACGAAAGCATGGTCATGACTAGTTGGATATCTTCATCTAAATGGCAATTCCGGCATCAATGTGGAAGGTAGACTGAATACACATCGTTATGGCTTACCTGAGGCTTCCGTTGTCGTATCTTCTTCCTCGGAACATTTGACACTGATCGAAGTAAAAAGAGACCGTTTGATGTGTTCACAAAGAGTTATTCTAGCTGTACGTGTGGGTGGATACCGCGCAGGTGTAGCCCACTTGGTTCGAGGGGTGGTTATGCGTTTACTTTTAAGTGTTGAGTAGTGTTGTTTGATTTTGCAGGATAATGAAATTTTATGTGCGTCAAGTTAGGAGCAAAAAATGACGCGAAGCTGAAATACCCATCATTTACCACAATGGAATTAGGGTACTGTCTCATTAATTGTGCCTGTGATGCGCACCCTCCTCAGCAAGCACGACTCGCTCGGTACGCTACCTCCCGCGTCGGCCCTCTTATTCCAAGCCGGCATTCTGGCTTCTGGCGACGTTACTGACAGTTGCTCATGTATGATTGATGACCTTGCCTTATTTGGCACAAACAGTCGTTATTTTCTTCTGAACCCAAAGTAGCGATGTAAGACGTAACCTGATTGGCTGGTAGCTTCCCAGCGACCTTTGAGGTTTTGCACAAGATGAGCTTGTGCAAAGCCTCTGATTGGCTGAAATCTGTTTTGGTGGTGACGTCGCCAGAAGCCAGAATACCGGCTTGAAATAGCAGGGCCGATGCGGGAGGTAACGTACCGAGCGAGTCGGGCCTGCTAAGGAGAGTGGTGATGCGAGGTTTCCTGCGCCGGCCCTGCAGGAAGAAGAGCCCGCACCTTCGGTCATGCAGTTCATGTCATGGGTTCAGGTGTCGCTGCTACACTGGAACAGTGACTTCGTGTTGTTGCTTGTTGCTAAATAAAACAAAAATTGGTTCTACGTCATATCAGGCAGACAAAAATGTCCTTGAATGTGCTAAGCCCTCATATAGCTGAATAGAGTTCTATACGAGTCTCTATCCAGTGAATGCCAACTGAGGCTATTTAGCTACACATGTATGTTTCTGTCAGTGGATAAATATTTAAGATAAATCTACCTCAATCAGGGTTAAATTCTTTAAGAAAATATAAGTCTGGAGGGTTGTGGCGTTTCCTGACGGGTGGCAGGGATAGATGTCCGTTAGAGCTAGAGAGGCCAAGCCGTATAACAATGTTTAACATCCTTCCACCCAAAGATCTGCTTGGAGTTGGGGTAAGTTTGGGGTGACGGGCACTGCACGAAATGGCCTCCTGACGTATCCGGACAGTAGAAACGGGATCCGGAACCTCAGATCCGTGAGAATCCGGACGGTTAACGGGGCCGTATTGTACTTAAACAACAAATTTACCTATATTAACCTACATATGCAAGTGGTACCCTGATGTGGTATACCATTTGCACGTGCAAGTTAATTCAGGTAAATTTGATTTGTTCTAGTACAATACGGACCCCATATCCGTCCGGATTCTCACGGATCAGAGGTTCCGCATCCCGTTTCTCCTGTCCGGATATGTCAGGATCCGAGGCCATTTCGTGCGGTGATGCGCCCTGATACTTTGATTTTTTGACGTCATGTCCCCGGGACAAATTCTGCCAGGACTTTTGTATTTTTTAGGCCCTCTGTAAGTTCGATTTCCCTCTCACAGAAATCGAAAAACTGTCACATCTTATTTGTCTGCATTTAGCAGGATTTTGCATGCGATTGCGTTGTTTAGACGAGATCTTGTAATAACTATTTGTAATTGTGATATTTCATAAATAGACGGGTGAACCTTTCGTCACTGATTTTGTTTCCTGTAATGTGCATCAAAGTCTTAGAAACATCAGCAAAACAACATTAACATTAATATTCAAACAGCCAGCTTAAGACAATCAACGCAATCCCGAGGACCAAATTTCTTTGACTGTTTGTTGCATACTACAAGGAAACAACTACAGAAGCACGTTCCCGACGAGCAAAGAAGCAAACGCCATTTCTGCCTGAAACAGTCAAACAGGACATTGAAACTACTCCGGAATCTCTGATTTTCAGACCACAACAATTTAATTTCTTGCTTCTATGACCTTTTCAAGTAAATAAGCGTATCAGGAGGTCTGAAAACGTTACATTTTTATCTCCATGAAAAAAGGCTTTTTCATGGAGATACTGTTTTGCTTGCGTTTGGTGTTTGTGTGTATGTATGTGTCACCGGACACTTAAAGTCACCATAACTGTAGAACCTGTACATGGATTGTAATGATTTTTGGTATGTGGGTGGGTGTTAGAAGGAGGAAGGTCAAGGTCGATTTTGGGCCCCCTGGCATGTGTGACTGGAACTGCAATGGCGTATTTGTTAAAATCTTCAATGTAGAAGAACTGAAGAGTGGATCGGCAGATCGTCATGTTCTTTGGTACACAGGTAGGTTAGACCAAGTTGTACACACTTAAGTGCAAACTATGCAAATGAGACCGAATTTGCATAAGTAAGGAGGTAAATCGTTTGCATGGGTGTCGTCGGATGCTTAAAGTCAGCATAACTGTAGAACGTGTAGATGGATTGTAATGATATTTGGTATGTGCATGGGTATGCGCTGGGAGGAGAATGGCCAAGGTCGATTTTGGGCCCCCTGGTTTGTGTCCCTGGAACTGCAATGGCCTATTTGTAAAAATGTTCTAAAGGGGTATAACTGAAGAGAGGAACAACAGATTTTCATGTTATTTGGTACGCAGGTAGGTTGGACAGAGATGTACACACTGAAGTGCAAATCATGCAAAGTTAGTGTGTTTGCGTGTGTGTGCGCGTGTGTGTATGAATTGGTCACCGTGTGTGTATGTATGTGTCACCGAATGCGTAAAATCAGCATAACTATAGAATGTGTAGATGAATTGTTATGATATTTGTTATGTGGGTAGGTGTGGGGAGGAGAAAGGTCAAGGTCGATTTTGGGTCCTCTGGTATGTGTCACTGGAACTGTAATGGCGTATTTGTCAAAATCTTCAAAGGAGAATAACTGAAGAAAGGAGCGACAGATTTTCATGTTATTTACTTGGCAGGTAGCTTAGAGAGGGTTGTATACAATGAAGTGCAAATTATGCAAATTGGACTTAAGTTGCCTAAGTAATGGGGAAATCTATATTTGCAGTTTTGGCCATTGTAGCACTACTAACAGCTGTTACTAGCTATTGATAGCGAAAGTGGGTCACTGTGGAACCTGAGCCCCCAACATGTGGCCGGGGGTCATACCATTGAGCGATATAGAATGGGGGGGACAGGTTTAATAAAAAAAAAAGTTTCATGGAGATTTTGGGTCCTAAGACTCTTGTTTCTACTGTGTCAACCAAAACGTTACTCTCTTTTATGCCCGATGAAGGTAGACATCCAGGTACTAAGATACGCAAGCTTAAGGTAACAGTTACCAAAGAAACTGCTATAGCTATGAATAGATTTTGGAGTTGCTTCAGTAAATGTTACCTTCCGTAACTTTCTTTTAGTGCGTGTTTTATGTGTATTTTACGATTCCTTTACGTGTGATTAAAGATTGAAATATATATGATCAGACAGAGCATAGCCAGTCTCAGGCCATCACTCAGAATCCCACACTCACACCACAATTGCTGTAGTGACCAGTTGTTACGATATAAGGCCAGGGCAAGTGAATTTTATGGATGACATCCTCCGCAGACTCCAAAATTAATGAGATAGGGCGAAAAAAAAAGCCGGGCCAAAAAAAAAAACAAGATTCCTATATTTTCAAATTTTGAAATCATAATTCTTGTTAAACAAGCCCCTATTCTTGATATCGATACTTTGTCTGATCAAGCCTTCATTTATTTATTATTAAGAGGCTCATCCTTTGTTTCGTATGATTTCAACTGTAACATTTTAGGCTTGACTCAGCACTATATTTTGACAAGCAGACGTTTTAAAACTTAGTTCAGGTATATTGATATATTCATTGTTTGTTTGTTAGTTTGTTTGTATTGGACGACCCAATTGCTGTTTCTTATTGTTATTGTACTTGTCTATGTAAGTTGTAATTTTTTTTTCCAGAGGTGATGTTTAATATTAGCTTTAGCTAGAGTGCATCACCTCTGTGTCCTGTATATTCTTCTGTTGTTTAATAATAAAAAAAAAACAAGAATTGAGGCAACGAAATATGATATCATGACCAACAGGTCTTTAAGTCCTGTTATATTAATTCATATATAATATCAAACCTCCTTGATTCAACAGTAAACATGTCCTTGTAGATGTGTATACACCTCAATAGACTAACTACAACAAATGCAGAAAAGAGCTTGTTGTACCATCATCTGAAGCAATTACACTGGGTATTCATATGCGATGAAACACCTTGTGTATACAGCTCAATTAACTAGAACCCCCCCCCCCCATTATTTACATGACATTATAATGTCCTTGCTAGAACAAATGCAGAAAACAGCTGATCATACCATCATGAGCAGGAACTACACTTTGTATTCATATGCAGGGAAACACCTTAGACTGCCAACGTTTACAACATATTTGCCAATTTTTGGCATGTTGACGACTTTCTTGTTTTTTATTTCGAAATCAAGCGAAAACTAATGAGCGCGCTGATGTCATCCATAAAAATTACTTGCTGTGGCCTAAGAGTACTATATAGATCTCGAGTCTCTCAAATTTCAAAATCTATCACATTAACACACAAGGCAGAGTCTTGTTTCAGAGAATATTTTGAGTTTTGGCTTTTAATTTTTTGAACATATATTCCTTTTTTTCCTTTTAATTGCTCTACTTAGTTCAACAAAAAATTGTCTCATAAGAATGTGCAATAATAATTCTTTGTTACACAATTATCCATAACAACCCTAAAAACAAACCATATGCATGGCCAGCAGACCTATACTGAAACTAACACCAGTCACCATATTAACTTTGACAATAACACATTTTCAAAAAATTTCATATTTCATAACTTTAGCAACAAATGGAATGCTTAGCAATATTCTAAATGGAACACGAAAGACTCAGATAATAACTGTGTAACGTCAACTCAAACATTTCTGGTGGGTACCCTAGTCTGAGATTGCGACATTAAATAAGACAGTGAAAAAGTTAAAAGACATCAACTAATAAAGTATATAAAATCTGCATCAGTCACCTCCAAGATATTCCAATTTCAGATACATGTAGCAAGGTGTTAACGATAACACCGTTCCTTTGACGCGGTGGTCTTCAAATACCCAGAGTTACACTCTGTGACAAAGAATCCTAATTTTCTTTGCACTCTTCTGTGATTTCTCCAAAACTGTTTAAACACGTTTACAGCACATGTATAGATACTTGACCTTAAAGTTTAAAGAATTCTCTTATCTTCCCATTCTTCTCCAAAATATAAAGCCATCATCATCTAGATTCGATATATGATTATTATTAAAGTATTGAAAAAAAAAACCCCGGACTAATCAACTACAGTTCAGGAAATCAAATAACATATCAGTAACAGAACTCTTGAACGTTGATACAAAATCACCATTAAATAGGCCTAAAATCTACTCAACAGTTCTGTGTGACCCAACTTATGAAACAATATAATAATTAAAAACAATAAAATGCAACAAGGCATTGGCTCTACAGCCTGTTAACAAAGGCCCGCTAAGTTTAGTATCTGTAACTAATAATTCAAGAACTTTAATCTATACTCATCATTTGTAAATGGCGAAACCTACAATGTGTAACTTGAAGATATCTTGCACTTTAGACCCTTAATCCGCTTGTCTAGGGTCGTGATTTGATACCAGTATGAAAATATCGAGCTTTGTTAAGTCAAAACAAGCAACATCATCAGTCCCCACCAGTTACTAAATTTAGTTTTGCAACAGTTCGGTCCTAGCAGTTAATAACAAATATAAGGATAAAGTGTTCAAAATGTGAACCGTCACAAGATGGACTCGGGTGTTATTCTTCAGCCGAGGACGGCACTGGGATCGACCTTTGCCCCAAGAACGGTACACGCCTTTCCCACGACATCGTCGGCGGACCATCCCTCCTGGTGTGCCTTCAGCCAGGTCGTGGCCTTCCGCGCCAGCATCTGCCATTCAACCTTCTTGTCGGCCATCTTGGTGTGAAGCCAGACCAGAGCGAGCACTGTTGCCCACACCGCCTTCTTCTGTGGAAAGAAACAAGAAGTATGACTGCTTACCGAACCTTCTCCCTGCTGGCTTTAAATGTCCAGTCCTAAGGGACCCTTAACCACTAGTGTACTTGCAAGTAAAGTGAAATATCAACATGTAACTGAGCAGAATAGAAACAACAGCCAAGATTCAAACTCAGAGGCAGTTTCACTTAACCACTGTGACAGAAAAGCATAATGCACATGTACACATGTGCAGAGATGATCATATTGTACCTGTACAGGACACTCCTTTGTCAGTCTGTCCAACTTCACCCCCAGAACAGCCGCCAAGTCATCGTCCAGCTCCCATGATCCTTCAGCCATCTGTAGCGGAATGACAGTTGAGGGAGGGGCGCTGTCTTCTCCTTCTTCATCATCCATAGCAGCAGCAACACCTGCGCCGAATCCTCCTCCCATTGGTCTTGCTGCCATCGCCATTTTTCTAGGCATTGCCCTTGCCTTTTTCTTTGTTTTTGGCCCTGTAAAAATCCAAGGGTAAATAATACGTAATTATAGAGCAACGTAGTATTGAACATAGATATAATACAGATGTAGATGAAATTGCATGAAGTAAAGAAAAAGGTCAAGGTCATAGACAATGTGGGCAACAAACAGTATACCCGCTGGATTTAGGATCAGAAAATGTAGGATACATATTCCAACTAGAGTTCCACGAACACATTATCTTCGCCAAATAATCAAGGCTTATTATGGAGAGTGATTAACAATTACATGCTTATCACCCCCTGCAAATTTGATTATGCACCATACCTTTTGGAAATAAAAATGGGGGGCGAATGAGTCATGACCATATCACTTGCAGAAAATATGCCCTTAAATTTTGAAGTTCCGCTGCAGTACCTTAGGTACCCGCCAGAAGGCCCATTATCGAACTTGACCTTCCTTTCTGTAAACCCTACCCATCCACTAAATATCATAAAGATCCACACAAAGCCCGCTGCAGTACCGACGGAAAATGCCAGGGGAATCATTTTTGAACTTGACCTCTGTGTCCACAACATCTACACACCTGCAAAAAATCATGAAGATCCATCAATGTTTCCGTCACTTTTTTTGCCTACATACAAACACAAAAAAATGCAAAGTCCGCTGCAGTACCATTGAAAAACGCAAGGTGAACCATCCTCCAACTTGACCTTCCTTCGCACAACCACTGCACACCTACCAAAAATCATAAAGATTCATTGAAGCTTTCTTGAGTTATGCTCCTGACATACATACAGACCCACCCAACAGATTTTTCAACCGAAAACATAAATTAACTAGAGTTCCACGAACACATTATCTTCGCCAAATAATCAAAGCTTTTAGGCGTTTTTGTCAGGCTTTCTATTTTGTCCCCTTTTCGTTATCTCGCCAACCGTGTTGAACAAAAGTGCCTAAACTGAACGCGTTAAAAACCAGCAGGACCAACACCTCTGCTTGGAGAATAGTTTATTTATTTGACCTACATGTACGTTTATGCAAGGCCATCTGTTTACATGACCTGACACTGTCCCATTATGAAATGCAGTGGGTTAACAAACTTTCCTTACTAATTATGCAAATTAGCTCCTGATTTGCATAATAAGTCATTGATTATGTAAAGCACCATCTGAGCTCTCTACATACCAAACATCACGACGATCTGTCGACCCCTTCTCAAGTTATTCATGTCCGAATGTCAAAACAAAAACACCCACTGCAGTTCTTAACAAGCCGCTAGGGAGCCCAAATTTACAGAACTTACTTTCTGTGGCATGAACTATCTACCACACGAAAACCATGACCAGAGCACTTTCAGAAAATATGCCCCTAACTTTTGAAGCTCCGCTGCAGTACCTTAGGTACCCACTAGAAGGCCCATTATCGAACTCGACCTTCCTTTCTGTAAACCTTACCCATCCACTAAATATCATACAGATCCATCAACAGCGTCTTGAGTTATGCTGGCGACATACAAATACACATCCACACAAAGCCCGCTGCAGTACCGACGGAAAATACCAGGGGAACCAATTTTGACATCTACACACCTGCAAAAAATGATGAAAATCCATCAACGTTTCCGTCACTTTTTTTGCCTACATACAAACACAAAAAAATGCAAAGTCCGCGGCAGTACTGTTGAAAAACGCAAGGTGAACCATCTTCCAACTTGACCTTCCTTCGCACAACCACTACATACCTACAAAAAATCATAAAGATTCATTGAAGCTTTCTTGAGTTATGCTCCTGACATACATTCAGACCCACACAACAGATTTTTCAACTGAAAACATAATCTTCTCCGAGTACAAGTACTCGGCGAAGATAATGATCTTCTCCGAGTACAAGTACTCGGCGAAGATAATCATGAACCGAGACTAGGAGTAGAGAATCTGTCAAGTTTGGGATGGCATTCTCACCACAATAGTAGACTCCTACTTGTGAGTTGTCACATAAAATATTGTATGGTTAATGTGAACCAGTAAACTCCAACATCCTAATAAAGTAATACTCCGTACAAAGTAAAAGTCTGTATGTCTATGACCAAACCCGGAACATTATCTGAAATTGTGTTTGATTGAACTTAACATCATGATTTAGATAAACCACCCCCTTGGATAAACATTACAATTCTGAACGGAAAGAGGTGAAGTTGACAATACTTTTTCTGAAGTAAATTTCATTTTGCAAATTCCACAGTCAATTTCCTTCCCATCTTTCCTGCTACTCTTACTTAGCTCAGGGTATGATCATCAGGACTTTGTTACTCCTTACTGCATGCTTACAGGTGTTGTGGAAAGAACGCACAAACTACATTTGTATGGATAAAAGACTTCTTGTCAAATTCTCCACAGAGTGGCAAAAGGTCAAGGTTGGCAGAATTAGTGATTTGTGAACCTTGTATATAATGGCAACTGACTGGCATTCCATGTCATTGGGTCCATTTAAGATGCTACTATTAGCTACTTTACAGGGAGGTATTGTAATTGGTCCATTTTTTGGTAGTTAACATAATATACAATCATATAATTTCCACACGCTGTCATATTCACCATAGAGTGAGAGGAAGTGATCAATGAACACATATAATGTTAATCAAAACATCATTTGCATTAATAATGAACACAGAATTAAACAATACATATAAGGAACTCAAAATATTCTATGGAGGTATGAGATCTCAAACTCTTGCACCTTTTGTTGCAAAATCAAAAGCAGTCACTGTATGTGGTGTTCATGCAGCTGAAAGTAGCCCAAATTTTGATATAGAGAACTCAGACCGTGGTCCTGTAAAAAGAGTTTTACTAAGTCTTGTAAATCTGACTTACCAACTTGGTGAACATTCACAGCTCCAAGAAATGAGGTCCACACAGTCATGAATAATTTCTCTTTTCAATAATCACATGTTCTAATTCATGCAGGGTTCTACGTGTGTTTGTGCACATCTACCCTGGGCTGCAGACTGTATATCGGGCCTTTTAGCCGGTTCCCTTTATCCGGTTCCTTCTAGTCAGTTTCTTCGGCGGCACAGAGCTCCAAGCTCACCGATACTGTAATTAACGCACCGGGGGATTTCACTCCCAGGGCTACAACTCCTCGATGCGTTGATTAAGATCGGGTGTGCTGACTGTCGTGGGGCGCCAAAGGAAATCACTAGCGGCCCTGTCTAGTCTGGCGCCCAGGGTAGCGCACATAAAGACAATGAATGAAAATCTTCAGCTTGGAAAAATCTAACTTACCTTTCATGACGGCAGCTTTCATCCTACCCATCAGTCCCCTGGGGTTGGATCCCCCTCTACCCCCTTTTGCCAGCCTAATCCCATAACCTGAAACAAGTATGACTCACCATAGCATCATGACAGTCCCTCCAGTGCACGAGGCAATGTATTCTCCTCCCTGCTTCCATCAAAACCAATTTTACTTAATATGTACAAAAGCAAAATGACAAAACTTTAGCTGTAAGGCCATGTTGATTTGATTATATGCATGACATAAGCGTGAACATCAATTTAAAAAAGAAGTAAAAAAAATGTTTCCACCATTGATACTGTACAAAGTGGCTGAAAAATGAGCAAATAGTTTAACAGTTACTGTAATTTGGAGAAAAAAAATGTCGGAAAATGAACACTGTAATAATGCTACATGTAAGAATGTCAAAGTGCAGTCTGAAGAAAAAATAAAGATGTGAATAGAAGAACAAAAATTAAGATTATTATTCGGTATAATAGTCTATGTATTAATTTTGTTCAACATTCCTTATATGATTCATAATGATCAAATGATGTTGTTGCTTTTTTTTTCCAATTTTTTTTTTTTTTTTCACACACAGGCGAGTCAGTTTTGGTGTTCCCAGAGGATGTCATCCATTTATAATCGAATCAGCATGGTCTTTAATATCATAATGAAAAGTCCAACTTACCTTGTGACGAACCTGGTCCAGGACCCCCTCCTACCAGCCTATGTCTCATCCCACCTGAAACAATTCAAGGATTCAAACTTCAACCACTTCAACCACTTCAACCAGCTCACCTGAAAACAGGCCCATTACACCACCAACAATTCGTGAGGCCATGCCTTCTTTTTTCTCTTCAGTTTCCAGACTCATTACTTCTTCGTGATCAGCGCTTAACATGGCCATATCACAGTCATCGTATACTTCATCGAGGCATGATCCGAACGCTGGCGAATCACACTCATCGTATGATAATGCCATTGGAGCAGCTGCACACCTAAGCATCACTGGAGAAGACAGACAAATTATAGTGAACGAAGGGACCTACTATATGATGAGGCAACACCAATTTCCTTTGTTCCCAGACATTTCAATGTAGAGAGTAGTCAACATTAAAAGACAGGGCTGGAAGGGAAAAGTTGAATCTGACCATGCATTGATTTCACCCTCTGAAACTGTGTTTACCAAGGTATGGACTTTACAATGACTCCAATCCGCATTACTGAGACATATTTTTAGATTGTGTAAAGTGCCTAATTCCTAAGGTCACAACACTGGCCAGGGGCATGGTGAGCATCGAACCCGGGACCTATTGGTTCTGAGTCCAATACTCTATCCGTTGCGCCACACCGCCATCACAAAAAAAAAAACATGGCAACATAAACAAATACAAAATGTACTAATTTTTTGCTTTCTTAAAACTATGTCAACATCATAGAATGCTTTGCCAGCCAAGAAATTCATCCCTGCCAATTTGAAAGATGAACAAAAGAAGCATTGTTCATGTAGTGACACAATGAAAAACATTGACAATTAGCAGTACAGGAGCTAAATGTTTGCAGGTGTGGTAGGCCAAGCCATGGAAAATTTGATTCGTATAGTAAGACCTCCTTTCCTATTAACAATAATCAAAATTATAGTCCATTCCCCTCCACACTACTTGGAACTTACAAAGTCTAAAAAAATTTAAATACAAACATGTACATGGAATGAAAATAGAATGAGAAAAACGGTCATAATCACAAAAATAGATTACCTGGTGCTCCCATACATGCCAACATCATCGGAGGGCGGATGTTCCTTCGCATCATGGCGCCCTGGATCGGTTCTTCCCGCTCGCTGTCGACGCCGATAAACGACGTGAACTTTGACACCACGTTGGCCGCCCCACTGAGGTCAATGATCTGCTTCTTTGCTGAGTCCGAGACTTTCTCGCTGTCGCCGTTGTCCTTTTCCAGATTCACCTCCAGCTCTGGTTAGGGAGGAAAAAGGACAATATGAATATACGCTCGTTCGCATTTAAATATACACATCTTGTAACTTCCATTACCGTTTGAGGCATTAGACGTTTCTGACATTAAAATATGCCACATTTATAAGGTGGCAAACTGTCGTTTTTAAAAGCTGAGAAAGTTCTATGTCGTCATAAAAACAACAGTTTTGCACCTTATATCTGGCAAATCTTAATGTCAGGAACCTCTTACTTCCAACGGTAACAGAAGTTACAGCTCATTTCCTTTATGTTGATTTCACAGTTTGCAAAATCAAGAACAAATATTACAAAGCCTTACCTTTAACCAGAGTCTTGGCGGCAAGTCTGTGCAACTGTTGTGGTTCAGGGCCGTCATCTGCACTTGGCATCTCCTGATCCTGTGTCTTCAAGGTCAAGTCCAAGGTGTGTTTTATCTCCTCAGTGAGCACCCTTCCGCTCAGGGTAACTGATGCTTCTGTAACATCCACCGGGAGCTGGGAAAAGAAATCTTTTGGTCAATTTGATTAACAAACAAACAAACACACCATGAAATAACTCTATCACTGTGACAGTGACTGTTACAGTATGCAGAAATGTTTGCAGTGGTTTTATGTTCGGGGTTTTCATGGATACCGTTTCACCGCGAACTTAAAGCCACCGCAAACATTTTTGTCTTATACTGTAGCGGTACGTGACTATAGCACTGCCACAAACTAAAAACCACTGCAAACACTCCATTTTAGCCTTAGCACGAAATAAAAACCACACAAACTCAAATGCATTTACAGTATTCTGATGTAATAGATGTGATTCACTTTGTATTACATGGAAATAACTGTGATATAGTGAATTTTAGATTCCACAAAGCACTTTGTACACAACCAAGTGTTTTATTTGAGGCAAGGTTTTGTTGACCGTCTGTCACCTTCCTCAGGGCAATTCTGACTTGTACATTTTTATACTGCAGCTATACATGTAGGTGTCGCTGCCAACAGATGTTGTCCCAAAAGTAAAGTTTTTACCTTAGAATACAAAATAAAACCAGTCGTTATTGCTTGTTGAAGATGGTGACAGACAACCACCGAAATGTTGACTTCCATAAAACACTTGGTTGTGTACAAAAAATACAATGTTAAATGTAATACTGTAACAGTAATTCATACTTACATCTCATAACTTAATATGTTGTTACTTATTAGTACATTGTATACAGTTAGTGTAGAATGAATAACTTTTTTTTCAAGTCTACTGTATTTGAAAGTACTGATCGATTGTAAAACCTAATGTACACAATTCAGAATTTAGCAGATGTTTCTCCTACAGATTGAAATGAGTTTAATGAAGTCGGTACAATCATTATGATTTCAGCAAAAAAAGGACAAACATGAAAGGATTAACATTTAACTACATGTACATGTCATATCATAAAGTAAAACCACAAAAAATAATGTAGATGGCTAATGCCAGGCTGGTGGCAATATACAGTAATTATAATGTTTTTATATCACCTGGTAGGAATGGCCTGTAAGATAAAGGAATGTGTTCCCACCTGCCCCTGTAGCTGTGCATACATGATGAAACGGTCCCCACTAAAGATGGGTGGAGGTGTGGAGGGGATGGGCACGGCTGTGACCCCGTCAGGCAGCTGCCAGGTCAAGCCTACACTTGTCACTGTCGGCTGAAGGGCACAGCTGAGCAGCCGCATCACCTGCAGGGTGGGAGGGGGGCAACATGACACAATATAATGTATGTATAATGGTCACGGAGGGTCTCACAGACACAAAGGATCATATTCACTAAAAATTTTGGTTGATTGAAATCAATGGAAAAATATCTCAGACTGATGATATTCAAATTGCAAAAAAAATTCAGGTACATGTATACAGTCAGATATAACATGTACCTTTGCCTGCAGCCTGTCTGTTCCAGACACAAACTCCGCCTTGCCACGCCCTGCTCTGGCCACACCCTTGACCAGGGCTGTGGACGCACCCTCACCAATACCCACAGAGAAACACCTGTTGGGCAAAACACAAAAGGGTGAGAAAGGTTCTCAAAAGCAGCATAAAAGTCCCTAGACTCCCTATCAAAACAACCTTAACATTATGGCTTTAAAAACAAATTGTATCATGATGTGTACTAAATGATTTTTTTATATCAAACTTTATCTTGATTTCGATCAGAATTTAAGAGTGTTTTTGTAGCTAAATGTGATAGTGATGAAACAAGTTGCAATGGGGTGTGTGTTTTTGCTTAAAATGTGTGCAGCAATTTAATTTGTAGTCCCTTCATGGATCAACAGCTCCCTCTAGTAAAGAGTGATGGTACTGCAGCCAAATCAGTCTTGTCGCCCTGCAGTAACTAACATCCCTTAGCTGCCAGGGAGGCCTGAGTGACAAAATCTGTATAACCAGGTTTATGAAAATACTAAATTGAATTGAATTGCCATTTTCAATTCCATCTTGTGCCCTCCCCAAAGAAAGAGTGTTCTTGGTGACTCCCACCTGGCAGAGTCGGCATGCTTCGCCACCTCGCTCACACACGCCTGCGTGTCCCACACCTCACCATCCGTCAACAGGAACAGCTGTAAAGTACATGTAAAGTATGCAAATATACACATCAATCATGGTAGCAGAACACTGGCCCAATGAAAATTTCTTTCGTAACTTATTCAAGGACCACAAATGTGTATTTTTGGTGCATGGGTATGACATAAAAAGAATACACATGTCAACATCGTGTATAATCTTCTCTTGGGTGATACAGCCAGAATACACCAAATGAGGTAGCACGGTGGCCTTGTGGTCAGGGTTGTTGATTCAGAACCTGGAGTTATTGAGTCCGAATCCCTAACAGGGCCATGGGTATTAGGCATTGAATTATACCAATTCCAGACCTCAGTTTACTTTGTCAATTGTGTAAATCAAGTCATGTACATGTATTCTATACATTGTTGCACTAAACTAGTATCTTCGGCTAGGGACGTCCATCGGACAGGACACTACATATAAATGGAGGTCCCGTGTTTGAGGTGAGCCACAACTCAGGCATGTTAAAAACCATAGAGCCCATGACACTTTTGAAAAGAGTAGGGGTCCATCCCGGTGTGAGAGGATCAAATAAATCTGTCGAAACATGCAACTTGTACAAACCTGGTGTGTTATACCATAAGACTGTTTACCGGGTATGCAATACAAGCAATTATCACATAGCCAGATGGCATCGACCAATCAGAAGCCTCCATTGCCATGTGTTATGACGCCATTACACACCTGTTCGACCATTCCATTATGTAGACGGGGAGGTTATCTTTTTGTTTACATTCGTATAATGAAATCTATCGTCTTCTGTACAAAAAGGACAAATCTAGATTCTGAAATGCATTCTTAATAGTATAAGGGATCTATGCGTCATGCAGGAATTGTCTACTCTTATAATAGTGGGTCAGTTTGGCTATATGACAATAACACAAATACAGTTGCATCATAATACATAAACTTATCCCACCTGTCTGGGATGCCCTGCTATTGGCGGTTGTTTGTACACATACTGTAGAGGCTGGAGGATCTCAGTTCCTCCCAAGTCTGCTTCCATCTTCCCCAGAGCCTTACAGGCTGTCTTCAGGCTCTTGTTGTCGTACTCTTTACTGTCCCTGTAGATGTACAGTCATTAGACACATTTAAACACAGCAAGTAATACGCAATGCCATACATATATACCATTACTTAGAAAGCTTACTATATATCGTACAGTGTACATAATTTATACCACACGTGGATCCCATATCCCCTTGTCGGGTCCAACAAACAGGATGGCTTGGACCAGCAAGGCCAGTAAAAAATAAACATTTAAACACATATTTCTTTCATCTGCAAATAGTTAAAACACTGTAAAAAAAAACTCCTTTACCATAACCTCCTACAGAAAAATTACATCCTAGCAAAAATAAATCTCAATGACATACTTTATTACTTTATGATTCTCAAGAACTTACTTGAACAATGACTGGTGGCTGCTTCCAAAGCCGACAATGTTGAAGTAACAGCCAATGGGAAGGCTCTTTAGAAACAGGAGGAGAGTTTCTCGTGCGTTCTTGATCTTGTTACCGCTCATGCTCCCCGAGCGGTCCAGGATGAAGAAGAACTCTCCGCAGTTCGTGACGAGGTCCTCGCGGGAAAGGTCAGGTACAAAGGTCAGCATAACGGTGTGGTCTGCCATGAAGCCATCTATTTTGACAAAAATCAAACATTATATTTTATATCATGAACAATAAGTCCACAATACACTAAATTTTCAAACTGAATGACACAAGTCTCTTTTAAGAAAAGGTTTCTACCAAGTACACACTCAGATGTACTCTAATGGTAGAAACTGTTGTATATGCACATTGTAAAACAACAGTTACACATTTCATACCATCATTATTGTTCGGCTGTAAAAAAGAACATTTTTGTGTCAATTCGAAACCTCAGTAGCGACTTGAGAAGCAACCGAATAATTTCATTAGGTTGGTGAATGACTGAATAGCAAAGTTGAAACTGTCTTTTATACACAACCAAGTACACGTATTTACATGAGCTAACTTTTGATGACTGTCATCTTCATCAGGGCAATACTGGCCAGTATCTACTTGTGTTTGGTTGTGAATAAAAGAACTTTGCTATTCAAACACTTTGCTATACATACAATTGCAACTTTTCACAATGTCTGCTTTTCTTACTTATCAAAAGTCAAAGCGCTAAGTTCCAAACTGACTAGCACTGCTGTGTTTACTATGACGTTATGGGAGGAAATTAACTTGATTACCTGGTGAAAGGCAGGAAGTAAGAACTAGAGGTAAGATGTGTAAGTCGTTAGAGCGGGTGTTCAATAACATCAGAAGGGGTGACTGTGTATATTCTGTACAAAAATGGCTTAAATTTATTCATAGGATAATATATACATTGTTGCAGTAACTTTAATTTGTATTTTAATGTCATGGGTGAAATACACACTTAAAAGCCTCTAATTATCAAAATCTTAGGCAAACATGAATTTTGAGCTTCACAAAAATACAAATACATGTACCTGTTCCTTGTCCAAGCTCGGTTACTGCAAATGGTCTGTGTTTGTCCTTGTAGTGGACGAACAGCTCCACATCCGAGTCAAACTTGTGGCCATCCTTCAGTGTCACCTGATAGTGGGGACAAAGTATAAGCAGACTATTGTAAAGATTTCAGGTACAGGGGCATGAATTACCAATTATAATAACCAACTAAAATCTTCTCTCAAGCAATTGAGAAAAATATCTCAGACCTGTGATCATGACTTGTTTAGCACACATGTACATGTGAACACAAAATGTGTCTGTACATGCGGGTGTATGTGTGCATTCTGTGTCTGTGTGTTTATTTGTGTGCATGTGTGTGTGTGCATCCCTGTGTGTGAGTGTATGTGTGTGTGTGTGTGTGCATCCCTGTGAGTGTGTGTGTGTGTGCATCCCTGTGTGTGTGGATGTGTGTGTTTTTGTGTGTGTGCATCCCTGTGAGTGTGTGTTTTTGTGTGTGTGCATCCCTGTGTGTATGTGTATGTGTGTGTCTTTCTGTGGCTGTGTGTGACATGTATGCATGCATATGTGACTGTGTTTCTTTGTATGTACGTATAAATTTATATGTGTGTGTATGTCTGTCTGCCTGTCTGCTTCTCTGTTTGTCTGTCTGTCTTTTTGACTTGTACTTGGTATATATATATATATATATATATATATATATATATATATATATATATATATATACAGTGGGGCTTTCGGGTTATGCATCAATGCCCCGCGTGTTTTTGCGTGTCTCCCCGCGTGTTTTTGCGTGTCTCCCCGCGTGTTTTTGCGTGTCTCCCCGCGTGTTTTTGCGTGTCTCCCCGCGTGTTTTTGCGTGTCTTCCTGCGGGGTTTTGCGTGCGTCCCCGCGGGTCAAATATTGTGCCACGCAACACGCAAGGCGGAAAACGTCGTGTGAGACCTTCAGGCCAACGGCGCTTCTGAACTCGGCGGACGATCTGTTCTGCGCCGATGGAATCCCTCGCGGCCATTTGTGTACATCGGTCAAATTTGCGCCAATTTTTTTGGGCCGGTGAAGTGGACACTTCATTACGGAGATTTTGGTTCCGGTAATGTGGGTTGATAATGAGCTTGCGTGTCCGTACCGTAATAACTGATTAGAGCGTCCATTTTGCAACAGTAACGTCGGATACAGCAAGGACATTTTATAAATATCCTTGGATACAGTGATTGATCGGAAGAAGCCAGTTTTCTTCTGTGTTTTTTTTTCAAGCGGCGCGCATGAGGTTGTTGACCCCAATAAATTTGGCTACGCAACTTGCGTTGACATGAGTGCGGCGGGACGATAGTGTTTAAGTTTGCGGTTCTAAAAAAGAAAGACAAATAAGAGATTGGCAATAATCAGGTTTTGAGTCATACATGTTGAAGACTAATTAATTTTTCTTCAGCGTAGATTTCGTTGCCGACCTCGGAAACTTCTATCACTGCGTTTCGGGCTCCGATCCCCGATCAGAGGCTGTGTGGGACTTTCATTGCTCTGACGACGACCAGACTTGTTAGATTGGCATTTACTGAAGGTTTTGTCTAAGAAAAAAAGCCTTCGGCATGCGGAAAATGGCATCATGATCAAGGATATGGATCCGTTCTTGATTTTGACGCCGCACAATCGTCATGTTGATTAGGAGATTCCAATGTAAACCTTTTCCCCCTATACGGATCAACGTAGGCTTGCCGAAGAGATTATACTTTATAGCAAATATCAGATTTTACCGAGATCGATTTCTGTCTTGCACTTGCCACCCAAGACGGTCATTTTATGCAGTAATGAACAACTCCCTTTAATCACCTGCAAAAACTCGCACGCCGACGAGAAACACGCCCCTGTAGATCCCAGCCTGATATTTTCGAATTTTACAAGCATCGATACTAGCATTGTAATTTTGCATCGGTTCCATTTAAATACAGTTTTGACAGAAATAGAATACTAGTAACGTTACTAATACTAGTAGTAGCAGATCGACCAAAGTTGTATTTTCGAATCTCAAGGTTTTAAGGCTTGCGCGTGCCTGTGTCCGCCGGCTGAAACTTCAGTAATTTGACACAAGGCGCCGGCGGGTCTTCGTAAACACGTGCTGACTCATGATCAATAGCGAAGAGTGTGCGTAACATATAAATAAGTGATAAAGATAAGTATTAATAAAGAGTATCGATAAAACAGGAATGGTATTGTACTCTATGCCTAGTTGATTTAGAAAAGTAAACAACAATCTTTGATATGTAAATACGAATCTCATCCACTGCGACAGTAGAGTCAGTCCCCCCAGCCTGGCTGTTGCCTACGCTGTTGCTATGGTTGTGAATTGTGATTGACAGTACACATGTCGGTCCTCTTTTATCAGGTCGGGCGGATGTCTATAATTCAAGTCAACACAGACGTGCAAAATGGCTCTATCATGGGCTGTGCGATAGTATAAGAAAGTTGGAAAAGTTCTGATCAAGGATTTTTGACTGCAAAATAAATACAAATGGTGGGAGTTACTAGAGTATATATACATTTGTATTTTTGGATAAGTTATTTACGTTGATGAAGGTTATACGCCATCAGGCCTTATGATTAATTAAGTTAATACGAATACAACATTATAGTGAGTGAATAGACATCAGTAGCTACTTTTCTAAGCTATGATTCAGGTTTCCATCTGCCGGCTTCCGTGGAATTACACTGCTGGTCGTCGAGAGTGCAGCTGGGCGACCAACAAGACCTACCTGTTTCTGTCGGAGCTCTTGGGCCGTCGAGGGTGCAGCTGGGTGACCAACAAGACCTACCTGTTTCCGTCGGAGCTCTTGGGCCGTCGAGGGTGCAGCTGGGTGACCAACAAGACCTACCTGTTTCCGTCGGAGCTCTTGGGCCGTCGAGGGTGCAGCTGGGTGACCAACAAGACCTACCTGTTTCCGTCGGAGCTCTTGGGCCGTCGAGGGTGCAGCTGGGTGACCAACAAGACCTACCTGTTTCCGTCGGAGCTCTTGTGGGCCGTTCATGGTCATCGGATCGACTCAACCTTACCACAGGGAATACATTCGGCGTTTCGACGATTTTAAACGTCTTGATTTAACATCAAGTACAGACAGATTGCTGAAACATTTATCATCATTTCTTGATTTCAAAATGTTGATATGAAACAGACACAAAACACAAATGTTGTTTCCCTTTCAAAGTTTCGTTACATATCTGTTCAAAATTGTGTTGGCGCTTGTACTTAACGTAACTAACATTAAACTTCTACTATGTAAACTTTGTAACATGTTTGACAACTGTTATGGGTCGTTGAATGATGTTTCCTCTTCTTCCTCCTTCACTTGTGCTTGGGCTGTTTATCAACAACACAATGCCATGTACATACTACATCACAACATTATGAACATATACACGGAAGGTAAGTTTATACCAGGATCATCGATCATCATTCGGCAGCTACTGTTCCAGGAGTGGGACAAGTTTGCGACTGGTGAGACAACAGCCAAGACGCTGCTAGAGGTATGCTCCAAAATCTTTGGACCCTCCGGGTACTAGCTCTACCAAGTTTATAATCTCCTTGGTTCAACATTGCAGTTATGACTAATTGCTCGTTTTTGGTAAGTTACTACAGAAGTAACATTAGATTTTAGTCGTGATTAGTTTGGTTTGAAAATTGCGACAGACGGTAGGTTACTTAATCGTATGTTAGTAATAATTCAAAGAACATGAACCTACGTGTTAATAGTGAAAAGCTGTTAGTTGGATTTTTAGAAATAGTTCCGTTTATAATAAACAGTCAAGGGTTGCGGTGGACAAAGTACCGACTTGTATGCATGTAAGAAATAACTAAAAAAACATGAAAAAAAGACAATTACACACAAAATAACTGGTAAAATAGTTCGGCGATGGTCCAATTCGGCGAATACTAGTAGTATCACACAGTTTAAAGCGTGCCTCCAAACTTCCGGGGAAATTTTATCTGAAAAAGAAAACAAGAACTAAAAATTAAAGCATTTCAATACAGTACGGGATTCATACTACAATATTACCACATGCCCAGTCAGATCGCGTGGATCATTTAAACTCGCACCAAGATATATTTCGATTTCCCAGAAACTGTTTATGACAGATAGAATAAACAACGAAAAAATAATTACATCTCACAGGGCAGAGAAGAAAAAAAACGTTCAAAATGCTATTACAATCAGCGCGGTCGGCTTCTTTGAAAACATGCCGTCAAAGAAACCGCGCCTCGCCGCCCATGTGTCAATCAAACTGAGTCGCGCACGTATCCACCGGGGGTCTGGACCAGACCAGTTCAAATTCGGGAGGTTCAATTTTTGCTACAAATTATCCCACTGGTATCTGCACAAGTTACATACTCAATACACGCGCAAAACGACCATCATATCTATCTATTTCCAACCGCAACAATGCAGATCTCATGTTTGCACTAAAAATCCTTAAAGTTCGACAACATGACAAAGGAACATGCCTCGTGCCACGGTGTTTGCGCGCCGTGCGTCCAACTTTAGGAACCTCAAAATTTGCATAAACAGATCACGTTCCAGTTTTCAATGCGGAAGCGGTATCGGTTCTCACGATAGCGGTGCGGAGCTTCAAGCTCGAACACAGCTCGAAGTCCTCGAAGGCAGATAACTGCAGGTCGACGCTTGTCAAATAGACATGCCTCTCCCGTGCCATGTGCCTTGTGTACCTGGTAGTGGACCCCCAGGACTTTGCACGACTACAGGAGCCGCACGGGTCATAATTTCCCTGACGATCGTTCCGATAGCGTTTTGTGACTCTTTGTTCGGAGCTCGAATTTGTTATTGATGATTTGTTATTGATGAATGGTATTGTTATGCTAAGATAGTTTATCTTTGCCGGAAGATTAACAGACAAACACAAATCATTCTATTTACACGAGCGTCTATCATGATTAAGTACACTCTTCATTATGAGTACAAGTACATAATACCACTACCATGTGATGCCATTTTCTTTGGGTGGCCCTGACACTAGCCGCGGCAGCGAGGCTCGCATCATCGGACACAGCATAATTTGCGGTGTTAATGCCTTTTTTATGATATTGAAAAATACATCTTGCTGGAATAAAGTCACTGGTGTTTATTTCTTCTGTTATTTTTACGGTATGTGCTGCAGAGTCGGCTGTCTCTATTATAAAGTGTTGCAAATTTGCTCTGTAGTCGGCTCGTGAAAATTGTTGCAAAATCTACCAGAAACAACGGCAAAGTGGCGCCGGTGCGTTCCAGACTGAAGGTCTCACACTGCAGATCGGGCTGCGGGACAGACCAGCGGGCCGCGGGGATACACGCAAAACCACGCGGAGAGACACGCAAAAACACGAAGGGAGACACGCAAAAACACGCGGGGAGACACGCAAAAACACGCGGGGAGACACGCAAAAACACGCGGGGAAACACGCGGGTTTTGATGCATAACCCGAAAGCCCCACTGTATATAGTAAACATCTTCTTTTTTTTTTTTAACGATCTCGCTCAATGCAAGGCTGTAAGAGGCCACTTCTCAGCATTGAATTAATTGAACTAATGTGGCATAGGTGAGAGACAGCGGTGTGTGTTTGTTTTGAAGGTTTGTAGGTTGTATTCGGGGGGAAAGCAGTGGGCTGGGAGGGAATTCCAGAGTTTTGCAGTTCTTGGAAAAAAGCTGTTACAGTACTGTAGAACGACTTAGAGGCTGGTAGTTGTACAGTATAGTGGTGTGAGTCAGAGGAGAACCTGGTAGTACGCTGAAAAATTCTCTGTGCTGGGACAAGTAGTGAAAGCTCATCAGAACACTGGCCGTGGAAGTATCTATAAAATAAAGACAGGGAGGCAATGTTTCGTCTGTGAGAAAGGGAGTCTAGTTTTGAAGACAAACTATGACCACGAATGACCACACTAATTCTCCGTTGGATGTGGTCTAAAAGGTGCAAGCAATCCTTTGGAGCTCCAGCCCAGAGATGTGAACAGTATTCCATGCAGGGAGGAATGGTGGATTTGTACAGGTAAAGTATGCTCTCAGGAGTAAGATAGTGTCTCAGGCTCTGAGAAGCTAACCAACTTTCATTGCTGCGGATTTGGCGATGGACTCTATGTATCTTCTCCAGGACAGGGCCTTGGAAAAGATAAGACCAAGAAGTCTGAAGGAGTCACTCTCTTGTAGTTCATTTGCATTCATAGATATCAGAGGAAGAAAGGGTTCTCGATATCTATTAATGGAAAGGAGCTTTACTAGTACCTGTTACATTTACATGTAGGTACGCAGCCTTTGAATGTACAACCTATCAGGCAAAATGACGGTTGGTAAAGAAAAGCTGTTGGCCCAATACCTGAGCAGAAGTACCTCCATACGTCACATCAACAGAAGCATTCGGGGACTCAATCTTGTCAATGGAGTTTGGTGATGACACGTTGACCTTGAGCTTGAGTTTGTAGGGAACGCCAGAGGTCACCACATCACCGGGAGGAGCCATGTACGTGTCGTCATAGACAGCAGCTCCTGAAGCATACAATTGCAAGATACAAATCCATGACTTTATTATTCTTTCATTAAATCATTGGACCTATCAATTTAAAGGCTCTGGTAATCCAATGATGGCAGTGTTCTCGCCAGGCCTTTTCAGCATAGGGGCCCCCTATGCTGTGATTTGGACCCCCTATGCTATGATCTGGACCCCTATGCTGTGTTTCAACCAGCATAGGGGTGTTTCTTTCTGGGACAAACCTTGTGACCCTTCATAAATCTTTAAAAAAGTTAATATTTGGCTTTAGAATGAGGCTGTGACAGAGGAAAAAGTCTACTTCACAAAATTTATCCCTCAAAATGCATGAAATAATGTCTCATTGGGTTATGAATTTACAAATTTTACGGGGGAACATGTCAGACTCCCTACTCTGGTCATGTCTTCAGCACTCCACGCGTGACTTGCACCGTGTAAAGTTGACCTTCTGTACCTGACCCCTATGCTGTGAAAAAATTCTGGTGAGAACACTGGATGGTGTCAGAGTGAATGTAGCAACCAGTTCACTGTCGGTTCACGAAAATCATATTTTTGAGAAGCAGGTAGTTCTAATCAAATTTTCCATCATGACTTTACAAAAATATGTCTTTTTCTTGTCAGCTACATGTATATGCTAACAGTGTGTTCTGTACAGGTTACGTTCACTGTGAATTAGTTGGCATACAATTGGAATACATTACACAGTGTACTCCATATCACTCCTGGTCCCAGCCCTCCTGTGGTCAGGCTGGTAAATTTGTACCTCATGATACAGAATACACCGAGTAATATTTCTCTATTTATACAACCTTTACCGCACTGACCTGCATCTGAGGAGTAGCGTGGGTTGAGAACACCTGGAAGTACAAACTTGAGCGAGCTGTCGGCCTCCACGGGAAGTTCCGCCACGTAGCTGAGCTGGATGGTGGCTGATATTTTGGGCGGCAGATTTCCCACGCTGCACCTGAACACATCCCCGGCACGGTCATCCTCTTCGAACAGGAACGCCCCCTCCCCACTGGCTATGGCGTCGTCATATTCTTCTCGCGCCTGTGTGGAGTCAAATGTGTTAAAGAAAAATTATCTGACACACCATTTTGGACCACTAATCTTAGCTAATCTTGGAATGGGCAGTGAAATGGAAATAGATGTGTTCCTTAAGCCATTATTCACTATTAATTGTAAGTTGTTAAAAAGGGTGAGTGAGTGAGTGAGTGAGTGAGTGAGTGAGTGAGTGAGTGAGTGAGTGAGTGAGTGACAATGGATCTGTACTCTGTCTTCTCTGTACGACCAGTGGAAAATTAAACTGTATACATATTACTTTCCTTTTTCACTGATCATGACAGAAAAAAACAGACACTATATGTACAGCATACACAGGCTCATTGTGCCAGGGAAACCTCCTGAGCTTAATCTATCACAAGGAACCAAGTCATCAAAATGGCTGACTGGGGCCCTTTTCAGCAAAAAACTTCAAAATCTTTTTTTCTTCATTTTTCTGGGATAAAATTTATCTTGTCTGGACATTATGTCTATTTCAAGTAGCAAAATTGTTACTGGCTGATTTACCTTCTGTTTCTCTTTGACCTTGCCAATGATTCTTCGACCTTCAATCAGGGCCTCGAACTTGTACACGGCACTCGTCTCGTCCAATGGGAACACGAAGACCGCCTCAATCGGGTTGTCTTCTCCGTTATGGTACTCCAAAGAAGACGTGACATTGGACACGTATCCGATGATGTCCACATGGACGTCTATTTCCTTCAGAGGGACTGAAACAATGAGAAACACTTCATTTGTATAATAGTATAGGATTATGTAAGTAGTGCTATATATACTACCTAAACTCAAGTTCAGGTTCAGGTCCGGATTCAGGTCCAGAGGTTCAGGTTCAGGTCCGGACGCATGAATTCATGTGCGCTAAAAATATTCTTTTTGGTTACATATATTATAACATTGTATATTGGCACAAATCTTACATGCAATATGAAACATGCAAAATCATATGAAGTCAGTAGTAGTAAACACAAAAGTTCAGTAATAAACACAAACACAATGTTTTTTTGTATTTTTCCAGTACCAATTTCATGATCAATGGAAGGTTTTATATGGTTTAGAACAAAAAGGAGAATACAACTGAGAGATCATAGTTTTTGCAAGTCAGCACTTGTTTCCAGACATTTATTTATTTATCTTCCTTAAACCTCAATGTTTGTACATTTATAAGTCCAGTTCAGGTCCGGTGTATATAAGTACGCAGCACTATGTGTAAGTATACTGAGAAGCAAGGTTAAACTGTAATTTCCAACACAAAAATTGGACCTACATATTTTACTTTTCAAATTAACACCTGTCCAGTACTCAGTAGTAGGTCAGCTGTTGCCAGGCATACTAACATCATGGTACTGAGTCTGTGGCGTTAAGGTCTCATTCATGAGTTTTTTCGCCCCATAGGCTTACATTGTTATAATGCACCATTATTCATTTCATGTTGAGCACATTTACCCTAGATCATGTAAAAAAATTGCCAACAGTTTCACTACATACAATCTCTTTTTATAGCAAATTACAAACTGCACTTAGCTACATCCCGAAAAAGGCAATTTCCAGCTGTAAGCGCACCACCGCATCACCTACGATGTCGGGTTGTGCACGTACGTCCGACCTCCCGCGCGGCTGCCGAACTTTGCCTGCTAATTTCTTCAGATACAAACAAGCTTTCATCAGTTTGACGCTTGAGATCAGTTGGGCTGGCTAAAAGGGAATTTCCCACTGATATAAACACATGTTCATGCAGCTGTTCATTTTTTGGCATACGGACTCTTTGGGAGTCTACACACAGAGTAACTCAGGGATGAGACCTTAACTACACTGGCTGACAGCAGAATATCCACTTGTTTGCTTGTAGGTACTTAGTAGAATTGTAGTTAGACCTTACAAAAGTCACTGTCCTTTTGATGCGTCTATCAAGACTGCTGTATGTTCATGAGCTATTATATTTCAGTGAATCCTGTCCACAACTATAACCTGTCAACTGTGACCATTTTCTTCAAGTCTATTTTATTACATCATTTGAGACAAATGATATCACTCACCTGGCTTAGCAGTCTTCTGACATCTCAGACCATACATCGTGTCAAAGGTCAAAGGTCCAGTCTACCTATAGATTTAAAAGAATTGGGTCAAATCAATTGTCATCATTTCAACATAAAACTATTAAAAGGAACACTTCCTCATTTCAATCTCACTTCCCCATGGAAGAGAAACCCAGGAAGTAACATTCAATTCCTCAATACCTAAAGATCATATGCTGTAAATTCAATTATGTTTGTGGTGACTAATTTTGCAGTAGAAGGATAAAGGAGGTTTTTGCAGTGTTTTAAGTTTGTAGTTGCCTGCCTCTCTCGCCCCCCCCCCCCCAAGTTGACCCCAAAAAATTGTGACTCGCACACACCCTTCCCTCTCCTTCACACACACACACACACACACACAGATTGCACTATATATAATACCCTCCCCTTTTGACAGTGTGACGCTCTCGCCCCACCCTTCCTCCCCTCCCCCAAATAGCCACCCTGGCTACAACCCCCCCCCCCCCTCTTTGTCAGACTTTGACAGTATGTCAGTCTCTCACCCCGTTCCCTATCATTATGATTTGCCTGAGACTCTCACAGAAAAACACCAATCTCGTAACAGCACAGATAGATAGAAGCATAGAATAAGCTTAACAAATAATTTTCGGTTCCCAAACCAAATGCTACTCAGCTCAGGCACAACAACAAACATGTATGAACTTGCGACTTTGACTTACCTCTTCCACCAGCTATGACAACCTAGCTAGGTTCTAAACCTAACGCTAGCTGGAATGGAGAACGAACAGCACAAACGTTAAAACGTCCGTCTAGACTCTGAAACATCTGAACAGCGTCAGCTTTATTTTAGTCTGATGACAACATTATTGTGCCCGCAGCCACACACGAAACTGTGATGATGCGTCACATCTGGGCCACGCCCACCGCTTAATCCAATCACAATAGATTTCACTTATGCAAATTAGGTGGGCGTGTCTAATATGGGGATTTCTGCACGTAAACAGACCCAGCAGACCCAGAACAATGTGATTTGGGTCAATGCACGCGATATTTAAAAGGTCAAGGTGTGTTCTTTGCTTCTAATTTTGAGGTTAGGAGTATCAAAAAGCGTTCGGTCCTGAGAAAATAGAAAATCGTCGCGGGAAACACAAAGTGACAAGAAATTGCACCTTGGAGGTCTCTTGAATCTGGGAGATTGAATAAATTCCAGATTTGATCTTCCATACCGATTGTGTATGTGAGAGAACTGCCATCTAGCGATTTTTAGAGAAAACGCAATCATATTTCAAATCCACTAAGTCTTCTCGTACACAGTCATTTTCGGATAAGCAAATTATTCTGGAAAACAAATAAACAAACAAACAAACAAACAAACAAGGTCTATTGTAATTGTACAATGAAAAACGCCGCTGGTGGTTTTCACATGATGTCGTGAAACCCACCCAGAGTCTGACTTTGGTGAAAATATATGAAATATCTAAGTCATATTAAAGTTAGCTTCAATGTATTCCTTTCACCAAGGTCAGTTAGCAGACTTGTAAACAATTGCACCATGCATTTCGCAATGAAAACAAAATACAACAACAACAACGTTATACACTAATGGATTTTCATTTTACTCTCCCCTGGGAGCAAAACGCTATTAAATTATTCATATAATATGGCAGCAGTTCTAGAGATAAGGTCAACATTAATTTACTCCTGCCTACCAAACCATACCTGCAACATTTTATTTTTCAAATCATGATTTCAAGTCTAGTTATAAAATCTTGATGTATTCACTGTACAAACAACATAATTGCATTTCTAACTAAAGCTGCTACTGTGGACTAGGGGGACAAAGGGTTCATCATCCAAAGGCGATCGGCTACCTGACCAAGGTCCCTTTTTAACCTCCTTGACCTGACCAAAAGGCATAAGATCACTTGCTCAATAGATACAAACAATAGCAATTCTAATGGGAACCGCTAGTGAGGCCATGATAAATTAGAACCACATAAGAAATCACATTCATACATACAAGATACAAGATAACTCAAAGCTGACATTTTAAGATAAGTAGGACAGACTAATATTTAAATCAGTGTATAAGAAATGATAATAATTCCAAGATGAACTTGAATGGCATAACCTTCACCCGATATAACCCCGCAAAGAGATCGAACTACGTTCTAGTCGCCAAACGTAGAGTTCTAACGTTCCATAGACATTCCAGCTGACGTTCCACGCAAACCAAAAAGAGTGAAGATGGCAACTGGCGGTGAGGCTACCGATGTTCCCAAAAAGATTTCCCCCCAGGCCCTCTGGCAATGGGAGAATACAAAACGCCGAACGGGCTTCCAGGCGTTTATGGGGGGGTGTCCTACCGCGGACGGAGAGACGGTTCAGGGTCTGTACGAGGAGGTAGAGAGAATGGCCGAGGAGTTTGTAGACAACATCTCCGTGGATCCTGTGTCCTGGCGCGGGGGAGAACGTCTGAACAAGCGGCACTTCGGAGCTGTAGTTCAGGCGCTAGCCGCTAGTCCCCACGGTCTACTTCGACCTCAACATATTCTCCAATATTTCAGGTAAAATGGTTCCATTACTCCGATACATCACTAGATTGGTTTCTCGAAATTTCTTAATCATACACCTTACTTTTATGGGGACTGTACAAAGACTAACATTGATATTTCGTAATTTGAATTCATTTTCATCAAGTAATGGTTTTTGCGCTTCCCTGTTTTATACAGAAACCGCTACCCGCACCTCTGGCGACAAACAGGTGGGACTGCAACCACGGTGGCAGTTGTGGTGAGTACTGAAAATTCCTTCATGCCTTTATCTTCACAGGGATTTAAATTTGCGACTCGAGAGGAAAGGGGGGGGGGGGGTCAGAATTCTATAGAACAGTAGAAGCACAATGGAAAGAAATATATTCTTGGATAGATTAAATAAAACCACTGAGATTATTTAAAGATTTATAGCATTTGCATGTTTTAAATTAAGAAAATACTTGCTTACATTACGGTACAAGGATAAACAAGGCAGCCACCAGGTAAAATCAACTTAACATTATTGTATTTTGTATGACATGGTCGGTAGTCATTTGCTCTTTCAAAATCATTCAAACTTCCATGAGATTTCATACACCAGTTTTACCTCAACTAAGAAAAGTTAATTTCTTTATTACGGTGGGAGAGATACTTTTTCCAGCGTTCTGCAATATTGCAGAATGTCAAAAATTTGTTCTGCATTTTAAAAATATTTTCTGCACATACACAAGTCGCCATACTGCAACATTGTTTCTTTCTTTCTTTCTTTGTTCTCAACCTAATAATGTCTACTTATTTGCATCATATTTAGCCTTTCAACATTAAAAAAATTAAAACCTGCCTAATACAGAGGAACAAGGACATGATATACTTGCGAGGAATATGTGTTCTGATGCATAATTAAGATCACACTACCTGTGACAAAAATGCACAGCCACGGACATTGGAAAAGATAACATTTCAAAAATGATAAATCCGAAATAATATTACTGGGTGGTAAAAAAGAGCAAAACCTTGTCCTCTGCGTAGTTTGTCAGGTTTGTGCGACGCAGGTTTCAATTTAGCCGCTAATTTGCTAAATTGATAACCATCAAATCTCAAGCCTGATTTTTTTTCATTCCGCAAAATTGCATGTTGCTGAATGTTATTTAATTCAATCTCTTTATCAGAATGTTCAAACTTTACATTCAAACGATAGGGCACTTGGCGGGTATTTGAGGAAATGAAATCACTTTACTTTCTCATTCATGGTTAGGGAGTAATAGCTGACCAAAGTTACGCCCCCCACCCCATACTTATAAAGCATTATAGACCAATTCAGTGCTCCGGTCTAAAATTCAATCTCTTTATCAGAATGTTCAAACTTTACATTCAAACGATAGGGCACTTGGCGGGTAGTTGAGGAAATGAAATCACTTTACTTTCTCATTCATGGTTAGGGAGTAATAGCTGACCAAAGTTACGCCCCCCACCCCATACTTATAAAGCATTATAGACCAATTCAGTGCTCCGGTCTAAAATTCAATCTCTTTATCAGAATGTTCAAACTTTACATTCAAACGATAGGGCACTTGGCGGGTATTTGAGGAAATGAAATCACTTTACTTTCTCATTCATGGTTAGGGAGTAATAGCTGACCAAAGTTACGCCCCCCACCCCATACTTATAAAGCATTATAGACCAATTCAGTACTAATGCTCCGGTCTAAAATTCAATCTCTTTATCAGAATGTTTAAACTTTACATTCAAACGATAGGGCACTTGGCGGGTATTTGAGGAAATGAAATCACTTTACTTTCTCATTCATGGTTAGGGAGTAATAGCTGACCAAAGTTACGCCCCCCACCCCATACTTATAAAGCATTATAGACCAATTCAGTGCTCCGGTCTAAAATTCAATCTCTTTATCAGAATGTTCAAACTTAACATTCAAACGATAGGGCACTTGGCGGGTATTTGAGGAAATGAAATCACTTTACTTTCTCATTCATGGTTAGGGAGTAATAGCTGACCAAAGTTACGCCCCCCACCCCATACTTATAAAGCATTATAGACCAATTCAGTACTAGTGCTCCGGTCTAAAATTCAATCTCTTTATCAGAATGTTCAAACTTTACATTCAAACGATAGGGCACTTGGCGGGTATTTGAGGAAATGAAATCACTTTACTTTCTCATTCGTGGTTAGGGAGTAATAGGTGACCAAAGTTACGCCCCCCACCCCATACTTATAAAGCATTATAGACCAATTCAGTGCTCCGGTCTAAAATTCAATCTCTTTATCAGAATGTTCAAGCTTTACATTCAAACGATAGGGCACTTGGCGGGTATTTGAGGAAATGAAATCACTTTACTTTCTCATTCATGGTTAGGGAGTAATAGCTGACCAAAGTTACGCCCCCCACCCCATACTTATAAAGCATTATAGACCAATTCAGTGCTCCGGTCTAAAATTCAATCTCTTTATCAGAATGTTCAAACTTTACATTCAAACGATAGGGCACTTGGCGGGTATTTGAGGAAATGAAATCACTTTACTTTCTCATTCATGGTTAGGAAGTAATAGCTGACCAAAGTTACGCCCCCCACCCCATACTTATAAAGCATTATAGACCAATTCAGTGCTCCGGTCTAAAATTCAATCTCTTTATCAGAATGTTCAAACTTTACATTCAAACGATAAGGCACTTGGCGGGTATTTGAGGAAATGAAATCACTTTACTTTCTCATTCATGTTTAGGGAGTAATAGCTGACCAAAGTTACGCCCCCCCACCCCATACTTATAAAGCATTATAGACCAATTCAGTACTAGTGCTCCGGTCTAAAATTCAATCTCTTTATCAGAATGTTCAAACTTTACATTCAAACGATAGGGCACTTGGCGGGTATTGGAGGAAATGAAATCACTTTACTTTCTCATTCATGGTTAGGAAGTAATAGCTGACCAAAGTTACGCCCCCCACCCCATACTTATAAAGCATTATAGAGCAATTCAGTACTAGTGCTCCGGTCTAAAATTCAATCTCTTTATCAGAATGTTCAAACTTTTCATTCAAACGATAGGGCACTTGGCGGGTATTTGAGGAAATGAAATCACTTTACTTTCTCATTCAAGGTTAGGGAGTAATAGCTGACCAAAGTTACGCCCCCCACCCCATACTTATAAAGCATTATAGACCAATTCAGTACTAGTGCTCCGGTCTAAAATTCAATCTCTTTATCAGAATGTTCAAACTTTACATTCAAACGATAGGGCACTTGGCGGGTATTGGAGGAAATGAAATCACTTTACTTTCTTATTCATGGTTAGGGAGTAATAGCTGACCAAAGTTACGCCCCCCACCCCATACTTATAAAGCATTATAGACCAATTCAGTACTAGTGCTCCGGTCTAAAATCCAATCTCTTTATCAGAATGTTCAAACTTTACATTCAAACGATAGGGCACTTGGCGGGTATTTGAGGAGATGAAATCACTTTACTTTCTCATTCATGGTTAGGGAGTAATAGCTGACCAAAGTTACGCCCCACACCCCATACTTATAAAGCATTATAGACCAATTCAGTACTAGTGCTCCGGTCTAAAATTCAATCTCTTTATCAGAATGTTCAAACTTTACATTCAAACGATAGGGCACTTGGTGGGTATTTGAGGAAATGAAATCACTTTACTTTCTCATTCATGGTTAGGGAGTAATAGCTGACCAAAGTTACGCCCCCCACCCCATACTTATAAAGCATTATAGACCAATTCAGTACTAGTGCTCCGGTCTAAAATTCAATCTCTTTATCAGAATGTTCAAACTTTTCATTCAAACGATAGGGCACTTGGCGGGTATTTGAGGAAATGAAATCACTTTACTTTCTCATTCATGATTAGGGAGTAATAGCTGACCAAAGTTACGCCCCCCACCCCATACTTATAAAGCATTATAGACCAATTCAGTGCTCCGGTCTAAAATTCAATCTCTTTATCAGAATGTTCAAACTTTACATTCAAACGATAGGGCACTTGGCGGGTATTTGAGGAAATGAAATCACTTTACTTTCTCATTCGTGGTTAGGGAGTAATAGCTGACCAAAGTTACGCCCCCCTCCCCATACTTATAAAGCATTATTGACCAATTCAGTGCTCCGGTCTAAAATTCAATCTCTTTATCAGAATGTTCAAACTTTACATTCAAACGATAGGGCACTTGGCGGGTATTTGAGGAAATGAAATCACTTTACTTTCTCATTCATGGTTAGGGAGTAATAGCTGACCAAAGTTACGCCCCCCACGCCATACTTATAAAGCATTATAGACCAATTCAGTACTAGTGCTCCGGTCTAAAATTCAATCTCTTTATCAGAATGTTCAAACTTAACATTCAAACGATAGGGCACTTGGTGGGTATTTGAGGAAATGAAATCACTTTACTTTCTCATTCATGGTTAGGGAGTAATAGCTGACCAAAGTTACGCCCCCCACCCCATACTTATAAAGCATTATAGAGCAATTCAGTACTAGTGCTCCGGTCTAAAATTCAATCTCTTTATCAGAATGTTCAAACTTTTCATTCAAACGATAGGGCACTTGGCGGGTATTTGAGGAAATGAAATCACTTTACTTTCTCATTCAAGGTTAGGGAGTAATAGCTGACCAAAGTTACGCCCCCCACCCCATACTTATAAAGCATTATAGACCAATTCAGTGCTCCGGTCTAAAATTCAATCTCTTTATCAGAATGTTCAAACTTTACATTCAAACGATAGGGCACTTGGCGGGTATTTGAGGAAATGAAATCACTTTGCTTTCTCATTCATGGTTAGGGAGTAATAGCTGACCAAAGTTACGCCCCCCTCCCCATACTTATAAAGCATTATTGACCAATTCAGTGCTCCGGTCTAAAATTCAATCTCTTTATCAGAATGTTCAAACTTTACATTCAAACGATAGGGCACTTGGCGGGTATTTGAGGAAATGAAATCACTTTACTTTCTCATTCATGGTTAGGGAGTAATAGGTGACCAAAGTTACGCCCCCCACGCCATACTTATAAAGCATTATAGACCAATTCAGTGCTCCGGTCTAAAATTCAATCTCTTTATCAGAATGTTCAAACTTTACATTCAAACGATAGGGCACTTGGCGGGTATTTGAGGAAATGAAATCACTTTACTTTCTCATTCATGGTTAGGGAGTAATAGCTGACCAAAGTTACGCCCCCCACGCCATACTTATAAAGCATTATAGACCAATTCAGTACTAATGCTCCGGTCTAAAATTCAATCTCTTTATCAGAATGTTCAAACTTTACATTCAAACGATAGGGCACTTGGCGGGTATTTGAGGAAATGAAATCACTTTACTTTCTCATTCGTGGTTATGGAGTAATAGCTGACCAAAGTTACGCCCCCCACCCCATACTTATAAAGCATTATAGACCAATTCAGTGCTCCGGTCTAAAATTCAATCTCTTTATCAGCATGTTCAAACTTTACATTCAAACGATAGGGCACTTGGCGGGTATTTGAGGAAATGAAATCACTTTACTTTCTCATTCATGGTTAGGGAGTAATAGCTGACCAAAGTTACGCCCCCCACCCCATACTTATAAAGCATTATAGACCAATTCAGTGCTCCGGTCTAAAATTCAATCTCTTTATCAGAATGTTCAAACTTTACATTCAAACGATAGGGCACTTGGCGGGTATTTGAGGAAATGAAATCACTTTACTTTCTCATTCATGGTTAGGGAGTAATAGCTGACCAAAGTTACGCCCCCCACCCCATACTTATAAAGCATTATAGACCAATTCAGTGCTCCGGTCTAAAATTCAATCTCTTTATCAGAATGTTCAAACTTTACATTCAAACGATAGGGCACTTGGCGGGTATTTGAGGAGATGAAATCACTTTACTTTCTCATTCATGGTTAGGGAGTAATAGCTGACCAAAGTTACGCCCCACACCCCATACTTATAAAGCATTATAGACCAATTCAGTACTAGTGCTCCGGTCTAAAATTCAATCTCTTTATCAGCATGTTCAAACTTTACATTCAAACGATAGGGCACTTGGCGGGTATTTGAGGAAATGAAATCACTTTACTTTCTCATTCATGGTTAGGGAGTAATAGCTGACCAAAGTTACGCCCCACACCCCATACTTATAAAGCATTATAGACCAATTCAGTACTGGTGCTCCGGTCTAAAATTCAATCTCTTTATCAGAATGTTCAAACTTTACATTCAAACGATAGGGCACTTGGTGGGTATTTGAGGAAATGAAATCACTTTACTTTCTCATTCATGGTTAGGGAGTAATAGCTGACCAAAGTTACGCCCCCCACCCCATACTTATAAAGCATTATAGACCAATTCAGTACTAGTGCTCCGGTCTAAAATTCAATCTCTTTATCAGAATGTTCAAACTTTTCATTCAAACGATAGGGCACTTGGCGGGTATTTGAGGAAATGAAATCACTTTACTTTCTCATTCATGGTTAGGGAGTAATAGCTGACCAAAGTTACGCCCCCCACCCCATACTTATAAAGCATTATAGACCAATTCAGTGCTCCGGTCTAAAATTCAATCTCTTTATCAGAATGTTCAAACTTTACATTCAAACGATAGGGCACTTGGCGGGTATTTGAGGAAATGAAATCACTTTACTTTCTCATTCATGGTTAGGGAGTAATAGCGGACCAAAGTTACGCCCCCCTCCCCATACTTATAAAGCATTATTGACCAATTCAGTGCTCCGGTCTAAAATTCAATCTCTTTATCAGAATGTTCAAACTTTACATTCAAACGATAGGGCACTTGGCGGGTATTTGAGGAAATGAAATCACTTTACTTTCTCATTCATGGTTAGGGAGTAATAGCTGACCAAAGTTACGCCCCCCACGCCATACTTATAAAGCATTATAGACCAATTCAGTACTAATGCTCCGGTCTAAAATTCAATCTCTTTATCAGAATGTTCAAACTTTACATTCAAACGATAGGGCACTTGGCGGGTATTTGAGGAAATGAAATCACTTTACTTTCTCATTCGTGGTTATGGAGTAATAGCTGACCAAAGTTACGCCCCCCACCCCATACTTATAAAGCATTATAGACCAATTCAGTGCTCCGGTCTAAAATTCAATCTCTTTATCAGCATGTTCAAACTTTACATTCAAACGATAGGGCACTTGGCGGGTATTTGAGGAAATGAAATCACTTTACTTTCTCATTCATGGTTAGGGAGTAATAGCTGACCAAAGTTACGCCCCCCACCCCATACTTATAAAGCATTATAGACCAATTCAGTGCTCCGGTCTAAAATTCAATCTCTTTATCAGAATGTTCAAACTTTACATTCAAACGATAGGGCACTTGGCGGGTATTTGAGGAAATGAAATCACTTTACTTTCTCATTCATGGTTAGGGAGTAATAGCTGACCAAAGTTACGCCCCCCACCCCATACTTATAAAGCATTATAGACCAATTCAGTGCTCCGGTCTAAAATTCAATCTCTTTATCAGCATGTTCAAACTTTACATTCAAACGATAGGGCACTTGGCGGGTATTTGAGGAAATGAAATCACTTTACTTTCTCATTCATGGTTAGGGAGTAATAGCTGACCAAAGTTACGCCCCCCACCCCATACTTATAAAGCATTATAGACCAATTCAGTGCTCCGGTCTAAAATTCAATCTCTTTATCAGAATGTTCAAACTTTACATTCAAACGATAGGGCACTTGGCGGGTATTTGAGGAAATGAAATCACTTTACTTTCTCATTCATGGTTAGGGAGTAATAGCTGACCAAAGTTACGCCCCCCACCCCATACTTATAAAGCATTATAGACCAATTCAGTGCTCCGGTCTAAAATTCAATCTCTTTATCAGAATGTTCAAACTTTACATTCAAACGATAGGGCACTTGGCGGGTATTTGAGGAGATGAAATCACTTTACTTTCTCATTCATGGTTAGGGAGTAATAGCTGACCAAAGTTACGCCCCACACCCCATACTTATAAAGCATTATAGACCAATTCAGTACTAGTGCTCCGGTCTAAAATTCAATCTCTTTATCAGCATGTTCAAACTTTACATTCAAACGATAGGGCACTTGGCGGGTATTTGAGGAAATGAAATCACTTTACTTTCTCATTCATGGTTAGGGAGTAATAGCTGACCAAAGTTACGCCCCACACCCCATACTTATAAAGCATTATAGACCAATTCAGTACTGGTGCTCCGGTCTAAAATTCAATCTCTTTATCAGAATGTTCAAACTTTACATTCAAACGATAGGGCACTTGGTGGGTATTTGAGGAAATGAAATCACTTTACTTTCTCATTCATGGTTAGGGAGTAATAGCTGACCAAAGTTACGCCCCCCACCCCATACTTATAAAGCATTATAGACCAATTCAGTACTAGTGCTCCGGTCTAAAATTCAATCTCTTTATCAGAATGTTCAAACTTTTCATTCAAACGATAGGGCACTTGGCGGGTATTTGAGGAAATGAAATCACTTTACTTTCTCATTCATGGTTAGGGAGTAATAGCTGACCAAAGTTACGCCCCCCACCCCATACTTATAAAGCATTATAGACCAATTCAGTGCTCCGGTCTAAAATTCAATCTCTTTATCAGAATGTTCAAACTTTACATTCAAACGATAGGGCACTTGGCGGGTATTTGAGGAAATGAAATCACTTTACTTTCTCATTCATGGTTAGGGAGTAATAGCGGACCAAAGTTACGCCCCCCTCCCCATACTTATAAAGCATTATTGACCAATTCAGTGCTCCGGTCTAAAATTCAATCTCTTTATCAGAATGTTCAAACTTTACATTCAAACGATAGGGCACTTGGCGGGTATTTGAGGAAATGAAATCACTTTACTTTCTCATTCATGGTTAGGGAGTAATAGCTGACCAAAGTTACGCCCCCCACGCCATACTTATAAAGCATTATAGACCAATTCAGTACTAATGCTCCGGTCTAAAATTCAATCTCTTTATCAGAATGTTCAAACTTTACATTCAAACGATAGGGCACTTGGCGGGTATTTGAGGAAATGAAATCACTTTACTTTCTCATTCGTGGTTATGGAGTAATAGCTGACCAAAGTTACGCCCCCCACCCCATACTTATAAAGCATTATAGACCAATTCAGTGCTCCGGTCTAAAATTCAATCTCTTTATCAGCATGTTCAAACTTTACATTCAAACGATAGGGCACTTGGCGGGTATTTGAGGAAATGAAATCACTTTACTTTCTCATTCATGGTTAGGGAGTAATAGCTGACCAAAGTTACGCCCCCCACCCCATACTTATAAAGCATTATAGACCAATTCAGTGCTCCGGTCTAAAATTCAATCTCTTTATCAGAATGTTCAAACTTTACATTCAAACGATAGGGCACTTGGCGGGTATTTGAGGAAATGAAATCACTTTACTTTCTCATTCATGGTTAGGGAGTAATAGCTGACCAAAGTTACGCCCCCCACCCCATACTTATAAAGCATTATAGACCAATTCAGTGCTCCGGTCTAAAATTCAATCTCTTTATCAGAATGTTCAAACTTTACATTCAAACGATAGGGCACTTGGCGGGTATTTGAGGAGATGAAATCACTTTACTTTCTCATTCATGGTTAGGGAGTAATAGCTGACCAAAGTTACGCCCCACACCCCATACTTATAAAGCATTATAGACCAATTCAGTACTAGTGCTCCGGTCTAAAATTCAATCTCTTTATCAGAATGTTCAAACTTTACATTCAAACGATAGGGCACTTGGTGGGTATTTGAGGAAATGAAATCACTTTACTTTCTCATTCATGGTTAGGGAGTAATAGCTGACCAAAGTTACGCCCCCCACCCCATACTTATAAAGCATTATAGACCAATTCAGTGCTCCGGTCTAAAATTCAATCTCTTTATCAGAATGTTCAAACTTTACATTCAAACGATAGGGCACTTGGCGGGTATTTGAGGAAATGAAATCACTTTACTTTCTCATTCGTGGTTAGGGAGTAATAGCTGACCAAAGTTACGCCCCTCACCCCATACTTATAAAGCATTATAGACCAATTCAGTGCTCCGGTCTAAAATTCAATCTCTTTATCAGAATGTTCAAACTTTACATTCAAACGATAGGGCACTTGGCGGGTATTTGAGGAAATGAAATCACTTTACTTTCTCATTCATGGTTAGGGAGTAATGGGTGACCAAAGTTACGCCCCCCTCCCCATACTTATAAAGCATTATTGACCAATTCAGTGCTCCGGTCTAAAATTCAATCTCTTTATCAGAATGTTCAAACTTTACATTCAAACGATAGGGCACTTGGCGGGTATTTGAGGAAATGAAATCACTTTGCTTTCTCATTCATGGTTAGGGAGTAATAGCTGACCAAAGTTACGCCCCAATCCCCATACTTATAAAGCATTATTGACCAATTCAGTGCTCCGGTCTAAAATTCAATCTCTTTATCAGAATGTTCAAACTTTACATTCAAACGATAGGGCACTTGGCGGGTATTTGAGGAAATGAAATCACTTTACTTTCTCATTCATGGTTAGGGAGTAATGGGTGACCAAAGTTACGCCCCCCACGCCATACTTATAAAGCATTATAGACCAGTTCAGTGCTCCGGTCTAAAATTCAATCTCTTTATCAGAATGTTCAAACTTTACATTCAAACGATAGGGCACTTGGCGGGTATTTGAGGAAATGAAATCACTTTACTTTCTCATTCATGGTTAGGGAGTAATAGCTGACCAAAGTTACGCCCCCCACCCCATACTTATAAAGCATTATAGAGCAATTCAGTACTAGTGCTCCGGTCTAAAATTCAATCTCTTTATCAGAATGTTCAAACTTTACATTCAAACGATAGGGCACTTGGCGGGTATTTGAGGAAATGAAATCACTTTATTTTCTCATTCATGGTTAGGGAGTAATAGCTGACCAAAGTTACGCCCCCCACCCCATACTTATAAAGCATTATAGACCAATTCAGTGCTCCGGTCTAAAATTCAATCTCTTTATCAGAATGTTCAAACTTTACATTCAAACGATAGGGCACTTGGCGGGTATTTGAGGAAATGAAATCACTTTACTTTCTCATTCATGGGTAGGGAGTAATAGCTGACCAAAGTTACGCCCCCCACCCCATACTTATAAAGCATTATAGACCAATTCAGTGCTCCGGTCTAAAATTCAATCTCTTTATCAGAATGTTCAAACTTTACATTCAAACGATAGGGCACTTGGCGGGTATTTGAGGAAATGAAATCACTTTACTTTCTCATTCATGGGTAGGGAGTAATAGCTGACCAAATTTACGCCCCCCACCCCATACTTATAAAGCATTATAGACCAATTCAGTGCTCCGGTCTAAAATTCAATCTCTTTATCAGAATGTTCAAACTTTACATTCAAACGATAGGGCACTTGGCGGGTAGTTGAGGAAATGAAATCACTTTACTTTCTCATTCATGGTTAGGGAGTAATAGCTGACCAAAGTTACGCCCCCCACCCCATACTTATAAAGCATTATAGACCAATTCAGTGCTCCGGTCTAAAATTCAATCTCTTTATCAGAATGTTCAAACTTTACATTCAAACGATAGGGCACTTGGCGGGTATTTGAGGAAATGAAATCACTTTACTTTCTCATTCATGGTTAGGGAGTAATAGCTGACCAAAGTTACGCCCCCCACCCCATACTTATAAAGCATTATAGACCAATTCAGTACTAATGCTCCGGTCTAAAATTCAATCTCTTTATCAGAATGTTTAAACTTTACATTCAAACGATAGGGCACTTGGCGGGTATTTGAGGAAATGAAATCACTTTACTTTCTCATTCATGGTTAGGGAGTAATAGCTGACCAAAGTTACGCCCCCCACCCCATACTTATAAAGCATTATAGACCAATTCAGTGCTCCGGTCTAAAATTCAATCTCTTTATCAGCATGTTCAAACTTTACATTCAAACGATAGGGCACTTGGCGGGTATTTGAGGAAATGAAATCACTTTACTTTCTCATTCATGGTTAGGGAGTAATAGCTGACCAAAGTTACGCCCCCCACCCCATACTTATAAAGCATTATAGACCAATTCAGTACTAGTGCTCCGGTCTAAAATTCAATCTCTTTATCAGAATGTTCAAACTTTACATTCAAACGATAGGGCACTTGGCGGGTATTTGAGGAAATGAAATCACTTTACTTTCTCATTCGTGGTTAGGGAGTAATAGGTGACCAAAGTTACGCCCCCCACCCCATACTTATAAAGCATTATAGACCAATTCAGTGCTCCGGTCTAAAATTCAATCTCTTTATCAGAATGTTCAAGCTTTACATTCAAACGATAGGGCACTTGGCGGGTAGTTGAGGAAATGAAATCACTTTACTTTCTCATTCATGGTTAGGGAGTAATAGCTGACCAAAGTTACGCCCCCCACCCCATACTTATAAAGCATTATAGACCAATTCAGTGCTCCGGTCTAAAATTCAATCTCTTTATCAGAATGTTCAAACTTTACATTCAAACGATAGGGCACTTGGCGGGTATTTGAGGAAATGAAATCACTTTACTTTCTCATTCATGGTTAGGAAGTAATAGCTGACCAAAGTTACGCCCCCCACCCCATACTTATAAAGCATTATAGACCAATTCAGTGCTCCGGTCTAAAATTCAATCTCTTTATCAGAATGTTCAAACTTTACATTCAAACGATAAGGCACTTGGCGGGTATTTGAGGAAATGAAATCACTTTACTTTCTCATTCATGTTTAGGGAGTAATAGCTGACCAAAGTTACGCCCCCCACCCCATACTTATAAAGCATTATAGACCAATTCAGTACTAGTGCTCCGGTCTAAAATTCAATCTCTTTATCAGAATGTTCAAACTTTACATTCAAACGATAGGGCACTTGGCGGGTATTGGAGGAAATGAAATCACTTTACTTTCTCATTCATGGTTAGGAAGTAATAGCTGACCAAAGTTACGCCCCCCACCCCATACTTATAAAGCATTATAGAGCAATTCAGTACTAGTGCTCCGGTCTAAAATTCAATCTCTTTATCAGAATGTTCAAACTTTTCATTCAAACGATAGGGCACTTGGCGGGTATTTGAGGAAATGAAATCACTTTACTTTCTCATTCAAGGTTAGGGAGTAATAGCTGACCAAAGTTACGCCCCCCACCCCATACTTATAAAGCATTATAGACCAATTCAGTACTAGTGCTCCGGTCTAAAATTCAATCTCTTTATCAGAATGTTCAAACTTTACATTCAAACGATAGGGCACTTGGCGGGTATTGGAGGAAATGAAATCACTTTACTTTCTTATTCATGGTTAGGGAGTAATAGCTGACCAAAGTTACGCCCCCCACCCCATACTTATAAAGCATTATAGACCAATTCAGTACTAGTGCTCCGGTCTAAAATCCAATCTCTTTATCAGAATGTTCAAACTTTACATTCAAACGATAGGGCACTTGGCGGGTATTTGAGGAGATGAAATCACTTTACTTTCTCATTCATGGTTAGGGAGTAATAGCTGACCAAAGTTACGCCCCACACCCCATACTTATAAAGCATTATAGACCAATTCAGTACTAGTGCTCCGGTCTAAAATTCAATCTCTTTATCAGAATGTTCAAACTTTACATTCAAACGATAGGGCACTTGGTGGGTATTTGAGGAAATGAAATCACTTTACTTTCTCATTCATGGTTAGGGAGTAATAGCTGACCAAAGTTACGCCCCCCACCCCATACTTATAAAGCATTATAGACCAATTCAGTACTAGTGCTCCGGTCTAAAATTCAATCTCTTTATCAGAATGTTCAAACTTTTCATTCAAACGATAGGGCACTTGGCGGGTATTTGAGGAAATGAAATCACTTTACTTTCTCATTCATGGTTAGGGAGTAATAGCTGACCAAAGTTACGCCCCCCACCCCATACTTATAAAGCATTATAGACCAATTCAGTGCTCCGGTCTAAAATTCAATCTCTTTATCAGAATGTTCAAACTTTACATTCAAACGATAGGGCACTTGGCGGGTATTTGAGGAAATGAAATCACTTTACTTTCTCATTCGTGGTTAGGGAGTAATAGCTGACCAAAGTTACGCCCCCCTCCCCATACTTATAAAGCATTATTGACCAATTCAGTGCTCCGGTCTAAAATTCAATCTCTTTATCAGAATGTTCAAACTTTACATTCAAACGATAGGGCACTTGGCGGGTATTTGAGGAAATGAAATCACTTTACTTTCTCATTCATGGTTAGGGAGTAATAGCTGACCAAAGTTACGCCCCCCACGCCATACTTATAAAGCATTATAGACCAATTCAGTACTAGTGCTCCGGTCTAAAATTCAATCTCTTTATCAGAATGTTCAAACTTAACATTCAAACGATAGGGCACTTGGTGGGTATTTGAGGAAATGAAATCACTTTACTTTCTCATTCATGGTTAGGGAGTAATAGCTGACCAAAGTTACGCCCCCCACCCCATACTTATAAAGCATTATAGAGCAATTCAGTACTAGTGCTCCGGTCTAAAATTCAATCTCTTTATCAGAATGTTCAAACTTTTCATTCAAACGATAGGGCACTTGGCGGGTATTTGAGGAAATGAAATCACTTTACTTTCTCATTCAAGGTTAGGGAGTAATAGCTGACCAAAGTTACGCCCCCCACCCCATACTTATAAAGCATTATAGACCAATTCAGTGCTCCGGTCTAAAATTCAATCTCTTTATCAGAATGTTCAAACTTTACATTCAAACGATAGGGCACTTGGCGGGTATTTGAGGAAATGAAATCACTTTGCTTTCTCATTCATGGTTAGGGAGTAATAGCTGACCAAAGTTACGCCCCCCTCCCCATACTTATAAAGCATTATTGACCAATTCAGTGCTCCGGTCTAAAATTCAATCTCTTTATCAGAATGTTCAAACTTTACATTCAAACGATAGGGCACTTGGCGGGTATTTGAGGAAATGAAATCACTTTACTTTCTCATTCATGGTTAGGGAGTAATAGGTGACCAAAGTTACGCCCCCCACGCCATACTTATAAAGCATTATAGACCAATTCAGTGCTCCGGTCTAAAATTCAATCTCTTTATCAGAATGTTCAAACTTTACATTCAAACGATAGGGCACTTGGCGGGTATTTGAGGAAATGAAATCACTTTACTTTCTCATTCATGGTTAGGGAGTAATAGCTGACCAAAGTTACGCCCCCCACGCCATACTTATAAAGCATTATAGACCAATTCAGTACTAATGCTCCGGTCTAAAATTCAATCTCTTTATCAGAATGTTCAAACTTTACATTCAAACGATAGGGCACTTGGCGGGTATTTGAGGAAATGAAATCACTTTACTTTCTCATTCGTGGTTATGGAGTAATAGCTGACCAAAGTTACGCCCCCCACCCCATACTTATAAAGCATTATAGACCAATTCAGTGCTCCGGTCTAAAATTCAATCTCTTTATCAGCATGTTCAAACTTTACATTCAAACGATAGGGCACTTGGCGGGTATTTGAGGAAATGAAATCACTTTACTTTCTCATTCATGGTTAGGGAGTAATAGCTGACCAAAGTTACGCCCCCCACCCCATACTTATAAAGCATTATAGACCAATTCAGTGCTCCGGTCTAAAATTCAATCTCTTTATCAGAATGTTCAAACTTTACATTCAAACGATAGGGCACTTGGCGGGTATTTGAGGAAATGAAATCACTTTACTTTCTCATTCATGGTTAGGGAGTAATAGCTGACCAAAGTTACGCCCCCCACCCCATACTTATAAAGCATTATAGACCAATTCAGTGCTCCGGTCTAAAATTCAATCTCTTTATCAGAATGTTCAAACTTTACATTCAAACGATAGGGCACTTGGCGGGTATTTGAGGAGATGAAATCACTTTACTTTCTCATTCATGGTTAGGGAGTAATAGCTGACCAAAGTTACGCCCCACACCCCATACTTATAAAGCATTATAGACCAATTCAGTACTAGTGCTCCGGTCTAAAATTCAATCTCTTTATCAGCATGTTCAAACTTTACATTCAAACGATAGGGCACTTGGCGGGTATTTGAGGAAATGAAATCACTTTACTTTCTCATTCATGGTTAGGGAGTAATAGCTGACCAAAGTTACGCCCCACACCCCATACTTATAAAGCATTATAGACCAATTCAGTACTGGTGCTCCGGTCTAAAATTCAATCTCTTTATCAGAATGTTCAAACTTTACATTCAAACGATAGGGCACTTGGTGGGTATTTGAGGAAATGAAATCACTTTACTTTCTCATTCATGGTTAGGGAGTAATAGCTGACCAAAGTTACGCCCCCCACCCCATACTTATAAAGCATTATAGACCAATTCAGTACTAGTGCTCCGGTCTAAAATTCAATCTCTTTATCAGAATGTTCAAACTTTTCATTCAAACGATAGGGCACTTGGCGGGTATTTGAGGAAATGAAATCACTTTACTTTCTCATTCATGGTTAGGGAGTAATAGCTGACCAAAGTTACGCCCCCCACCCCATACTTATAAAGCATTATAGACCAATTCAGTGCTCCGGTCTAAAATTCAATCTCTTTATCAGAATGTTCAAACTTTACATTCAAACGATAGGGCACTTGGCGGGTATTTGAGGAAATGAAATCACTTTACTTTCTCATTCATGGTTAGGGAGTAATAGCGGACCAAAGTTACGCCCCCCTCCCCATACTTATAAAGCATTATTGACCAATTCAGTGCTCCGGTCTAAAATTCAATCTCTTTATCAGAATGTTCAAACTTTACATTCAAACGATAGGGCACTTGGCGGGTATTTGAGGAAATGAAATCACTTTACTTTCTCATTCATGGTTAGGGAGTAATAGCTGACCAAAGTTACGCCCCCCACGCCATACTTATAAAGCATTATAGACCAATTCAGTACTAATGCTCCGGTCTAAAATTCAATCTCTTTATCAGAATGTTCAAACTTTACATTCAAACGATAGGGCACTTGGCGGGTATTTGAGGAAATGAAATCACTTTACTTTCTCATTCGTGGTTATGGAGTAATAGCTGACCAAAGTTACGCCCCCCACCCCATACTTATAAAGCATTATAGACCAATTCAGTGCTCCGGTCTAAAATTCAATCTCTTTATCAGCATGTTCAAACTTTACATTCAAACGATAGGGCACTTGGCGGGTATTTGAGGAAATGAAATCACTTTACTTTCTCATTCATGGTTAGGGAGTAATAGCTGACCAAAGTTACGCCCCCCACCCCATACTTATAAAGCATTATAGACCAATTCAGTGCTCCGGTCTAAAATTCAATCTCTTTATCAGAATGTTCAAACTTTACATTCAAACGATAGGGCACTTGGCGGGTATTTGAGGAAATGAAATCACTTTACTTTCTCATTCATGGTTAGGGAGTAATAGCTGACCAAAGTTACGCCCCCCACCCCATACTTATAAAGCATTATAGACCAATTCAGTGCTCCGGTCTAAAATTCAATCTCTTTATCAGAATGTTCAAACTTTACATTCAAACGATAGGGCACTTGGCGGGTATTTGAGGAGATGAAATCACTTTACTTTCTCATTCATGGTTAGGGAGTAATAGCTGACCAAAGTTACGCCCCACACCCCATACTTATAAAGCATTATAGACCAATTCAGTACTAGTGCTCCGGTCTAAAATTCAATCTCTTTATCAGAATGTTCAAACTTTACATTCAAACGATAGGGCACTTGGTGGGTATTTGAGGAAATGAAATCACTTTACTTTCTCATTCATGGTTAGGGAGTAATAGCTGACCAAAGTTACGCCCCACACCCCATACTTATAAAGCATTATAGACCAATTCAGTGCTCCGGTCTAAAATTCAATCTCTTTATCAGAATGTTCAAACTTAACATTCAAACGATAGGGCACTTGGTGGGTATTTGAGGAAATGAAATCACTTTACTTTCTCATTCATGGTTAGGGAGTAATAGCTGACCAAAGTTACGCCCCCCACCCCATACTTATAAAGCATTATAGACCAATTCAGTACTAATGCTCCGGTCTAAAATTCAATCTCTTTATCAGAATGTTCAAACTTTACATTCAAACGATAGGGCACTTGGCGGGTATTTGAGGAAATGAAATCACTTTACTTTCTCATTCATGGTTAGGGAGTAATAGCTGACCAAAGTTACGCCCCCCACGCCATACTTATAAAGCATTATAGAGCAATTCAGTACTAGTGCTCCGGTCTAAAATTCAATCTCTTTATCAGAATGTTCAAACTTTTCATTCAAACGATAGGGCACTTGGTGGGTATTTGAGGAAATGAAATCACTTTACTTTCTCATTCATGGTTAGGGAGTAATAGCTGACCAAAGTTACGCCCCCCACCCCATACTTATAAAGCATTATAGAGCAATTCAGTACTAGTGCTCCGGTCTAAAATTCAATCTCTTTATCAGAATGTTCAAACTTTTCATTCAAACGATAGGGCACTTGGCGGGTATTTGAGGAAATGAAATCACTTTACTTTCTCATTCAAGGTTAGGGAGTAATAGCTGACCAAAGTTACGCCCCCCACCCCATACTTATAAAGCATTATAGACCAATTCAGTACTAATGCTCCGGTCTAAAATTCAATCTCTTTATCAGAATGTTCAAACTTTACATTCAAACGATAGGGCACTTGGCGGGTATTTGAGGAAATGAAATCACTTTACTTTCTCATTCGTGGTTAGGAAGTAATAGCTGACCAAAGTTACGCCCCCCACCCCATACTTATAAAGCATTATAGACCAATTCAGTGCTCCGGTCTAAAATTCAATCTCTTTATCAGAATGTTCAAACTTTACATTCAAACGATAGGGCACTTGGCGGGTATTTGAGGAAATGAAATCACTTTACTTTCTCATTCATGGTTAGGGAGTAATAGCTGACCAAAGTTACGCCCCCCACCCCATACTTATAAAGCATTATAGACCAATTCAGTGCTCCGGTCTAAAATTCAATCTCTTTATCAGAATGTTCAAACTTTACATTCAAACGATAGGGCACTTGGCGGGTATTTGAGGAAATGAAATCACTTTACTTTCTCATTCATGGTTAGGGAGTAATAGCTGACCAAAGTTACGCCCCCCACCCCATACTTATAAAGCATTATAGACCAATTCAGTGCTCCGGTCTAAAATTCAATCTCTTTATCAGAATGTTCAAACTTTACATTCAAACGATAGGGCACTTGGCGGGTATTTGAGGAAATGAAATCACTTTACTTTCTCATTCATGGTTAGGGAGTAATAGCTGACCAAAGTTACGCCCCCCACCCCATACTTATAAAGCATTATAGACCAATTCAGTGCTCCGGTCTAAAATTCAATCTCTTTATCAGAATGTTCAAACTTTACATTCAAACGATAGGGCACTTGGCGGGTATTTGAGGAAATGAAATCACTTTACTTTCTCATTCGTGGTTAGGGAGTAATAGCTGACCAAAGTTACGCCCCTCACCCCATACTTATAAAGCATTATAGACCAATTCAGTGCTCCGGTCTAAAATTCAATCTCTTTATCAGAATGTTCAAACTTTACATTCAAACGATAGGGCACTTGGCGGGTATTTGAGGAAATGAAATCACTTTACTTTCTCATTCATGGTTAGGGAGTAATGGGTGACCAAAGTTACGCCCCCCTCCCCATACTTATAAAGCATTATTGACCAATTCAGTGCTCCGGTCTAAAATTCAATCTCTTTATCAGAATGTTCAAACTTTACATTCAAACGATAGGGCACTTGGCGGGTATTTGAGGAAATGAAATCACTTTGCTTTCTCATTCATGGTTAGGGAGTAATAGCTGACCAAAGTTACGCCCCAATCCCCATACTTATAAAGCATTATTGACCAATTCAGTGCTCCGGTCTAAAATTCAATCTCTTTATCAGAATGTTCAAACTTTACATTCAAACGATAGGGCACTTGGCGGGTATTTGAGGAAATGAAATCACTTTACTTTCTCATTCATGGTTAGGGAGTAATGGGTGACCAAAGTTACGCCCCCCACGCCATACTTATAAAGCATTATAGACCAGTTCAGTGCTCCGGTCTAAAATTCAATCTCTTTATCAGAATGTTCAAACTTTACATTCAAACGATAGGGCACTTGGCGGGTATTTGAGGAAATGAAATCACTTTACTTTCTCATTCATGGTTAGGGAGTAATAGCTGACCAAAGTTACGCCCCCCACCCCATACTTATAAAGCATTATAGAGCAATTCAGTACTAGTGCTCCGGTCTAAAATTCAATCTCTTTATCAGAATGTTCAAACTTTACATTCAAACGATAGGGCACTTGGCGGGTATTTGAGGAAATGAAATCACTTTACTTTCTCATTCATGGTTAGGGAGTAATAGCTGACCAAAGTTACGCCCCCCACCCCATACTTATAAAGCATTATAGACCAATTCAGTGCTCCGGTCTAAAATTCAATCTCTTTATCAGAATGTTCAAACTTTACATTCAAACGATAGGGCACTTGGCGGGTATTTGAGGGAATGAAATCACTTTACTTTCTCATTCATGGTTAGGGAGTAATAGCTGACCAAAGTTACGCCCCCCACCCCATACTTATAAAGCATTATAGACCAATTCAGTGCTCCGGTCTAAAATTCAATCTCTTTATCAGAATGTTCAAACTTTACATTCAAACGATAGGGCACTTGGCGGGTATTTGAGGAAATGAAATTACTTTACTTTCTCATTCATGGTTAGGGAGTAATAGCTGACCAAAGTTACGCCCCCCACCCCATACTTATAAAGCATTATAGACCAATTCAGTACTAGTGCTCCGGTCTAAAATTCAATCTCTTTATCTGAATGTTCAAACTTTACATTCAAACGATAGGGCACTTGGCGGGTATTTGAGGAAATGAAATCACTTTACTTTCTCATTCGTGGTTAGGAAGTAATAGCTGACCAAAGTTACGCCCCCTACCCCATACTTATAAAGCATTATAGACCAATTCAGTGCTCCGGTCTAAAATTCAATCTCTTTATCAGAATGTTCAAACTTTACATTCAAACGATAGGGCACTTGGCGGGTATTTGAGGAAATGAAATCACTTTACTTTCTCATTCATGGTTAGGGAGTAATAGCTGACCAAAGTTACGCCCCCCACCCCATACTTATAAAGCATTATAGACCAATTCAGTGCTCCGGTCTAAAATTCAATCTCTTTATCAGAATGTTCAAACTTTACATTCAAACGATAGGGCACTTGGCGGGTATTTGAGGAAATGAAATCACTTTACTTTCTCATTCGTGGTTAGGGAGTAATAGCTGACCAAAGTTACGCCCCCCACCCCATACTTATAAAGCATTATAGACCAATTCAGTGCTCCGGTCTAAAATTCAATCTCTTTATCAGAATGTTCAAACTTTACATTCAAACGATAGGGCACTTGGCGGGTATTTAAGGAAATGAAATCACTTTACTTTCTCATTCATGGTTAGGGAGAAATAGCTGACCAAAGTTACGCCCCCCACCCCATACTTATAAAGCATTATAGACCAATTCAGTGCTCCGGTCTAAAATTCAATCTCTTTATCAGAATGTTCAAACTTTACATTCAAACGATAGGGCACTTGGCGGGTATTTGAGGAAATGAAATCACTTTACTTTCTCATTCGTGGTTAGGGAGTAATAGCTGACCAAAGTTACGCCCCCCACCCCATACTTATAAAGCATTAAAGACCAATTCAGTACTAGTGCTCCGGTCTAAAATTCAATCTCTTTATCAGAATGTTCAAACTTTACATTCAAACGATAGGGCACTTGGCGGGTATTTGAGGAAATGAAATTACTTTACTTTCTCATTCATGGTTAGGGAGTAATAGCTGACCAAAGTTACGCCCCCCACCCCATACTTATAAAGCATTATAGACCAATTCAGTACTAGGGCTCCGGTCTAAAATTCAATCTCTTTATCAGAATGTTCAAACTTAACATTCAAACGATAGGGCACTTGGCGGGTATTTGAGGAAATGAAATCACTTTACTTTCTCATTCATGGTTAGGGAGTAATAGCTGACCAAAGTTACGCCCCCCACCCCATACTTATAAAGCATTATAGACCAATTCAGTACTAATGCTCCGGTCTAAAATTCAATCTCTTTATCAGAATGTTCAAACTTTACATTCAAACGATAGGGCACTTGTCGGGTATTTGAGGAAATGAAATCACTTTACTTTCTCATTCGTGGTTAGGAAGTAATAGCTGACCAAAGTTACGCCCCCCACCCCATACTTATAAAGCATTATAGACCAATTCAGTGCTCCGGTCTAAAATTCAATCTCTTTATTAGAATGTTCAAACTTTACATTCAAACGATAGGGCACTTGGCGGGTATTTAAGGAAATGAAATCACTTTACTTTCTCATTCATGGTTAGGGAGAAATAGCTGACCAAAGTTACGCCCCCCACCCCATACTTATAAAGCATTATAGACCAATTCAGTGCTCCGGTCTAAAATTCAATCTCTTTATCAGAATGTTCAAACTTTACATTCAAACGATAGGGCACTTGGCGGGTATTTGAGGAAATGAAATCACTTTACTTTCTCATTCGTGGTTAGGGAGTAATAGCTGACCAAAGTTACGCCCCCCACCCCATACTTATAAAGCATTATAGACCAATTCAGTGCTCCGGTCTAAAATTCAATCTCTTTATCAGAATGTTCAAACGTTACATTCAAACGATAGGGCACTTGGCGGGTATTTGAGGAAATGAAATCACTTTACTTTCTCATTCGTGGTTAGGAAGTAATAGCTGACCAAAGTTACGCCCCCCACCCCATACTTATAAAGCATTATAGACCAATTCAGTGCTCCGGTCTAAAATTCAATCTCTTTATCAGAATGTTCAAACTTTACAATCAAACGATAGGGCACTTGGCGGGTATTTGAGGAAATGAAATCACTTTACTTTCTCATTCATGGTTAGGGAGTAATAGCTGACCAAAGTTACGCCCCCCACCCCATACTTATAAAGCATTATAGACCAATTCAGTGCTCCGGTCTAAAATTCAATCTCTTTATCAGAATGTTCAAACTTTACATTCAAACGATAGGGCACTTGGCGGGTATTTGAGGAAATGAAATCACTTTACTTTCTCATTCATGGTTAGGGAGTAATAGCTGACCAAAGTTACGCCCCCCACCCCATACTTATAAAGCATTATAGACCAATTCAGTGCTCCGGTCTAAAATTCAATCTCTTTATCAGAATGTTCAAACTTTACATTCAAACGATAGGGCACTTGGCGGGTATTTGAGGAAATGAAATCACTTTACTTTCTCATTCATGGTTAGGGAGTAATAGCTGACCAAAGTTACGCCCCCCACCCCATACTTATAAAGCATTATAGACCAATTCAGTGCTCCGGTCTAAAATTCAATCTCTTTATCAGAATGTTCAAACTTTACATTCAAACGATAGGGCACTTGGCGGGTATTTGAGGAAATGAAATCACTTTACTTTCTCATTCGTGGTTAGGGAGTAATAGCTGACCAAAGTTACGCCCCCCACCCCATACTTATAAAGCATTATAGACCAATTCAGTGCTCCGGTCTAAAATTCAATCTCTTTATCAGAATGTTCAAACTTTACATTCAAACGATAGGGCACTTGGCGGGTATTTGAGGAAATGAAATCACTTTACTTTCTCATTCATGGTTAGGGAGTAATAGCTGACCAAAGTTACGCCCCCCACCCCATACTTATAAAGCATTATAGACCAATTCAGTACTAATGCTCCGGTCTAAAATTCAATCTCTTTATCAGAATGTTCAAACTTTACATTCAAACGATAGGGCACTTGGCGGGTATTTGAGGAAATGAAATCACTTTACTTTCTCATTCGTGGTTAGGAAGTAATAGCTGACCAAAGTTACGCCCCCCACCCCATACTTATAAAGCATTATAGACCAATTCAGTGCTCCGGTCTAAAATTCAATCTCTTTATCAGAATGTTCAAACTTTACATTCAAACGATAGGGCACTTGGCGGGTATTTGAGGAAATGAAATCACTTTACTTTCTCATTCATGGTTAGGGAGTAATAGCTGACCAAAGTTACGCCCCCCACCCCATACTTATAAAGCATTATAGACCAATTCAGTGCTCCGGTCTAAAATTCAATCTCTTTATCAGAATGTTCAAACTTTACATTCAAACGATAGGGCACTTGGCGGGTATTTGAGGAAATGAAATTACTTTACTTTCTCATTCATGGTTAGGGAGTAATAGCTGACCAAAGTTACGCCCCCACCCCATACTTATAAAGCATTATAGACCAATTCAGTACTAGTGCTCCGGTCTAAAATTCAATCTCTTTATCAGAATGTTCAAACTTAACATTCAAACGATAGGGCACTTGGCGGGTATTTGAGGAAATGAAATCACTTTACTTTCTCATTCATGGTTAGGGAGTAATAGGTGACCAAAGTTACGCCCCCCACCCCATACTTATAAAGCATTATAGACCAATTCAGTGCTCCGGTCTAAAATTCAATCTCTTTATCAGAATGTTCAAACTTTACATTCAAACGATAGGGCACTTGGCGGGTATTTGAGGAAATGAAATCACTTTACTTTCTCATTCATGGTTAGGGAGAAATAGCTGACCAAAGTTACGCCCCCCACCCCATACTTATAAAGCATTATAGACCAATTCAGTGCTCCGGTCTAAAATTCAATCTCTTTATCAGAATGTTCAAACTTTACATTCAAACGATAGGGCACTTGGCGGGTATTTGAGGAAATGAAATCACTTTACTTTCTCATTCGTGGTTAGGGAGTAATAGCTGACCAAAGTTACGCCCCCCACCCCATACTTATAAAGCATTATAGACCAATTCAGTACTAATGCTCCGGTCTAAAATTCAATCTCTTTATCAGAATGTTCAAACTTTACATTCAAACGATAGGGCACTTGGCGGGTATTTGAGGAAATGAAATCACTTTACTTTCTCATTCGTGGTTAGGAAGTAATAGCTGACCAAAGTTACGCCCCCCACCCCATACTTATAAAGCATTATAGACCAATTCAGTGCTCCGGTCTAAAATTCAATCTCTTTATCAGAATGTTCAAACTTTACATTCAAACGATAGGGCACTTGGCGGGTATTTGAGGAAATGAAATCACTTTACTTTCTCATTCATGGTTAGGGAGTAATAGCTGACCAAAGTTACGCCCCCCACCCCATACTTATAAAGCATTATAGACCAATTCAGTGCTCCGGTCTAAAATTCAATCTCTTTATCAGAATGTTCAAACTTTACATTCAAACGATAGGGCACTTGGCGGGTATTTGAGGAAATGAAATCACTTTACTTTCTCATTCGTGGTTAGGGAGTAATAGCTGACCAAAGTTACGCCCCCCACCCCATACTTATAAAGCATTATAGACCAATTCAGTACTAGTGCTCCGGTCTAAAATTCAATCTCTTTATCAGAATGTTCAAACTTTACATTCAAACGATAGGGCACTTGGCGGGTATTTGAGGAGATGAAATCACTTTACTTACTCATTCATGGTTAGGGAGTAATAGCTGACCAAAGTTACGCCCCACACCCCATACTTATAAAGCATTATAGACCAATTCAGTGCTCCGGTCTAAAATTCAATCTCTTTATCAGAATGTTCAAACTTTACATTCAAACGATAGGGCACTTGGCGGGTATGTGAGGAAATGAAATCACTTTACTTTCTTATTCATGGTTAGGGAGTAATAGCTGACCAAAGTTACGCCCCCCACCCCATACTTATAAAGCATTATAGACCAATTCAGTGCTCCGGTCTAAAATTCAATCTCTTTATCAAAATGTTCAAACTTTACATTCAAACGATAGGGCACTTGGCGGGTATTTGAGGAGATGAAATCACTTTACTTTCTCATTCATGGTTAGGGAGTAATAGCTGACCAAAGTTACGCCCCCCACCCCATACTTATAAAGCATTATAGACCAATTCAGTACTAGTGCTCCGGTCTAAAATTCAATCTCTTTATCAGAATGTTCAAACTTTACATTCAAACGATAGGGCACTTGGCGGGTATGTGAGGAAATGAAATCACTTTACTTTCTTATTCATGGTTAGGGAGTAATAGCTGACCAAAGTTACGCCCCCCACCCCATACTTATAAAGCATTATAGACCAATTCAGTGCTCCGGTCTAAAATTCAATCTCTTTATCAAAATGTTCAAACTTTACATTCAAACGATAGGGCACTTGGCGGGTATTTGAGGAGATGAAATCACTTTACTTTCTCATTCATGGTTAGGGAGTAATAGCTGACCAAAGTTACGCCCCCCACCCCATACTTATAAAGCATTATAGACCAATTCAGTACTAGTGCTCCGGTCTAAAATTCAATCTCTTTATCAGAATGTTCAAACTTTACATTCAAACGATAGGGCACTTGGCGGGTATTTGAGGAAATGAAATCACTTTACTTTCTCATTCATGGTTAGGGAGTAATAGCTGACCAAAGTTACGCCCCCCACCCCATACTTATAAAGCATTATAGACCAATTCAGTACTAGTGCTCCGGTCTAAAATTCAATCTCTTTATCAGAATGTTCAAACTTTTCATTCAAACGATAGGGCACTTGGCGGGTATTTGAGGAAATGAAATCACTTTACTTTCTCATTCATGGTTAGGGAGTAATAGCTGACCAAAGTTACGCCCCCCACCCCATACTTATAAAGCATTATAAACCAATTCAGTACTAGTGCTCCGGTCTAAAATTCAATCTCTTCATCAGAATGTTCAAACTTTACATTCAAACGATAGGGCACTTGGCGGGTATTTGAGGAAATGAAATTACTTTACTTTCTCATTCATGGTTAGGGAGTAATAGCTGACCAAAGTTACGCCCCCCACCCCATACTTATAAAGCATTATAGACCAATTCAGTACTAGTGCTCCGGTCTAAAATTCAATCTCTTTATCAGAATGTTCAAACTTTACATTCAAACGATAGGGCACTTGGCGGGTATTTGAGGAAATGAAATCACTTTACTTTGTCATTCATGGTTAGGGAGTAATAGGTGACCAAAGTTACGCCCCCCACCCCATACTTATAAAGCATTATAGACCAATTCAGTGCTCCGGTCTAAAATTCAATCTCTTTATCAGAATGTTCAAACTTTACATTCAAACAATAGGGCACTTGGCGGGTATTTGAGGAAATGAAATCACTTCACTTTCTCATTCATGGTTAGGGAGTAATAGCTGACCAAAGTTACGACCCCCCCCCCCCACCCCATACTTATAAAGCATTATAGACCAATTCAGTGCTCCGGTCTAAAATTCAATCTCTTTATCAGAATGTTCAAACTTTACATTCAAACGATAGGGCACTTGGCGGGTATTTGAGGAAATAAAATCACTTTACTTTCTCATTCGTGGTTAGGGAGTAATAGCTGACCAAAGTTACGCCCCCCACCCCATACTTATAAAGCATTATAGACCAATTCAGTGCTCCGGTCTAAAATTCAATCTCTTTATCAGAATGTTCAAACTTTACATTCAAACGATAGGGCACTTGGCGGGTATTTGAGGAAATGAAATCACTTTACTTTCTCATTCATGGTTAGGGAGTAATAGCTGACCAAAGTTACGCCCCCCACCCCATACTTATAAAGCATTATAGACCAATTCAGTGCTCCGGTCTAAAATTCAATCTCTTTATCAGAATGTTCAAACTTTACATTCAAACGATAGGGCACTTGGCGGGTATTTGAGGAAATGAAATCACTTTACTTTCTCATTCATGGTTAGGGAGTAATAGCTGACCAAAGTTACGCCCCCCACCCCATACTTATAAAGCATTATAGACCAATTCAGTGCTCCGGTCTAAAATTCAATCTCTTTATCAGAATGTTCAAACTTTATATTCAAACGATAGGGCACTTGGCGGGTATTTGAGGAAATGAAATCACTTTACTTTCTCATTCAAGGTTAGGGCGTAATAGCTGACCAAAGTTACGCCCCCCACCCCATACTTATAAAGCATTATAGACCAATTCAGTGCTCCGGTCTAAAATTCAATCTCTTTATCAGAATGTTCAAACTTTACATTCAAACGATAGGGCACTTGGCGGGTATTTGAGGAAATGAAATCACTTTACTTTCTCATTCATGGTTAGGGAGTAATAGCTGACCAAAGTTACGCCCCCCACCCCATACTTATAAAGCATTATAGACCAATTCAGTGCTCCGGTCTAAAATTCAATCTCTTTATCAGAATGTTCAAACTTTACATTCAAACGATAGGGCACTTGGCGGGTATTTGAGGAAATGAAATCACTTCACTTTCTCATTCATGGTTAGGGAGTAATAGCTGACCAAAGTTACGCCCCCCCCCCACCCCATACTTATAAAGCATTATAGACCAATTCAGTGCTCCGGTCTAAAATTCAATCTCTTTATCAGAATGTTCAAACTTTACATTCAAACGATAGGGCACTTGGCGGGTATTTGAGGAAATGAAATCACTTTACTTTCTCATTCGTGGTTATGGAGTAATAGCTGACCAAAGTTACGCCGCCCACCCCATACTTATAAAGCATTATAGACCAATTCAGTGCTCCGGTCTAAAATTCAATCTCTTTATCAGAATGTTCAAACTTTACATTCAAACGATAGGGCACTTGGCGGGTATTTGAGGAAATGAAATCATTTTACTTTCTCATTCAAGGTTAGGGAGTAATAGCTGACCAAAGTTACGCCCCCCACCCCATACTTATAAAGCATTATAGACCAATTCAGTGCTCCGGTCTAAAATTCAATCTCTTTATCAGAATGTTCAAACTTTACATTCAAACGATAGGGCACTTGGCGGGTATTTGAGGAAATGAAATCACTTTACTTTCTCATTCATGGTTAGGGAGTAATAGCTGACCAAAGTTACGCCCCCCACCCCATACTTATAAAGCATTATAGACCAATTCAGTGCTCCGGTCTAAAATTCAATCTCTTTATCAGAATGTTCAAACTTTACATTCAAACGATAGGGCACTTGGCGGGTATTTGAGGAAATGAAATCACTTCACTTTCTCATTCAAGGTTAGGGAGTAATAGCTGACCAAAGTTACGCCCCCCACCCCATACTTATAAAGCATTATAAACCAATTCAGTACTAGTGCTCCGGTCTAAAATTCAATCTCTTCATCAGAATGTTCAAACTTTACATTCAAACGATAGGGCACTTGGCGGGTATTTGAGGAAATGAAATCACTTTACTTTCTCATTCATGGTTAGGGAGTAATAGCTGACCAAAGTTACGCCCCCCACCCCATACTTATAAAGCATTATAGACCAATTCAGTGCTCCGGTCTAAAATTCAATCTCTTTATCAGAATGTTCAAACTTTACATTCAAACGATAGGGCACTTGGCGGGTATTTGAGGAAATGAAATCACTTTTACTTTCTCATTCATGGTTAGGGAGTAATAGCTGACCAAAGTTACGCCCCCCACCCCATACTTATAAAGCATTATAGACCAATTCAGTGCTCCGGTCTAAAATTCAATCTCTTTATCAGAATGTTCAAACTTTACATTCAAACGATAGGGCACTTGGCGGGTATTTGAGGAAATGAAATCACTTTACTTTCTCATTCATGGTTAGGAAGTAATAGCTGACCAAAGTTACGCCCCCCACCCCATACTTATAAAGCATTATAGACCAATACAGTACTAGTGCTCCGGTCTAGAATTCAATCTCTTTATCAGAATGTTCAAACTTTACATTCAAACGATAGGGCACTTGGCGGGTATTTGAGGAAATGAAATCACTTTACTTTCTCATTCATGGTTAGGGAGTAATAGCTGACCAAAGTTACGCCCCACACCCCATACTTATAAAGCATTATAGACCAATTCAGTGCTCCGGTCTAAAATTCAATCTCTTTATCAGAATGTTCAAACTTTACATTCAAACGATAGGGCACTTGGCGGGTATTGAGGAAATGAAATCACTTTACTTTCTTATTCATGGTTAGGGAGTAATAGCTGACCAAAGTTACGCCCCCCACCCCATTCTTATAAAGCATTTTAGACCAATTCAGTGCTCCGGTCTAAAATTCAATCTCTTTATCAGAATGTTCAAACTTTACATTCAAACGATAGGGCACTTGGCGGGTATTTGAGGAAATGAAATCACTTTACTTTCTTATTCATGGTTAGGGAGTAATAGCTGATCAAAGTTACGCCCCCCACCCCATACTTATAAAGCATTATAGACCAATTCAGTGCTCCGGTCTAAAATTCAATCTCTTTATCAGAATGTTCAAACTTTACATTCAAACGATAGGGCACTTGGCGGGTATTTAAGGAGATGAAATCACTTTACTTTCTTATTCATGGTTAGGGAGTAATAGCTGACCAAAGTTACGCCCCCCACCCCATACTTATAAAGCATTATGGACCAATTCAGTGCTCCGGTCTAAAATTCAATCTCTTTATCAGAATGTTCAAACTTTACATTCAAACGATAGGGCACTTGGCGGGTATTTGAGGAAATGAAATCACTTTACTTTCTCATTCATGGTTAGGGAGTAATAGCTGACCAAAGTTACGCCCCCCACCCCATACTTATAAAGCATTATAGACCAATTCAGTACTAGTGCTCCGGTCTAAAATTCAATCCCTTTATCAGAATGTTCAAACTTTACATTCAAACGATAGGGCACTTGGCGGGTATTTGAGGAAATGAAATCACTTTACTTTCTCATTCATGGTTAGGGAGTAATAGCTGACCAAAGTTACGCCCCCCACCCCATACTTATAAAGCATTATAGACCAATTCAGTGCTCCGGTCTAAAATTCAATCTCTTTATCAGAATGTTCAAACTTTACATTCAAACGATAGGGCACTTGGCGGGTATTTGAGGAAATGAAATCACTTTACTTTCTCATTCATGGGTAGGGAGTAATAGCTGACCAAAGTTACGCCCCCCACCCCATACTTATAAAGCATTATAGACCAATTCAGTGCTCCGGTCTAAAATTCAATCTCTTTATCAGAATGTTCAAACTTTACATTCAAACGATAGGGCACTTGGCGGGTATTTGAGGAAATGAAACTACTTTACTTTCTCATTCATGGTTAGGGAGTAATAGCTGACCAAAGTTACGCCCCCCACCCCATACTTATAAAGCATTATAGACCAATTCAGTACAAAATTCAATCTCTTTATCAGAATGTTCAAACTTTACATTCAAACGATAGGGCACTTGGCGGGTATTTGAGGAAATGAAATCACTTTACTTTCTCATTCATGGTTAGGGAGTAATAGCTGACCAAAGTTACGCCCCCCACCCCATACTTATAAAGCATTATAGACCAATTCAGTGCTCCGGTCTAAAATTCAATCTCTTTATCAGAATGTTCAAACTTTACATTCAAACGATAGGGCACTTGGCGGGTATTTGAGGAAATGAAATCACTTTACTTTCTCATTCATGGGTAGGGAGTAATAGCTGACCAAAGTTACGCCCCCCACCCCATACTTATAAAGCATTATAGACCAATTCAGTGCTCCGGTCTAAAATTCAATCTCTTTATCAGAATGTTCAAACTTTACATTCAAACGATAGGGCACTTGGCGGGTATTTGAGGAAATGAAATTACTTTATTTTCTCATTCATGGTTAGGGAGTAATAGCTGACCAAAGTTACGCCCCCCACCAAATACTTATAAAGCATTATAGACCAATTCAGTACTAGTGCTCCGGTTTAAAATTCAATCTCTTTATCAGAATGTTCAAACTTAACATTCAAATGATAGGGCACTTGGCGGGTATTTGAGGAAATGAAATCACTTTACTTTCTCATTCATGGTTAGGGAGTAATAGCTGACCAAAGTTACGCCCCCCACCCCATTCTTATAAAGCATTTTAGACCAATTCAGTGCTCCGGTCTAAAATTCAATCTCTTTATCAGAATGTTCAAACTTTACATTCAAACGATAGGGCACTTGGCGGGTATTGAGGAAATGAAATCACTTTACTTTCTTATTCATGGTTAGGGAGTAATAGCTGACCAAAGTTACGCCCCCCACCCCATTCTTATAAAGCATTTTAGACCAATTCAGTGCTCCGGTCTAAAATTCAATCTCTTTATCAGAATGTTCAAACTTTACATTCAAACGATAGGGCACTTGGCGGGTATTTGAGGAAATGAAATCACTTTACTTTCTTATTCATGGTTAGGGAGTAATAGCTGATCAAAGTTACGCCCCCCACCCCATACTTATAAAGCATTATAGACCAATTCAGTGCTCCGGTCTAAAATTCAATCTCTTTATCAGAATGTTCAAACTTTACATTCAAACGATAGGGCACTTGGCGGGTATTTAAGGAGATGAAATCACTTTACTTTCTTATTCATGGTTAGGGAGTAATAGCTGACCAAAGTTACGCCCCCCACCCCATACTTATAAAGCATTATGGACCAATTCAGTGCTCCGGTCTAAAATTCAATCTCTTTATCAGAATGTTCAAACTTTACATTCAAACGATAGGGCACTTGGCGGGTATTTGAGGAAATGAAATCACTTTACTTTCTCATTCATGGTTAGGGAGTAATAGCTGACCAAAGTTACGCCCCCCACCCCATACTTATAAAGCATTATAGACCAATTCAGTACTAGTGCTCCGGTCTAAAATTCAATCCCTTTATCAGAATGTTCAAACTTTACATTCAAACGATAGGGCACTTGGCGGGTATTTGAGGAAATGAAATCACTTTACTTTCTCATTCATGGTTAGGGAGTAATAGCTGACCAAAGTTACGCCCCCCACCCCATACTTATAAAGCATTATAGACCAATTCAGTGCTCCGGTCTAAAATTCAATCTCTTTATCAGAATGTTCAAACTTTACATTCAAACGATAGGGCACTTGGCGGGTATTTGAGGAAATGAAATCACTTTACTTTCTCATTCATGGGTAGGGAGTAATAGCTGACCAAAGTTACGCCCCCCACCCCATACTTATAAAGCATTATAGACCAATTCAGTGCTCCGGTCTAAAATTCAATCTCTTTATCAGAATGTTCAAACTTTACATTCAAACGATAGGGCACTTGGCGGGTATTTGAGGAAATGAAACTACTTTACTTTCTCATTCATGGTTAGGGAGTAATAGCTGACCAAAGTTACGCCCCCCACCCCATACTTATAAAGCATTATAGACCAATTCAGTACAAAATTCAATCTCTTTATCAGAATGTTCAAACTTTACATTCAAACGATAGGGCACTTGGCGGGTATTTGAGGAAATGAAATCACTTTACTTTCTCATTCATGGTTAGGGAGTAATAGCTGACCAAAGTTACGCCCCCCACCCCATACTTATAAAGCATTATAGACCAATTCAGTGCTCCGGTCTAAAATTCAATCTCTTTATCAGAATGTTCAAACTTTACATTCAAACGATAGGGCACTTGGCGGGTATTTGAGGAAATGAAATCACTTTACTTTCTCATTCATGGGTAGGGAGTAATAGCTGACCAAAGTTACGCCCCCCACCCCATACTTATAAAGCATTATAGACCAATTCAGTGCTCCGGTCTAAAATTCAATCTCTTTATCAGAATGTTCAAACTTTACATTCAAACGATAGGGCACTTGGCGGGTATTTGAGGAAATGAAATTACTTTATTTTCTCATTCATGGTTAGGGAGTAATAGCTGACCAAAGTTACGCCCCCCACCAAATACTTATAAAGCATTATAGACCAATTCAGTACTAGTGCTCCGGTTTAAAATTCAATCTCTTTATCAGAATGTTCAAACTTAACATTCAAATGATAGGGCACTTGGCGGGTATTTGAGGAAATGAAATCACTTTACTTTCTCATTCATGGTTAGGGAGTAATAGCTGACCAAAGTTACGCCCCCCGCCCCATACTTATAAAGCATTATAGACCAATTCAGTGCTCCGGTCTAAAATTCAATCTCTTTATCAGAATGTTCAAACTTTACATTCAAACGATAGGGCACTTGGCGTTTATTTGAGGAAATGAAATCACTTTACTTTCTCATTCATGGTTAGGGAGTAATAGCTGACCAAAGTTACGCCCCACACCCCATACTTATAAAGCATTATAGACCAATTCAGTACTAGTGCTCCGGTCTAAAATTCAATCTCTTTATCAGAATGTTCAAACTTTACATTCAAACGATAGGGCACTTGGCGGGTATTTGAGGAAATGAAATCACTTTACTTTCTCATTCATGGTTAGGGAGTAATAGCTGACCAAAGTTACGCCCCCCACCCCATACTTATAAAGCATTATAGACCCATTCAGTGCTCCGGTCTAAAATTCAATCTCTTTATCAGAATGTTCAAACTTTACATTCAAACGATAGGGCACTTGGCGGGTATTTGAGGAAATGAAATTACTTTATTTTCTCATTCATGGTTAGGGAGTAATAGCTGACCAAAGTTACGCCCCCCACCCCATACTTATAAAGCATTATAGACCGATTCAGTACTAGTGCTCCGGTCTAAAAATCAATCTCTTTATTAGAATGTTCAAACTTAACATTCAAACGATAGGGCACTTGGCGGGTATTTGAGGAAATGAAATCACTTTACTTTCTCATTCATGGTTAGGAAGTAATAGCTGACCAAAGTTACGCCCCCCACCTCATACTTATAAAGCATTATAGACCAATTCAGTGCTCCGGTCTAAAATTCAATCTCTTAATCAGAATGTTCAAACTTTACATTCAAACGATAGCGCACTTGGCGGGTATTTGAGGAAATGAAATCACTTTACTTTCTCATTCATGGTTAGGGAGTAATACCTGACCAAAGTTACGCCCCCCACCCCATACTTATAAAGCATTATAGACCAATTCAGTACTAATGCTCCGGTCTAAAATTCAATCTCTTTATCAGTATGTTCAAACTTTACATTCAAACGATAGGGCACTTGGCGGGTATTTGAGGAAATGAAATCACTTTACTTTCTCATTCATGGTTAGGAAGTAATAGCTGACCAAAGTTACGCCCCCCCCCCCTCACCCCATACTTATAAAGCATTATAGACCAATTCAGTGCTCCGGTCTAAAATTCAATCTCTTTATCAGAATGTTCAAACTTTACATTCAAACGATAGGGCACTTGGTGGGTATTTGAGGAAATGAAATCACTTTACTTTCTCATTCATGGTTTGGGAGTAATACCTGCCCAAAGTTACGCCCCCCACCCCATACTTATAAAGCATTATAGACCAATTCAGTACTAATGCTCCGGTCTAAAATTCAATCTCTTTATCAGAATGTTCAAACTTTACATTCAAACGATAGGGCACTTGGCGGGTATTTGAGGAAATGAAATCACTTTACTTTCTCATTCATGGTTAGGAAGTAATAGCTGACCAAAGTTACGCCCCCCACCCCATACTTATAAAGCATTATAGACCAATTCAGTGCTCCGGTATAAAATTCAATCTCTTTATCAGAATGTTCAAACTTTACATTCAAACGATAGGGCACTTGGCGGGTATTTGAGGAAATGAAATCACTTTACTTTCTCATTCATGGTTAGGAAGTAATAGCTGACCAAAGTTACGCCCCCCCACCCCATACTTATAAAGCATTATAGACCAATTCAGTGCTCCGGTCTAAAATTCAATCTCTTTATCAGAATGTTCAAACTATACATTTAAACGATAGGGCACTTGGTGGGTATTTGAGGAAATGAAATCACTTTACTTTCTCATTCATGGTTAGGGAGTAATAGCTGACCAAAGTTACGCCCCCCACCCCATACTTATAAAGCATTATAGACCAATTCAGTGCTCCGGTCTAAAATTCAATCTCTTTATCAGAATGTTCAAACTTTACATTCAAACGATAGGGCACTTGGCGGGTATTTGAGGAAATGAAATCACTTTACTTTCTCATTCATGGTTAGGGAGTAATAGCTGACCAAAGTTACGCCTCCCACCCCATACTTATAAAGCATTATAGACCAATTCAGTGCTCCGGTTGAAAATTTCTGCAATCTAGAAAATCTATCTCCAAATTGCAGACTGCATGTGTGTATTTCTAACACTGTTATGCTTTAAAACCTTCTTATATCTTAAGTCGGTCTGGGGAAAGTAGTAAAGTTTATATCAGTGACTTTTACTTTCGTCGGCAAAGAGGAAGTGACTTTGTCAGGCTCAATTATTTTTTCCAATTACATTAAATGTATTAGAACCAGTTTATTCTAGTGACGCTAAAGAAACCTTATAAACCGAAATATCTGGGAATCTTATCCAGTCAAGATTTGTGTTTTGATATTGTTTATCTTGATATCTAACCTTCATCAACGCTGTAGAAAAGTTCAGTTCTCCATAGACGCAAGCTAACTTATCATTCTCAACTCTTCAGAAAACCATCCATGTTCTCCTGTCCAGCCGGAAGTTTCTACAAGTTGAGGCGGACGTTGACCCCGTGACGTCAGACCGTCGCGTCGTCTTCTTCGCCATCGACTACCAGAGCTACCCAGACGCCCCCGCGCCAGGCACGGTCCTCCGAACGACTCAGGATGAAGACGACTCACTGCCGGATTGTGATGAAAATATGACAACTTCCGCCAGAGGGCGTTGTAGTACCGATAATCTTCTCTCTGTAGAGTCTAGTACTCACTACAAGACCCCAAAGAAAGTCCACCTGGCGAGGTCTAGTCTAAGGAGAGCGTTAGAGGAATCCAACGGCCAGAACCAAAACGTCGTTTCGCATGGAAATATCAAGCGGCGGTGGCAACAAAAAGAAGTCCAACTGAGCCCTAGGAAGCGGACTTGTGGTACAAACCCACACGAAGAGGCCGACTCTAACACCCCTACCTGTACTGTGGATGGCACAATCAGCACCAGGGACGGGGACAACAACAACAGCAGCCGTTGGCAGGAGTATTGGGGCCGGTGTCTGGACCAGGAGGCGCCCACGTACGCGTTCGACCTTGTCGGCTACGTGTGTGAGGAGCGTCTGTCACGTGGCTTCTTCCCCAGGGTAGTCAACGTTTTCCCGCGGAATTTACTGCTGACTGCCGAGCAGGCTGTGATGGAATGTCTGGCAGTGACTAATGTCGAACTGTAGACCATCGAAAGCACCGCCCCCTGGCGATTTTTTTGATTAGTACACCCAGCCATAACACAAGGATGATTTATGTTATGAATATGATACTGTGGTAGCAAAAATAGTTAGTTTTTTATTTATTTATCTGAATTCTGAGTGATTCCAATTGCAAATTTAACCAGAAATGCATTTTTACATCAAACGCACAATTATATGTTTGTATCGGGAGGGGTTGGGGTTGAGCTGGGGTGCTGTATGTCATTATGTCTCCGCTAAGAGGCGCTTTTAGACCGTGTTAGTTAAAAACGTTAACTGCAGTCAACACTTAATAAAGTTAGGCCATGTTTATTTGATTATATGGAAGACATCCGCGCGCGCATCAATTTTCGTCCATTTCCACCAAAGAAGTTTTCTACCATACTGTAAATCATACAAAGCAGCTATAAAATGAGCAAATATATGCCGTAAATTGCAAAATGATATTTCGGAAAACGGATGCTAATGTCTAGAATTCCAAACTCAAAGAAGAAGATGTGAAAGACTAAAAATGAAGAATCCATTCTTTGATATGCCATTCTCTGCGTGTTAAGTCATTTGTTCAACCTTCCTGACCACGTACATAGATTTCGTAATGAAGGCAACTTTTTTGTGTGTGAAAACTTTTTATTCGCCCGCTCGCATCAGTTTTCGGGCTCACAAAAGATGTCATCCATATAATCAAATGCAACATGGCCTTACAGCTGTTCATGTAATTGTCACAGCTTCGTTGCACACGAAAAGGCAGCACTATTTCTCATGTTAACTTTGTAAGCCACAGTTATGAATAATTTACATTAATAGACAAATACATTATTGTAAGTTGTTGGCGTTTATATTCACTCTTCAAGAACTTGTAAAAAGCCGGATTACACCGTGAGTACACAATGCATGTCAAACTTTCTCCGCTAGGAGGCGCTTTTAGACCATTGCAAGCTTGTCCAACAACCAGTCAATGCTAAAAAAGCTACAATTCCAACGGTGCCTATTGCGTACATGTATGCCACACATGGAATCATTGTAACCACTGCTTCAAACAAGAAAATATTGAGCTATTTCTCATCTAACCCTCCTCTCTATTGTTTTCAATGACATATATTTTATATATGAATAGGCAAACACATATCATGAGATTTTCACGCTTGTATTCACTATTCAATGGATGGAAAAAGCCTGATTTCGAAGTAGCACAAGATGCATGTCAAACTGCCTCCGTTAGGAGGCGCTTCTATACCTTTGATAATATACAACAACCAGTCAACGCGAAATAAGACCCTACAATTCAAACTGTGCCAATAACATACATGTAGGTAACACATGATATTATTGTAACCGCCGCGTTACACAAAAAAGGGCAGCGCTATTTCTCATTCTAACCCTGCTCCCTACTGTTATAAATGACATATATAGATAGACAAACACACATTATGGGCTGTTCACGCCTGCGTTCATTGTTCAAGGGCTTTATAAAGGCTCTATGACGCCGCTAGTACACAAGGCAGGGCCGTGGGCCGTTTGATGTTGAAGCGTGGCCATGCTTGACTCGGTCCGTCTGTAACGGAACAAACCGTGAAGACTGGGCCGGCCTTCGGGCCTGTCAGCTGCCAGGCCGGGCGTGCTGTGACGGAAGCCACCTGAGGACTATTCTACACGGGTTGGAAGGAAAATCATTGAACTGAACTACAAAGGTAGTCTCAACTAGACTAACTACACCAGCTATTTTGCCAGGACAGTTTGGCCACCATGGCTTTTCATTTACCGGCGCATTACGCCGAGGGAAATGCTAACCTCCCCGTGGACTGACTCTCCTGGCCAATTATTCCCTTCTTTGCCGAATTCTACGATCCGCACCCCCGTAGGAAGACATGGTGGAGGCTAAAAGTTCTGTTATAACTGAACGAGTTATTCCACTGAGGGTCACATTTCCGAACTGAACCCAGGCCGAACTGTTTGCGGGAATAAAGGTAAATAAATAAAAAAATGAACACAAATTATGTCGATGTCTGATCGTTTTTGATATTTTATTGCCTTTTATATCCTACTTTTTGTTCCCACAAACTGTTTAGCCGGGCTCCAGTTTGGAAATGTGGAAGGCATACCAATGACATACTTCGCTTTTCACTCACGTACGTTTCGTTACGTACAGAATTGTAGTTTATGAAAATAAATTTCATCACGTTTATAGTATGTTAATGTAACCGATTAGGCGAAAAAGTTGTTTCCTGAGCACGAATGGCAAACGAGCCAAAGGATTATTTCGGTTAGTATGTGCCCCGTTCCATAGCGCACACGGTCGGTTTTAGCCTGGATACCAGACCCTTTTCAGGGCATACACATGCAAGCTCTTCGGCTCTAAGGCACACAAGGTTATTCTACAACAGACCCCCTGAGTTAGACCCTGAGACGCAACTATAGATATCATAGATATTGGGAGTCTGGCATCCAGGCTAGCCAGATTTCTAACCCGCATGCCTATGCCCAGTACTTAGAAAGCCGAAAAGGGGTGTTCTAAAGAGAGCACTAGCTGTTGGTGTCTGGTGTCTTTGTTGGACAAAACCCCGAACTCTTCCGACAGTTGAACGACCGATGTTGACCGAACGTGCCGTACGGCTGGCAGTCACGCCAACACGACAGTCTCCCGACACCGCTGCAACTACTCAACTCTGAAACACCTGTCCCACACGGAAACATTAACCTGGCGAAACACAAAAACGGGAAAGAAAAGGGTACAAATGAAATAGAACAGAAAAGAAAAGAGTAATTCTTTCAGATTAAATGCAGCAATATGTACCTGACTTACAAAAGGCGAAAGAAAAAGGAATGAAAATGCCTTAAAAAAAGACGAAAAAAAAGGAATTGTCAGTGAGTGAGGACGGAAAATTGAGAAAGTGCGTCTCTTAGGAAAACTGCAACATATACCTGCCTGCAAAGGAATGCAATAAAATTTGTTACTAGACTAACTCTATCTAGAGAAATAACATTCAAATGTAGCGAAAGAAGTAACCATGTGGCGAAACAACTTGTACCATGTTGCGAAAGAACTTTGTGCCGTGTATCGAAACAATGTATGCCATGTAGCGAAACGATCGTAGCGAACTGACAATGTAGCGAAACAATCGGTTCCCAATAAAATAGCAAGTAAAATATAATGAAAAATTACAGGAATAAATCTCCTGAAAAGAAAACAGTTACTTTAACCAATCGAATATGAAACAAGACGTTGAATTTGGATACAAGATTAAACAGCTAGCAACATTTACGTAAAAAAATGAATGAACGAATGAAAGAAAGAAAAAAGGGAAAAAGGGAAAAAGAAGAAGAGAACGTAAGTCTCATAGCGACAGAAGAAGACAGCCCGGAGAGAGGGACTTGACCTGTCTGTCTCCTGGGTTAACCCTAGGTCGTGACCTCTGACCTTTTGTACAAGAAATGAAGACCCCCCTGTGAGAACCATGGACGAGGATCATCCTGTAAGACTGTCCCACAGAACAACGTTTATCTTGTTAGAACTTACACACTTTATCATCTCTCACAAAAATGTAAACTGAATATCGCGATAGCTTATACTATTTAACTCTAGTATAGCTTATACCGATTAAATTTCCCAAATAAGACAAATTATTGATGAAAAAGTATGAATTTTACAGTTAAAGTATGATTTTCAATGTTGGTATCAAAATATCACTTGGGAAAAGGCGTCTGACATGATAACACAAACGGAGAAAACCTTGTATAATAACTCCAAACCGTTAATTCGACTTATTAATTTTGTTCTCGGTTTTCATTTGTTTTAAACCATACAGGTAGTGACTACAAGCAAAAGTAGTAACCACGGGTATCATTTTTTGAATATATAAATAATAGATTCCACAAGTCTTTTTAACCAGTTATTATCAAAGATACAATGGTACACGACAGACCTATGCAGTGGCGACAAGAGTATAGTTGTAAAAAGGTAAGAGAATTAAGCCCCCAAGGTACCAGGAACCCGTTTCTAAAGGGTGCCTATTATACTTTTCTACCTTGTATCATATGATAGCATTTAGCGGAAAGGTAAAAACCTTTCTTTCCGGTTAATCTATTCTAAACAGTGAGAATAATATATGTTAATACACAACAAAGATTAATTAGAGATAGGATGAAAAATAACTAAACGTATACTAATGATTTCAGAAGGACAACATTGAAATAAAAACTTAATAAGCATCGAAATCAAATAATCATCTTAATTGGTAGACACAGTGTTGTTATATTAATCTTATTTATTGGTCTTATGTTGCTAAAGTATGGATTTTTTCCGCTTCTTCTCATATGACTTTAATATTTTTGTGAAGAATTTCTGCCTTTTATTGAAGTGTGCGAAATACTTTCCTACCATCTAAAATGTAAATGAAACATCTTTTTTTCAGATTATTCAATCTGAAATAAAATTCATAACATGATAACAATATTCGCAATACACTACTCACACAAACAACTATTACCACCAAAGAAAGTCGCTTTCTGTTGTTGTTCCTAGCTTTTCTTTCTTACGAACCACACCGGTTATACTTAAGAACTGACAAACACTCTTATTACAATCGGCGTGCCGTTAGTTGTACCACAATTCTAGCCCAGCGGGAATCTCTTTTAAAAAACCTTTCACTATTCGGTACTGAAAAAGAATATAAAGCCCGATTGAACCTCCATCCATTCATGGCCGCTGCGAGAGACCATGTTGACCATCGGCCTCACAAGTGTAATGGAGTAAAACCTCGCTGTTTAGAGAGTGAGGGTTGTTGTAGTGCCCGACACTTTCTCTAGTAACAAGAGACGGTTGCCAAATATTTGCCCTGACTAAACTCCTGAGGTACACATGTAAGGGAGTTGTTACATTGAAGGGAGGTGGGTTTGTAGCCGAATGCCGGGTGGATAGGGTACATGACTATACATTAATGTTGTTGTACGGTAGAAAGCGGCAGCATTGCTGGACTGTTGTTACCATGTGTACGAAGGAAGCCAAGAGTATCCAAGGCGCATCTGTGATCAAGGTAGGTTGAACCCAAGCGGTAGAATTACGTTAGTTCGGGCGGTAGAGGTTCGCTTTACCCAAGGGTACCGAGCCGAGGCTTTGATTTGACGTTCAAAGGGTCTTGTACGGACGAAGCCTAATGATACTGTCAGACGTCCAGAGCACGGAGACGCTGTACCTTCTCTCCTTGTCTTCAAGTCTGTCTCCGTCTTATTACCTGTCTAAACGTCTTCAGGTAGGCTGTTATTTCAAACAATCATTTAACAAAGTTGTTTGTTATTCCTTTCTCCTGTGGCATTATGTTATAAGTAGACAGCAGCGCATATGGCCTTGCCAGTCTGGATTGATACTATCTATTCTCAATAACCAATGAAACCATACGGTACTTTTGAGGTCGTGCGATACCTTATCTTATAACAGACGAAACGATAGATGGATGGATGGAGAGACATTACAAAATATATCAACCAACGTCTACCTGTGCATCGAATCGTAATTTTTCAAGTCAATGTGGTGGTGCCATTTCACAAATTATGTGTGGAGACTTGTCGAGCGTATACATGTATGTTCAAGCCATTCATAGACTATTATTTCTACCCATTTACCCATCTAACAACCTAATCCGTCCACGATAACAGAAAATATCGAAGTTCGTTACTCGCGACAACGAGATTTTACCGAGAAAACGACTGCAGAAAAGCAAGGCACCGTAGATCACTCGTTGTGCTATCTCGATTGCCTCAACCTGTTTTCTTTCTTCCCTCTGATTAGAAATACTTCCGCCATGACGCAAAGATATTAATCTGATCCCCCGCCGCAATAATTATGAGAAAACTAGTCTGGAACAGGTTCCACGGAAGATTATGGGACTGTAGGTATGTCCTATCGGCGCCTGGGACCCAGACAATCTCACCCCGCGCACAGACCAATCTTGTGCTCAATTGTGCTCCCTTACTTCTGCGCTGCAGTGAATTATTTCTTCTTCTAAGTATATTCTCTTCTTTCAACTTATTCTTTACCATAAACAATTGATTGATGAAACAGAACATGTCCGAACAGATTGTCTGTTCAACAATTTAAATATCTAAAATTGATAGACGTGTGTTTGACAACAGTGATAGATAAGGGGGTAAGAATGGCGTTTGGATGTTACACGTCCGTAGAGACACACACAAAACCGTACAAACTACATGTATACATTGATTGATAGCATTTTAACGACCCGCGGGCCATTAATTTTCACTACCGATGTTTCCTAAGCTGAAAAGACAACAAAATAACGCTGTGATGTTTGATTTTAGGTAACAACATTGTAGCGTAGTTTGTTGTAGAAATGTTATGATAACACGTAGTAAGAGTAGGCGGGTGTCGGGGTACCTACACGCATATGTTGTAGGTTTTGGCCATAGAGAAACCCGTCCGATCATCGACGGAGCGTGAAATTAACAAAAGATAATCTTTCGTCTAAGAACTTGTGCAAATTGAAGCAAATTCCGACCGCTTTGTTCACAAACAAACCTCTATCAGTGGCGAAGTTCCGTTTTCTTCCCATGTCTGTAACAAACACATTACATGTCGGATACAGGCGCATAGCGCCATACTCGTCTACTGAAGATATATAATCCGTTGCGGTATTTTTCAATTTCCTTTGCAACAATACAGCGCCGTAGGTACAGTACCCACTCAGACCTTTGAGTGTGGATGTGTGAGTGCGTGTGTGTAGGGTTAAAATTGCTACCTGTGGTGTATAATTGTCTGGCTACTTGTCCCGGCGCCGTGTTCGAACTCGCACGGAGAAAGAAGGGAGGCGTCCCGACCACCGCTCGTAGTCGCTCCGCTGCTACTAGTCCAGGTAAGCCCCCACCCTCTTTCTCCACAATATTTCAAGGCGTACACCTTTTTTTGCTACTTATATAATATTTATACAAATGAAATCTATACTGAAATAGTTTAGACGAAGGGAGATTGAGCCACCCGTACTCAAAATCCCGTTGGTACCATATGGTCCTATATCTCACCTATATCGTTAGACATTTTTTGAAAACTAAAGAAATATACTGAAATGAGGCGAAAACGCTTCTACGAAAAATGAAACTATTTTTGCGTTTTTCTATTTTCTGTTTCTATCATTATTTTCGATTATTTTATTTGCTGCCCTCTGCCTAAACTTACTAGTAGCAGTGTATGTTGTTTTTCTTACAAATCGAAATCCGGAAGTTTTGATACGGATCATACGTTCTTATATCATTGTCCGTCAAATGCGTGTTTATATAATGCATGTGTATCGGCAGGGTTGTCCCAAATAGACACAATAGACTCGATAACATCCATCAAATTTAGAAGTACTAGGAAATACATGTCAGAAGCCGGTCGTTAGCAGATGCAGCGACATACGGTCGGGCCGGGCCCGTGAAATCGCGATTTTCCCCGCCCGTGTTTCTCTCTGCGGGCCCCTCTTAAGTTTAGAACTCACCTGCTACTACTAAACCCATGTCTATCACACAGAAAAAAAATGTTTCTGATCTGTCTTGTTTTAATTTCGGTTGTTTATCGTTTTTATTTCTGTTTACAGCTAGGCGACACTTTTATTTTATATCTAGAATTGTTTTTCTTTTTTCTTGTGTTGCTTTGCCAAGAATTTCCTGTATTTTCCGGCATAATTAGCTAAAGGTTCCGCCTCGTCTGTTCCATGCAGCTGTTTAGTTTCCCTCATTCCGAATTTCAACTGAAATTGATGGGTGTTTCGGATCATTGATTGGCTAATTCATTAATTCAATCATCTTCAGTTCTTCTTTACAATGTAATGTTGTAATGGATTGAGACTGAATGGGAAGAAGTCGAACACATACGGTACGGATCACAGAAAACAATGCGCTCTGTCTGCTTCAATTGTACAATATGATTATGGTGGTTCGCGTAGCTGCGGGCAAGTACTAAATATAAATGCTACAGCATAAGAAAAAGCGACAAAAGAAATAATCAGAAAACCGTCTTCTAATTCTTTTCAGAATTTGAAGCTAAAATGAAAACGTAGATATTTCTAATTTGTAAAAAAGAAAAGAATTTCAAAAGTTATCCGTCTGTATTACAACAAGGACAATTTTTTTTTCTATTGAACGGTTTAAATTGTTAAAAATATTATTGTTGATATGCTTCCACTACCACTTTTGAGCCTAGCTTTACGTTGCAATTTTTAGCTTTTTCAAGCATTCATATACATGAAATAGCCATTTTGCTGACAGTTAACATCGGTCCTACTCAGACAATAGTTAAAGAACATTTCTGACAGTAACATAATGAACATATCTCTTTAGCGCTATGTACTGATCAAGAGAAGTAGTAAAGACAATAAAGATAATTCATCTTATCGACTACAATCGCGACTATCAACCATATAGTACTGTTGATGACAATACCAATACTAAAGATACGACGGATACTGGCCTGAACATAAAGAAATTAGTCCCTCTCTCCACTATATAGAAAATGTTAACTGCATAACCTATAAATCTATAATTGGAATATCTAAGTTGATGTCTAAGTATGGTTTCAAAGACAACACAACTTTGAAAAGAATGCACTCAATGAAATTCGCTTCTACTACAGTGGAAAGCGGGTATAGCTCACTTACAAAGAATGTATTACGAACGCTATTTGGATATCGCTTTTTCATTAAATGAAAGGCCTGAGGGGGGGGGGGGGCATAATTGCTGGGCGACCATTCGTTGCATTTTCAAATGTATCAAATGTCCGTTGACGTACATGATGTCCTTTTGTTCCGTTCTTTACTGCCCATTTCGAACATCTTGAATGAAACCACTATTGTGAAATATTCTTACAAAGCTCATTTCTTTACATATTTTAATATCTGAGATAACATGATCATTGACAGGTATTTTTATAGCTTATATAACATAAAGGCCTGTTTCATGACGTCACGCTTTGTGATTTTTGAACATAGGATAGAAATTTTAAAGGATCATCTAGTTATATAAGTTTGAACATTTTTTCATGCGCCCTGCTCGCTCCCTTTTGACCATCTGACATGTGATAACCATTGCAATATATTGTCAAGTACCCATTACAAGATAAAGACACTTTCGTACGTCTTTTCTGACCCTCTTAAATCTGATAACCGTTAACAGATATTTCAAGATCAAGAAAGGCAGAAATGAGTATGTCTCTCAAAAATGAGAACATTTCGTTCATCTTGAATGTGATGTACCTGAAGTTACATATCTTCAAAATATGAGGAAAACGTTTTTCCATGTAAGTTTTATAAAGGAGACAGGTAAAAAAATATAAGGGAGAAAAATCATTTAAAAGAAGAGTCTTCCTTTTTAAGGAGATGTTAAAGTAATGATATACACAGTCTGAACGTTTGACATTTGCTCATCTGTGAAAGTAAGATAATGACTAGATAACGACCTGAATGGTCGCTAGTGCCATCCTCTTGCACCTGCCGTACAATGTGAGTAACCGAACATACGGAAGCGCCGATCGCTTCTCATTTCTCTCAGCATCATGTCATCCATAACTCCGTACCAATTATCTCAGCGGTACTTCCCGTAAATGAGCCCCTATAGACCCGGCGGCTCCCCCGTGACTTCCCGTATACCACAAGCGGGCTGGTCCTTAGAAAAAACTACTTTCACCTCTTCACGGGTTTTTGAACATTACTGTGGACAAATCTTTGTAATGACCCCCCTTTTGTTATTGTTGTAGTCCTGGGGTCCGGGTTATAATGAGCGGCACCATGCCACCCTTTGTTCATAGAGATTAAAGACGGATTAGCGATCCCCTTCAAGTCGCTTAGTTGAGATTAAAAGTATCAGTGGCAGACAGTAGGGGTGAGGTGGATACATTCACAGTCTGACAGAGCATAGTCCGCGTTGAGCTGGGTAGGAACCACAGTGTCTTATTGTCGCCCTAAGAAGCCTACGTTCTAGACTACAGGTAGGTCTGATCATAACTTCATCCTAAACTGTGTGACGGTTATATTCAGTCGTACGATCGTCGTGTGATTGCGAACTGCGGGAATTATTGGGGTAGTCGCGAATGTGCCGTACGATCTCGATATTCAGCTGTCCAGTTACGGAAAATGCTCCCTTTAGAAATTCTGGTCTGCTTTTTGTTCTGTCATAGCCTGCTTGAAAATTCTACGACGAAATCGTACGTCAAAATCGTACGACGGCCTACGACAATTCGTACGTGTGTGGTTGGGGGATGTTTGTTACTGTCATGCATGTATGTATGGCAGGTTTGTTATCATAAATCATTTATTGATTAATACATGACCATTCTAACTCGCTAGATTTATTAACATATAACTGATTCCTCATTGCAGTTCAATTCGACAACGCTAACATCTGAAAATAGGATGATATTAAAACCTTCATTTGATAGGATTTCCTTTACGAAGGTATGCAGTATTGTTCATAATAACTTAAATTCTCTTTGTGTACGTAATTCGTGATTATTCATCATACAAATAAGACAGTAGGTAATCATACTTTTCTATCTTGAAATGCCACACAGTTAGGTTATAATTATGCTTTCTTTTTGTTGTCTTTTTATCGCTTGTGAAGTAACCAATATTACAGCCCTTTAAAATACTTCCGCCATTTCAGTTAGGTAAAAGTAACACATTTACGGCACTGGTATTTGTATGAAAACAGGACTATTACAGGATGATCCTATTTAGATCATGAATAACTTGATTTAAGGTATTTCTTAATTATACGTCTGTCGTTTCTGACCAAATGGCATACTACCTTCACTACATCGGATGACCATTATACAGTAAGGCTCTTTATGAAAATATACAATAGATGATATTTTTTACTATCGTTTTGATTTTTACATTGATAATAAGAGGAACCATCGCATTGTTGTATTAAGTTTTTTTGTCTATTTTCTTGAGTTTCTAACTATCCTTCTACGCAGCTGCGCTATATCTGCACTCCCTAAACCACGTCCTTGCGACAACATAACATTTTCTTCAGTATAACGAGCAAATCAGAAAACGTATCTGTCTGCCTGCGTTATTGTTATTATTATTCCTTAGCCACTCGAGGGAACAGGTAGAGCTTGTTAGCGGCTTGTTTTGTCGTCTTCTCTGCAACGTGACCATTAATTTGCACAGATCCCGCTTGTAGAGGAGCGCCAATTAGGCAAGGAACACAGCTGAGTCGTAAGTAATGAACTGATATATGGGAACAAATTGCCTCCAACCCGACACTGTTGCTGGTTTTTCTTCTTCTCCAGTGGTTATATAAGCCACGCTTACAACATATACACGTGCCTCGCTCACTTCAGAAAACACCAAAGAACTAAGTCAAGAAGAAATAAAACTTTGTCCGATGGATTATTGAAATATCAAGCCGTTCGGAAATATTCGTTGCAATACAGTTGAATATCATAGCATTATAAGTTGATTGATATGCTAAATGTAACATTATCCGGAAGATTTGTGCAAGCAAAAGTCATTCAAGTATAATTTTCTATCGTCTGATGCATTTATTACCTCCGTGAAACAATGGAGGTATGATACTTGTTGTGCGTGCGTGCGTGTGTGTGTGTGTGTGTGCGCGTGTGTGTGAGTGCATGTGTGCGCGTGTGTGTGTGTTTGTGCGTGCGTGTGTGTGTGCTTGCGTGTGTGTGTGTGCGTGTGTGTGTGTGCGTGCGTGTGTGTGTGTGTGTGTGTGTGTGTGCTTGTGTGTGCGTGCGTGCGTGCGTGTGTGTGTGTGTGTGTGTACGTACGTGTGTGTGTGTGTGTGTACGTGAGTGTGTGTACGTGCGTTCGTCTATACGGGCTGTGTGTGTCTGTGTGTGTGTTAAATTTGTGTTTCCGTTCATTTGTGGTCAGCATAACTTAATTAACTCTGGATGGATTGTGATGATACAGACGAAGGTCAAGGTCAATTATAGCATACTGGCGATTTTACTCGGTACTGCAGCAGAACTTTCGTTGTTTTTAAGAAATTTGTCATGTTTGTTAGTTGTTAGCGCGAACCCCCGAGTAGCATTTAGATTTCTCATTTCTGTCCCATATCCACATTTCGTAGAAATGTGTAATAATATTAATGTAACAAACACTTATTTGTAAGCTTTCAAGGATTTCATTTTTGTATATATCTTAAATGAATATCGAGTTAGTGTACAACGTTAACGTAACATGTAACACATTGACCGAGTATATTCATATGATGCACGCGTTGTGTGTTTCGTTTGATTTTACACACCATTTGATAATCTTAAACGTTCAACAATTCAAATAGTGGGAAAATTAAGTTACAGATATTCAGGATGCACACCACATAGCTTTATTCTATAGATTATCATAACAAAGGGGTCAGGCTTGGAAAATTACGAAAACCTCTACAACTTTTCCTTAAAAGCTATTGAATAGAAAGATCTTAGCAAGTCAGAAAGTTCTGTACTTATTTTACACGCCCTTCGAAATTCTCCTTGAAACAACTTGTGCATTCTTAGCATCCTTCAGTCGTGTTGGCTTGTAACATACCAAACCGCCTGGAATTAGGGGTAATGTCAAAGGTCAAGCCCTGTGCTCACAAATTGGTGCACAGGACGTTATTAGTGGATGGTCTCTTTAGAGGAGTCCTAAACTCCAGAAGGCGGTGTTATTTTCCACTAGATTATGTATCAATCAATACATAATCAGCCGATTTTGTACAGAATTCTACTTGTGTTGAATTACACAAGGTGTGTTTTTTTAAAACAATATGATACTCACTAAACCCCTGCAGACCCTACCAGTGTATTCCCTTTGCGTAAACATACATTTTTAAACGTGGATATTTTCGGCGTAAATGAGGATGGTTAAGCACAATAAGAAGGCCAATTGTTAATAAGATATAAAAGAACACATAGCAAGACGAGTTTTTGTTAACCACCCTGACATTCTGTTTGTAATCTAACTTTTGTCAGGTATTGTCAGGCACATTGTACTATATCGTAAACTGCAAAAAATATTCATTTCTACTTCTTAAAATTACGATCCACTCCCCTCTGGAGTTTAGGACTCCTTTAAATTGTATATTTATTCCAAATTAAGTCATCTGTTATGTTTATTTTATTTTTATGATTACAATTTTTTGTCTAGTAGAATTCGTTTGTAATAGAAACGGCCATCTTGGTCAAAATTGTGCTACGCATGATTTTGTTTTACTGACAGAACTGTGGTTTGAGATCTTTTTTGTCCAAAAGTGTTGTTTGATACCTTCTCTGATACTCAAGTGCCTCCTCACCCTGAACTCACAACAATTTTGTTTCGGTCTCTAGTATGTGGTCTGTGAGAGTAACAACTACTCTACAAAAAGTGTGGGGGGGTGGCGTCCTTTCAACTGACACTGGGGAAAGATTCAAAAGTAAAAACAAAACACAGTCGAATTTGTTTAAGGTAGTAACATTGAAGTGTTATATTTGGGATAAGAAAAACATTTCCCTCAAAGGTGGTTGTTACATTTGGCTTTACTTCCGGTGTCGTATTTCCATCGCGTTGTGTCTGTTGTTTTCCGTGAACACATCGTGTACACGTCGTGAACAAATCCGCACACTTCCTGTATAAATGTTATTCTTCCTCGCACGAGTGTACGTGTGTGCGGTAGGTTTTCTCCGAGCCAAGAGTAGGCCACTGGGCTTCTTTCAGTGCACAGTTGTGATCAAAGAAGGATGTGGATTGGTCAAACCAATATATCAAATCAAATCAAAGAAGGATGTGAACAGCTAATTGTGGGTCCAAATAAAGTCAATGTCAAGGAGCAATGCATAATTTCGTTTGCCTTTTTAAAAACGGCAACTAATCATTACCAGTACATTCTAGTAACACTATAGAAGAGTGATGGATGTCACTCGAAACGTCCGGACTTTTATCCAGTTGTAGAGTTTGAATTGTCTTTATACAGTTAAAACAAAGAACTTTTCACTGGATGAAGAAAGAGGGCTAGGCAACGGAAAAGATGGAAGGATAATATCAGGGAATAGACAGGCATCAGACACTAAGATAAGCATTTAGAAAAACAGAAAACCAAGTTATGTGGGAAAAAAAGTAGTTGTCAGATCTTCTTTGGTGCCCCAGCGGTCAAAATGATTAGACTTAGGTATAATTGAGTTGAGAAAAGTCCCTCACTTTTAGAGATTTTCAACGTAATTTTTTCATCAAATGTTGCAATTCTATGGTCTATGTAATTATGATAATAATTCTGTGCCTGTAATGTGCTCATTTGCTCTCAGTAAATGAAAACAAGTGAACTTTAAGATAGAGAGGCCGTAGGTTTTGTTCCCTGGGTCAAAATACATTGTTTGAGTAACTTTGTTAGCGCCCGGCATTATTCCAGTGCTTGAGTGGACTTATGAATTTCGACACTAGCTGCCCTGCCTTTTGTCTTTCAACTAGTCTTCATTCCGCCATTCAGCCACCGCTTGCAAAGACGTCAATCAACCCTTTCACAGAAATGTTGGGCGGGAAGCCTGAGTGTTGTACATGTCACAGGTGCACAAATATGGGGAAACATGTATCCAACCGCCAGTCCCCCTCCCCACCACTCCACCCTGCAAATATGTCAAGGCAACGACGGCAAACACTCGGGTTTAACTTCATTAGGTTTTGTATAAATGCGGATTGCGAGGGGACAACATCGCAGTTTGGAGTCAAGTGTTTGTTCGCTCCCCCTCTTTAGCTCTGACCACATTCTCACGCGATAGCGAAGCGGGGTACAGTTCGGGACAAGATACGTGTCGCTAGGCAACAGAGTTTGACGAGCGCATCCCTGTCGATTTTTGGAAATGTCACACAACGTCGAAACACTGACGATTTGAGCGCCCAACATTTGCGGACCAACTTGTAATTTGTTTTGTCGGAATCGTCAGATCGATGCAAGATATTTCACCGGCCGGCAGTGTCGCCATGCCGGAATGGTCCGAAATACGTCCCGCATCGCACCTAACAGCCAAGTCAAAATTGTTTTGGACGTGCAAATAGCAAGGGTCGGCCACTGGATTTGTCGTACAAGTGTTGTGTTAGGGACGTGGTGGCTTGAGTAGTCTGGGGTCTACTTAAATGTCATCGCTGGCACTAGCAAGATACTAAACAGGCGTGATCTGAAGGACCCCCCTCCCCCACTTAACCCAAAAGATATCGAATACACCTTACAGTCTGTAACTTTCACCCCAGTTTTAAACTTTATATGTGAGAGTCTGGCATTGGTATAATATTTTGGGTAGAGCGCTCGCTATCAAATAAACTAGTATACCATTTTCTAGGCACTTTAATGTGAGAAAGAGTATGGTAGTTGAACACACACCACTACCAGTGGACTAGCCGCGCGCTGTAGTGCTTGCACAACTGTGTCAGGCCAAAGGGCTTAAATGAAACGGAAATGTGCACAACCCCATAGACCGAACGGTTTGGGAAAAGTTTAAATTAATAAGCGTTTTGCATTACTTTGAACATATCATTAAAACTTTGTCATGACCAGATATCAGTATGTACCATGATGCACTTCGTGATAGAAATGACGTCATATCGATGGTCCGGGGTTGACCAAGGTCTGGTGCATCTTTTAAAAAAATACAGTTACCTCCTTGTAAATATAAAAGAAGATATTGTTTTCGGTCTGTGTGTTTATTTGTCTCAGTGTGTGAATATCCTAGATTAGCAGGGTGTAAGGCGGAACATGGTGTAACCGAATGATAATTGGCAAAATGCAATAGTTTGCTTAATTCGGGCCAAACGTTGCTCCCCTTGGATGGGAAGGGTACACTGTTGTATAAGTAGAAAATGTACAGACACAATTAGCGAGAAATTTACATAAGAAAAACAAGTAATTTACAAAATATGAAACATTTCACGGTGGTATGAAATCTTTGATTTCTTGTTGTACATGGTGTCAAGTGACAATGCGAACGAAACCTCTGAGTCATGATAATGATAAAAAGATTAAAATCTTAACACCTATGTGGCTTCGATTCCAAAATAATTGTCTGAAAATTACAAAATTATGCTTACCGAGACTTGGCCAAAGCTCATAACATTAACATATTATATGTAAATATTTTGGTGTCAGTTTGTAGTCCAGCAGGGTTATCTCCTTGGTCTCAAACCTAGACCACTGCTTCTAGAAAACGTGGTTATCGTTCAACGTCGGCACACGAGTAAATCCATTGAGGGGAGGGCCACTTTAATTTCTGGGTGATGAAGAACAAACAGCAGACTATTTGACCAGCTGATTCGCACGTTTACCCAGTCCGACACCAGAAGCCAGTTGAGGTGAGAAAAAGTAGCAAGACAAACTTCCTGAACATAAGTGGGGTGGAGGGTGCAAGGGGAAAGGTGCACTGTGCCTATTCTCACACATACATACACTCAGATTCAACCGCCCTGGTCTCAACATGCCGGCCTGTGCCTCCGTAAGTATAGCGCGTTATTCATGTCATACAACATACGGGTGTACAGACAGCCTCAATGTCAATGGTAGATAGTTGTAGAGTGTCAGTGTGTGCGGATGTCTCCTTAGATGTTCTGAAAGCAAAGATTGAAGGACGTTGGTGGAGTTAGAAACTCGAGCGTGGGTGTAGACCTTTAAAACCGGGCTACCGTTGAATTTAAAAACTTCAGAAGACGTCCTAATACTTTTTCTGGGAACGAATCAGACAGAAAATGGAGTCATTGTAAAGTAGGCATCTTATTTGTAGTTGTGATTCGGGTACGCTTAAAGCTTGTTTCAAGTTTATTCCTGTGACATAACGTTAAGTAGGAAGAACGTTACAGTTTGTAACTACGAACAGCAACAACAAATCAATCTCGTTATCATACTTTATAACAATCAGTTCTATGGTTAGTTTTGTGTTCTTTCACGGACAGATGCTTTTCTAGATAACACAACTATTTTTGGTCTACAACAATGTTAACCACGCAGAAAAACCTTCGTTTTAAACGTTTGGGCAAGGAGCTTCACACATATCTCGGTTTCATGCTCCTGGATTTGACGTCTGCGGTCTTGCAAAAAGGGACAAGCGCTCCGTTAATTGCTAATTACGTTTGTTTTTAGTAGAGAATGTCGTCATAGACCAAGGGATCTAGTCAAAACAACATCATAAATGGTAGGGTATAAAATATTAGACAGTTTCAGAATCAACTCACGTGGAAATTTTGAGAGGAGTTCAAATGAACAGACACAAACACGCTTGTTTTTAATGACGTCCTCTCCCCTAAACACCCAGTGGTATGACCCAATTGAGGATACGATCTAACCAATCATCGACCGTTTTACTTGATAATAACCAGGCAAAAGTGAACAAAAGCCACAAGAACGACTTCTAGGAGCGAGAATTTATTTTCATTTCTCACCAGCTTGTTCAACAGCCACCATGGTGTACCGGCACTTTTACAGCGTAGGTTTTTTTGTATGATTTTTTAATTTCATTTCATTACTGTTGCCATTTATGCTTTACGTATTTACACACCAAATCGCTTATGGCAAGATTCTTCTACATTTAATGGACTAAAACAATATTGAAAAGGAGACATGGTTTGGATATTGGAAAATTCTAGGTAACTGTTTTGTTTTGCATTTCTCAAAATCTTTACCCAATTGTAATTTTTAGGGAATTTTGATCGGTTTTTGGCGTCATTATTATAGCCCTTAATTTGCCCTTAATCATTTTATTGCCCCTACTAAAAATCTTTGTTTTCATTCGTAATTCCAATCTTTAGTTTGTGTGCCGAACATTTTGTATGCATTATATATTTCAAATTTCAAAACTATAGAATATAACTTCAAACAAAGAAATCTACTTCTTATCGTGTAATCATTTTTGATATACAAGAATAGAGAATATCACCTTTCCTTTTATCATTTAAACATTTTGATGTTGGATCAACCAATCAGCATTTCTATGTTAACCGTCTAAATAGTTCGGTTCTTGTGATATGTTTTGTATGAATGGGTTATGGATCAATGTATACTAGATAGTGCTTTTTGCCTAAAATAGTTGCAAAGCAATTGGTGTTCCTATAAGCGTGGGTTGTTGAAAATGTACATGTATTCAACAGAATATTCATCAAACTGTTTACAGAGATGAAATTCTTTTTGCTGAGCACAATTACGAGAAATTTATGGCCAACTGAGAGAACGGTAGAAATGTACTGTAATCTTTCAGACGGGAGGATGTTAATCTCAATTGATGTCTGAATCTTTCAATGCGTTTTCGTGGTCACCTAATTCACATAGTAGTAGCAAATTTGTGTTGCAATCTAGATAAATAATGTGTTAACAATCTATGTAGATGGATAAGAAATAAAAATACATAATCCAAATATATGATGACATAGCTTGTAATATTTTTTAGAACCACGTTTTGGTTAACATTTGAGCTTCTTGCCACAATTCTCTTTGTTGCTACTGTTGCTTTTGTTTTATGATCCTAAGTTCATTGTTTCCCATATTGGTACCAAGGTGTGGTTATGATCGCTTTGTGACCAAAAATCATGCGAACTCACAAAGTACATTAATCTCCTACCAATACCTTGCTTATGAAACAAGAAGACTTACTGACCAACTGATATCGTATTACAAATGCGTATTGTTGCGTTTGTTGGACGCCAGAATTCCATTCTTAGTTTGTAGTTTGTAGCCAGTTACGTTTTCCCATCTGTGACTCTTAATCATCATTTTCGCTTGAATGTATTTCTCTTCTATCTCTCTTCGGAGTAACGAAGACCTATGAACCAAATAGTGTTATACTGAATATGCGATTGTTGGACGTCAGAATTCCATTTTAAGTTTGTAGCCACAGTTGCGTTTTCCCACCTCTTAATCATCATCTTCACTCAGACGTACCTCTCTTGTTTATCTCCTTTCGGAGCTACGAAAAGACATACTGACCAAATTCTGTTATATACTGAATATGCACTCAGCGTTTGTTGGACGCCAGAATTCCATTTTCAGTTTGTAGCCACAGTTGCGTTTTCCTAACTCTTAATCATCATCTTCGCTCAGACGTACCTCTCTTGTATATCTATCTTCGGAGCAAAGAAAAGAAACCCTGACCGAATGGTGTTATATACTGAATATGCACTCAGCGTTTGTTGGACGCCAGGATTCCATTTTTAGTTTGCAGCCACAGTTGCGTTTTCCCAATTCTTAATCATCATCTACGCTCAGATATACCTCTCTCCCCGACCATCTCTCTTCGGAGCGATCCGCTAGTTTACCGGCTTTGCCTTCCCCATGAGACGGCGTGGCGCCGGTCTCCCGCGGCATCATTACCTACGAACACCTGTAGCGCTCTCACCCGGACAGACTCTGAATGATGGCACATTTCTATCATCTTTAATCCGTCTTGATTCAAGTCGTGGGCTAGAAGTCTTCGTCTCTTTCCTCTCTCTCCTGCCATTTGAAAGCTTTGTGCATGTCTGTGACAGCAGTGGCGACCGGTTGTTCTTTGAAGCGAATCGCATGGTACATCTGTTGTCTGTTGTTGTTGTGAGAGTGTTGTTGTGATTTATGTTGTTGTTTTTTATTCAACGTCAGCTACTTGTCCATCTATGACAATTTATCATAACGTTTTCTTTTACATGTAGGTCTTCCTTATCTAGTTTACTACATGTCGTTATACTTAACGTTGCAATACGGGAAAATAGAAGATATCCGAAGTTACGTTTTTTGACGTTTTTGTAAACTATGATATAGTTGTTGTTGTTGTTGTTGTTTATTCAACGTCAGCAACTTGATTTTCTACGACTATGTATTGTAACGTTTTTGCCAATGTAGTTTTTTTCTCTATCTAGCTTTAAGACTACCTATATTCTTTAATGCAAGATTTTACATATGAAAAGAATCAGTATATCCGACTTGGAATATCGTTAGCATTGAAATTTTTCCAGACTTGTTTATTGCATGCCGTTGTTCTGAGATCTTGTTGGCATCAAATGTAGAATCAGGCATAATCAGGCTTTAATCTAATGTACCGGACAAGTATCGGAGGGACAAAATCTTCAACCGATGATGAGAAAACGCATTGAGCTGTTGCGTGTCTCAAGTCTACCGTTGTTCATAGGGAAGTCAAGATGTTCATATTCTTGAATGTAGTTAATATGTTCTTAAGCCTGCTTACCTTCGCCAAGAAGGCCATGTTTTTGTGTGTGTTTGTGAACAAACAAAACTCTAGATCTAGAAGTCAAGGATGGATCTTTATGATTTTTAGTGTATTGGGAGGGATTGGGAAACGGAAGAAATTAACAGATTAGTTGCCTCCTAGTAGCTTTCTACGGTACTGCAGCGGAGTCTCCGGTTTTGATATCTTATCTCTTTATTTCCCAGACGATGCCAGTGGTAAACCTGGACACCAAGCCGGGGTCCATCGCCTGCGGAGGTTGCGGAGAGAAGATTCAGGATCGATTCTTCCTCCACGCCGTGGACCGCCAGTGGCACTCCGCCTGTCTCAAGTGCTGTGAGTGTGACGTGCGGTTGGACTGTGAGCTGACATGTTTTTCTAAAGACGGCAGGATCTACTGTAGAGAGGACTACTACAGGTGGGTTTGTTTGTTTGTTTATGTGTTTGTTTGTTTCTTTGTTTGTTTGTTTGTGTTGTGAGTGTGACTTGCGGTTGGACTGCAAACTGACGTGTTTCTCTAAAGACGGTAGAATCTACATCAGAGAGGACTACTACAGGTGGGACATTGTTTTCTTGTTTGTTTGTTTGTTTGTTTGTGCTGTGAGTGTGACGTGCGGTTGGACTGCGAACTGACATGTTTTTCTAAAGACGGTAGAATCTACTGTAGAGAGGACTACTACAGGTGGGACATTGTTTGCTTGTTTGTTTGTTTGTTTGTTTGTGTTGTGAGTGTGACGTGCGGTTGGACTGCGAACTGACGTGTTTTTCTAAAGACGGTAGAATCTACTGTAGAGAGGACTACTACAGGTGGGACATTGTTTGCTTGTTTGTTTGTTTGTTTGTTTGTGTTGTGAGTGTGACGTGCGGTTGGACTGCGAACTGACGTGTTTCTCCAAAGACGGTAGAATCTACATCAGAGAGGACTACTACAGGTGGGACATTGTTTGCTTGTTTGTTTGTTTGTTTGTTTGTTTGTTTGTGTTGTGAGTGTGACGTGCGGTTGGACTGCGAACTGACATGTTTTTCTAAAGACGGTAGAATCTACTGTAGAGAGGAATACTACAGGTGGGACATTGTTTGCTTGTTTGTTTGTTTGTTTGTTTGTGTTGTGAGTGTGACGTGCGGTTGGACTGCGAACTGACGTGTTTCTCCAAAGACGGTAGAATCTACATCATAGAGGACTACTACAGGTGGGACATTGTTTGCTTGTTTGTTTGTTTGTTTGTTTGTTTGTTTGTGTTGTGAGTGTGACGTGCGGTTGGACTGCGAACTGACATGTTTTTCTAAAGACGGCAGAATCTACTGTAGAGAGGACTACTACAGGTGAGGCACTTGTTTTGTTTTTGTTTGTTTGTTTGTTTGTTTGTTTGTTTCGCATAGCCAGTAAACCACTCTAGAGCTCCGGCTACAGTACAAGTACAAGTTGCTTAAGACTGTTATTTTTCTAAAACTAAAATTTGAGTAACGCCAACTCTTATAACTCCACTGGGCACCCTAGGACCGCCACATCAAAAGGTAAACGGTGAATTTAAAGAGATCCCCGAGGAAAGCATACTTCAGATATTCAGGTGTTCGAGACATTTTTGAAATGGCCTCAATAACGCTATTGTTCTTTTAATATGACTTTTCTTAGGGTACCTGGCGAAATTGTGATAGTTGATATGAATTCATATTACTATTCTCAAAATGTATCGAGTCTTAGAGTGTGACGAAAAGCATATATATATAAGTTGGTGAGAAATTATCTAGCAAATCCTAACCAATTAGAATGAAAAGCTCCCCTTACAATAAAGGTAATTACATATTGCTGTACTTGGTGACGTCTTGGTTAATACAAACGCTGGTCCTTTTTTTCTTGTATGATTTTAAGATATAACATATATCACCCATACCTTTCTCTATGTGTTTTCCCGGTTAATTGTATTTCTCAATTCTTCAATTACTAACGTTAGGTGTAATAAAAATGGTTGTCAAGTATAATGAATTAGAATTTCCCCTGTAAGCTATTCCATAGGAATGACATAAGGGGCTTAACATAACTGTGTCATTTTGAGACATTTGCATCTAATCCAATTAGGAAGAACGCACGTTGATTGGTCGTTCGTCTTTTGCTCCCTTAGAATATAACGAATCCAATTCACTGGTACAAGCGAAATAGCAGTGTCGTATACAATGTTAGCTACTTATAGCTTTTGTTATAAGCACGTGTTTTCATACTTATATTATTAGACGATATAATGTCTTGAAAATTAAAGAGAAAGGTTTAAATCATTAAGATAACAAATGTCCATTTAAGTGGTCGCCCTTTTAATCCCTCTTTCCACTAGACGGCGATTGTTGAGCGACCGTACTGTGACAAAAATGCATATCTGTGTAATGACTGCTTTCATAATTGGAATACGATGCATGATGTAAAAGAGTGATTTAAAAGACATAACGCACATATTCATATGTTACATTAGGCCACAGCAAGTAAATTCTATGGATAACATCCTCCGGAGAATCCAAAATTAATGAGATAGGGCGGAAAAAAAACAAGGCGGGCCAAAAAAACCAAGATTCCTATATTTTAGAATTTTTAGATCATAAATCTTGTTAAACAAGAATTGAGGCGACGAAATATGATATCATGACCAACAGGTCTTTTATTCCTGTATTCAACCAATGAAGTTTCATATATAATACAAAACCTCCTTGATTCAACAGTAAACATGTCCTTGTAGATGTGTATACATCTCAATAGACTAACTACAACAAATGCAGAAAAGAGCTTGTTGTACCATCATCTGAAGCAACTACACTGGGTATTCATATGCGATGAAACACCTTGTGTATACAGCTCAATCAACTAGACCCCCCCCATTATTCATATAATGTCCTTGCTAGAACAAATGCAGAAAATAGCTTGTTATTGTACCATCATGGGCAGGAACTACACTGGGTATTGATATGCAACGAAACACCTTAGACTGTCTACATTAAACTGTTCTTGAAGATGTGTATACAGCTCAATTAACTAGAACAAACGCAGAAAACAGCTTGTCATACCATTACGGGCAGGAACTACACTGGGTATTCCTATGCAATGAAACACCTTAGACTGTCAACGTTTACGACATATTTTGCCAATTTTTGTCATGTTGACCACCGTCGGAGGGCAATGAAATTTCAACGGTGTTTTTTTCGAAATCAGGCGAAAATTAATGAGCGCGCTGATGTCATCCATAAAAATTACTTGCAGTGGCCTTAGTTCTTTAGAATCGTTAGATATTTGAAATAGTTCAATTGTCATGTTACCATACATTGCACCTGTTGTAATTGTCGCGCAATAAAGTTCTTCGTCTTCTTCTTCACTAATTAAAATTAAAGTTTGTTCCTTTTCTATGAACTTTTTAGAGTGATCTGTGAACTTTTTGGTCGTGTAGCAGTCGCACCGCGGTCGCAGCCTCTTGCGGAGATGTTATGCGACGTGAATGTTGACATACCATGTACCAAGATGGTAGACGATGTCTTTGCTGTTTTCTTTAAGTCGAGATAGGTAGATATTTCGTATTAACATAAACTGGTTTGGATACATGCTTTTGAAAATCATGTATCATGTTGGCTGAGTGAGAGTGAACGTCCTTTTATTTGTTTGTTTATCTGTTGTTGTTTTTGTTTACCAGACGGTTTGCGGTTCAGCGGTGTGGGCGGTGCCACCTTGGCATCACGGCACGTGAGATGGTGATGAGAGCACGTGACTCCGTCTATCACCTGACCTGTTTCACCTGTGTCACCTGCGACAAGGCACTTACCACGGGGGACGAGTTCGGCATGCAGGTGAGAGAAACATGAGAGAGAGGGGGAAAGAGAGAGGAAGAGAGAGAGAGAGAGAGAGAGAGAGAGAGGGAGAGGGAGGGAGAGAGGAAGACAGATTGAGAGAAACACAGAGACAGAAACAGACTAAAAGGTAGCCATGGAGAAAGAAAGAGAGAGAGACTGACAGAGAGAAACAGAGATAGACAGACGGGCAAACAAAGACGGGCAGGCACACAGAAAAAAGACAGTGACAAATAGAGAGGCAAACAGAAAAGAAAAAAAAAGGAAAAAAAGAATCTGGGAACGACAGAAAGAGACCAGACATATAGACAGAGGCAGCCAGAGATAGAGAAAAAGAAAATTACAGAGAGAGAGGGAGAAAGAGAGAGAGAGAGAGAGAGAGAGAGAGAGAGAGAGAGAGACAGACAGACAGACAGACAGACAGACAGACAGAAACAGAGGCAGTTCCGGCAGAAAGACAGACAGAAAGAACGGGATAGAGAGTTTGAAAGAGAAACTGAGTAATACAGGAGCTTTAGGATCGCTTCAAAACTGTAAAATACTTTCTTAGTACGCAACGCAACGTTCTACTGTACTTTCTGAAACTATAACGCTTTTGAAATTACTTTCTTTGACATAATTCATACACACAAAACTACACTTTCATTTGAATTCTGTATCTATTAGCCCTGTCACTACAGCTAATTCAAATCACATATTACAAAGCAGATTTCCATATCCAGAAAATGACCTTTATTACCCTTAAAACCCCAGAGGAGAAAATCCACAAGCGGCCACCCTATATATATGACCTGGGTTCTTAATTGGCCACAGAGGGCTCCTGAACAGAAAGCAGGGCAAGCATAGCCACAAAGGCCCCCTGAAGTTGTTTGATCCTTTTATATGACGCGTGCTGAATTGTGTGACGCGTTTTTTGACCGTCCGTGTCGAAGTTGTAACGATACTCACCGATATTTCATAATAACCAGTTTCGTAGGATCCCATTCGAATTCCACTAGACGGCTATCGCGCTGTGATGTCGCTGCGATCACGCTGCGACCTAACTTGGATTTGTGGAAGGGCCCTGTTACTCTTGTGCGTATATTCAAATGCGCATGAGTTCCTCAGTAACATTTTTTTGGTTCAAGTAAATTTTTCAGGGAGGAAGTTGTTTTCTACTTTGACCCACCGTTGAGCAGTCTAGTTATCAAACCAAAGAAATTACTTCTTCGGCTGCAAACTTAACCAAAAACATGTTAATACGCAACTCATGCGGGCTTTTATATACGCACAAGTGTGACAGGGGCTTAACCTCTGATTTCATAATTGGAATATCAAGCAAAATGTACAAGTATGTCTGAAAAGACAACAAAACACACAAAGCGTAAAAAGATTGGTTTTATCTATGGAAGTCGTTGAGCGCTTTGTCAAATTCTTGGTCTTAGCGATGTCACCGTTTAGTGACGTAATGCAAGTGTCGGCACACTTGCATCACAAAGGCCCTTCCGCCCTTCTGATATTATGTATAATCCTATATAGTCATTTACAGAACGAGTGGACCCACTTTTCTCTCTATGTGGTACCGGCGCGGGTGATAATTCAGGAACATCTTTCAATTCGATTTCTTGCTCGTCGCGACGCCAGAAAAAATTGTAGTAATTGATATTTTGGCTAACGTTTTACCGAGTTAAACAGACAGAGGCGTTTCCTAGACTGGACTTGAAATAAGAACATGATGGCGTCTGTGGAAGTGACCACTGAAGTCTTAACTGTTTCTGACAGACTTCATGTCGGCTCAGATGAAATTGACCTTAATGAGGTTGTTGTCCCGCGATCTTGTCATCTAGTTGTCAGGACTTTAGCTCAATACAGTCTCTTCCGTTTGCACCATCACGATAAAAATCGCGTCAACAAAAAGTGTACACGGAACACAGAACCGGCGATGTTATTGACTCATATTTGAGTACACAACTTTACTAAGTGCATAGAAATCCTCGATTTTTGTTGTAATGTTAGGTATCTTTTATTGTATTGTTTTGACGATGATCCAAATGTTTTGGGGTACGTGTTTTCTTTTTCCATCTTTCTCCATATTCATCTATGCGATACCTTATATCGTCTTTTTCTATCTACGCTTACAGTATAGATAACACTGTGATTGTTTGTTTCCAGGGTAGTGCTATCTACTGTAGATATACGACTACGAGATAAATATGAAATATGATGATAACTGTCACTTCATGTGAAAGAAGGGATGGTAATATTATTACATAAGATAGATAAGTAAGTATTAGATGATATGATAAGCCGTAGAAACGATTGTGTACCTTTTCTGGTAGCAAACGCCTTAACGCTTACTGTATAGATAAAACAGTGTTTGTTTATTTTTCAGGGCAGTGCTATCTACTGCAGATATCACTACGAGACGTTTATGCGGTCTGACGGGAGATATGGCGCGGCCATGGGCTCCAAACCTCTCCCCCACTCCCCCTACTACCACAGCCCCGGAGGCGTGTCCTACCGCGGCCGGCCCAGAAAAAGAGGAGACTCCGACTCCTACTGCAGTGTACCAGGTACTACAATTATGTACTCACTTCATTAGGAACCGGTCATAATAACTTTATTGCACACCAATTGTACAAGGTACAAAGTATGGCATTCACTGGTACATAGATAACATTCTGTTAGGCTAATCAATCCATCTTATACAATATGGTGTAGTAGTATGAGATGGCAATGGGCCAGGATTTTACAATCATTGGAGGGGTTTCTAACGTCTAGACATTCTTTGATATATTTTCCAGTGTATACCATGCAGGAGTTGTCACATGTCATTATGTACTTAAATTTGCTATTGAAGTCCATTGAGATAAATCCTGGTAAATCCGACGATAGCATTGAGTATAGTGACTTACGCATATCAAAATATTTGGGACATACAATCAAAAAGTGATATTTGTCTTCAATTACGTCTGGACAAAATGGACAAACCCTCTGGTATATTAGTCGCACGACTGTGGTACGATTGGCACGGGGTCTTCAAATGGCTGTGCATATATCGTATACAAAATTTATCTGCCCTGTTCTGAAAAAGGCTGTTTTGAAGATCCTTTTGTGTCCGTCACAGCCTACTTGAAAAATTAACCACATCAAAATTGTACGCCTGCTTACGACGAATGTGATCCACAGAATTCATACAACGTAAAGCAACATTTACATCAATTCTACTAAACTAATCTACTCTACAGAAGACTGTGTAGCGTAGGATGAAGCTGTATACTTAGACGGTCGTTGGTTGAATTTCACTTAGGCCCTTTCTTGCTTGAATACAAGATGTAAGATTCTTTACATGTCAATGCGTAATTAGTTTTGATCCATTGAGGAGACCTCTACGCAGAGGAGACGACAGCCATACAAATCGTGATACCTTGGACATTCAATATTGAAAATGATGCCCGTTCTCTATCAGTTCCAGACAGGATAGAATTTGATCAACAGAAAGTATGTAAAATATTAATAATTTGACATATTTTGCGTCAGGAGTCTGTATGCAGTCAGAAGAGAAGACAGTTGCGTGGTTACTCTTCTTAATACTGTAATTTTGAATCAAGCAATTGTAAACTTAAGAAAACAACGTTTGAGATTCTGAGACATTCTCAAATATCGCTCACAATAGCAAATTTCTTGTGACACCGACGTTTCAACATTTCTTTATGAGAATCATTAAAATAATAATCTCAATTGGCAAGATATCTTAAATAAGTAGTGAAGATGTTGGCATGAAAGTTCATCTGTAGTTGTCTAAAAACAAATGACTTCATTGCGAGTCAATGCTTTTGTTCCTAGCGCTTGCTTGCTACCATTTGCTGATCTTAAAAGATACTGTCATACTATATAAGCTTGTTGTGTGAAACACGTCCTACGTGGATTTCAAAAATCTTGATACACAATCTCTATCACAAATCTCTTTATCTGTACAACGTCTTTCCAAACAAATCCGGGCGTATTTCCACAGCTAGAGTTCTCTATTCGCGAGCTGTAAGGTTGCTTCAGACGGAAGATAGATCATGCATAACTTCTATGGGATGCCATAAATTGTGCCTTGGCTCTAATTGGTTGCGTTTTCGGGGGCGGTTGGCTACTGTATTTCATCTGGAATGACCCGGGCAGGCAACTATGAACAGCCGCACGCTCCAACCTCGCCAACTTCTCACGAAAAGTCACGGAGACCGCCTCTCAAAGGACACGCAGCCTCACCAAGACTTCGATGGCGGAACAGATGAAAGCGCGCGAGCCGAATTTTTGGGAAATCTGGCCCGAGCGTGGCTTATATCAGTTTTATCAATAATTTGGAGGTAGAGTTCACGGGCAGTCGGCGTCACCCGCTAAAGGAAATGGCATTTAAGAGCCGCATGTCGCCATAGCTTCCTCAAAGTATCTCGGAGGAGTCAAGTAACGCCTTTATCTTAGTACCGGGTACAAGTCTTGGCACGGTGCGATATGGGCTCTTACCAGGGCATGACGGAATAAATGCCAGTTCCAGAATATGTCAATACAGAGAGATCGTGCTTTATCCTCACAAAGTACAGATTACGTAATGTTCAGCACGTACCGTTAAAGATACCATTATATTGTAGCAAGCATCCTGTAGCAAGCATATAGTTTTGTGTGTGTCTGTGTGTGTGTGTGTGTCTGTCTGAGTATCTGTCTGTGTGTGTGATTCCGGACTGCTGTAGTCAGCATAACTCAAGAACCTCTTGTTCCTTCTGTAGGATCAAGTGATAATGAGAACGACCTTGACCTTGACGGCCATGGGGCCACCAAGACCAAGAGAATCCGGACGTCCTTCAAACACCACCAGCTCCGCACGCTGAAGTCTTACTTCGCCATCAACCACAACCCCGACTCTAAGGACCTTCAACAGCTCGCACAGAAGACCGGACTCACCAAGAGAGTCTTACAGGTAAGGTTTAAAAGAAAGATTGTGTGAAACAGAGGTATCGTTTTCTGTCTGTGTATTTGTTTGAGGGTGTGTTCACAATCACTTGGATACTGTAAATGCAGAAATGTTCGCGGTGGTTTTATGTCCACGGTTTAAGCGGCGAACTCTTCAGCGCGAACTTAAAACCACCGCGAACATTTTTGTCCAATATTGTAGCAGTATGTGACTATAGCACTGCCGCGAACTTCAAAACACCGCGAACACTCCATTTTCCCCTTAGCTCGAAATAAAAACCACGCGAATTTAAATGCATTTAGAGTATTGCAGAGTGGCAGGATTTGATGCAAAAATGGTGTAAACGGAGACTTGCAGGATAGGAAGACTTGTTTTAACACTGTATAGAGTGATGCAAAGATGAATATCACAAATGGGTGCAATGTTCACAGGTGGTTTTCTATGATTTGCAGGCGCATGCAGGTGTTCAATTGAAATTTTGAAATACATTTGCAGTACAGTAGCGTTGTAATTTCAGATAGGAGTATATTGATGTTAATGTAAATGTACAAAGATGTCTATTTGATTGTGCATTTTGGAATGGTTTTGAACATACAATGCAAATGCTTTAAGTGCATCAATGGCCTTCTGTAGACTGTTCGTGAGTCTGCAAAGTCAGTTAATTTTCTGTATTTTTATGTGTTATTTTTGTTTCATCTCCTAGGTTTGGTTCCAGAACGCCCGCGCCAAACACCGCCGCAACGCCCTTCGGTTGTCAGACGACGGTAGAGACGGTGTATCGGGGGTCAGCATGGACGTGGGCGTGTCGGCCTCCCCCACCTCCCTCTCCGGCCCGATCAGCACCTCCAGCTCCCCCACTCTACCGGACCTCTCCCCGAGAACCACCGACGCCTTCTCCGCCTTAACCAACTCTCCCGGACCAAATGTCGAGTCCGCTTGTACCCTCGCCTCTCTATAAATGGAGTTGTGTCTTAGAACTTGCCTCCGATTTTACATATGCCAAAAAAAGTTAGTGTTTTGTCTGTGAATTTGTGGATATTTCACACCTCTGGGATGCTTTAGTAAAGCGGTTATCTCACTGGGCCGCGCCTTTTTGCGACAACTTTGCGAAATGTTCGCGAATGTGTCCTAACAGAATTCTTGACCTTTGCAAACAAAATGGCCGCCCCCGGAGTGTCACAAGTTTCACAACCTCAGTTTCAGCCCTATATTAGATACAAGATAACCTTATTGAAAATCACAGCATTTTCACTAAATTGATAACCAATGTAAAATTATCAAGATTCGTCACAAATGATATTTGCAGTAATTGCGCCTGTTAGCGTCTAGTTCGCGTCTAGTTCGCGCCCACTCGCGCCATTTTGCCAATTACCATTTTTCGTTATTATCTTCGCCGAGAAGATTATGTTTTCGGTTACTCCAGCTGTAAGGTGGGTCTGTATGTATGTCAAGATGATAACTGGAGAAACCTTTGATGAATCTTCATAATTTTTGGTAGGTGTGTAGTGGTTGTGCAAAGGAAGGTTAAGTTTACCTGGCGTTTTTAACAGTACTGCAGCGGAATCTGCAGGTTTGTGTGTTTGCATATAGGCAAAAAAAGTGACGGAAACGTTGATGAATCTTCATGATTTTTATTAAAAGAATTCGCCATTTCAGGCGACGAATTGGCAACAAGTTGGTGCCTATTGGCGCATGTTCGCAACCAGATTGCGATTGTCTTTCGAAAAACCGTCGCCAACACGCGCGGCCCAGTAAGAGATACCTGCTTAACAATAGAAGTATTCACAAAAGAAGACCTCAAGTTGTATATGTAGACCTCAAGTTGTATCTTTAAATCAAGGTGGTTTTGTGGTCCAAAAATGTGTGTGTGTCCTGACAAGTATTTTTGCTGCACAACTTTGATATTGAAATGTGGACCAGTGTAGTGCTCACTTTTGCTGTTGCAACTATCTACGTGTGTCCTCCTATTGTACTGAGTGTTATGTTATTGTATTGCGAAGTCGGTGTATATAAGTGGTCGTTTTGACGCACTGGGGTGTTGTCTGCGTGTATAGAAATATTTGAGACAATATTGTACATATACCGTACCAGTGTCCTGTATATAAATATATATAAATATATAGTGTAGACCGTTGCTTCAATGTATGATATAGTCTATGTCTATATTTGTAAGAAATGCGTCGATATCGTTCTGTTAGCTCGTTTTACCTCAGAAGTGATTGCCGCCAACATGTCGAGTCGAGTGGCACAACTCAAGAGCGTGTAATCTATTTTAACAAGCCATTTTGTGCCCTGCACACATGGTGCTCGCTCTTTAGAGGCACAGCAATACCTCTTCGTGCAGATATACCCCGGTAATTAGCACAATAATTACCGCAGTCGAATAGCGGCAGCCATCTGAGTGTTCTAAATGACAGTAAAGTGTCGAGGTTTTTGAAAAGAACTTGTAAAATCTTTTTTATCATCTTTCTTGACTCCATTCATGTGTGAAATAGTAGCATGGCGTCTCAAGAGTATTTTATTTGGGGGAATAACTGTACTGATTCGCGGAAAAAAACGGCTAACTGCGGGCATACAATGTTAGGACCCTGTCCCACTTGTGCGTATATACAAGCCCGCATAAGTTGTGTATTAAATTGTTTTTGGTTTAGGTTTGCAGCCGAAGAAGTCATTTCTTAGATTCGATCACTAGGCTGCACAACGGTGGGTCAAAGTAGAAAACAACTTCTTCCCTGCAAACTTTACATAAACTAAAAAAAATGTTCATGCGCAACTCATACGCTCATGAATATACGCACAAGTGTGACAGGGCCTTAAGAACGAAAGGACAAGAAAATGTCGTAACGTACTTCAAATAGCCGAAAAATACCAGGCGAAACCAGATGTAATTATAGTGAATGACCAAAAAAATACAAAATTTACACAATTTCAATTAATAATACATCCTTTATTTCCACTTAGGCTGGTAAAGACCAACATTCCACTTGATGGCGATCTCGCTGCGATCATAATTAGATTTGTGTAACCCCTGACTTCATAATTGAAATATGACTGAAAAGACAGCAAAAAACGCAAAAAATAAAAAGATTCGTTTCTTTATTCTATAAATTTTGCTGAGCAATCTGTCCAATTTTAGGTCGCAGCGCGATCGCAGAGAGGTCGCCACGCTCGTGGAAAGGGATGTAAAGTTAACAAAACATTCGTTTGTAGCTCAAACAATTTGACAAAGAAAGGTATTTATGTTTAGCCATACCTAGTATGGCTCAACATATTGTTTTTGTTCATGTTCTTCTTCTTCTTCTCCTGCCAAGTCTTCAAATGGAATCTACTCCGTCATTTTTGGGCCAAACGACCTGAAATTTGGCATGTAGGTAAAGATGGCAAATACCCTTAGGTGCTTTTTCATTTCTTTCGAAACAGGCCTTAAAAACATTTTTATGGAGGTTTTTTGGGGCGTTTTTAGACAATTTTTATATTTTGGGCTCCTGTGCCCTGGTATTGCTAGCAAGTGACCTGAAATTCTGTACAAGGGTGCCTTGAACATGTCCCTACAGGATTTCAATCACAATTCTGGTGTACATCACTTCAGAATGCTTCATTTTGGGGACTTTTGGACCCATTTTCAGACCAAAAACAGGCCAAAAGTGGTATCCATGTTCCATGTTCTATTTGCTGCTGGCCAAGGAATCCATGTTCTATCTAAGGATCCCCGCGTTCCATTTGCTACTGGCCAAAGAACACTGTTCTATTTAGGTCACCTGAGGTCATATTGCAGGAACACACGCAAGCCTTTGCAGTAAGAAGCTCTTGGGGTCTCACAGAACTTGTAGAGAGAGTTTTTGTACGGGTGATTTTGGAACAGTCCATTTATGCATCAGGAGGGAGATTGTCGAAGTATAATGCTCTCGCAAATGTTGCCTTTCTACATGCAGTTAATATTTCAATTTGCCCAGGTGTTATTTTGGGACAGCCCTCTTCTTGCATGGGGAGGAGTATGGCTAAACATGCTGTATTTGCTCAGGGGCAAATGACGGCCTTTCTAGTGTTCTTCTTCTTCTTCTTCTCCTCCTGCCAAATCTTCAAATCAATTCAACTCCGCCATTTTTTAATCAACCGACCTGAAATTTGGCATGGAGGTAAAGAAGGCAAATACCCTCAGGTGATTTTAAAATTGCTTTGAAACAGGCCTTAAATCATTTTTATGGAGGTTTTTTGGGGCATTTTTAGGCAATTTCTATATTTTTGGCTCCTGTGCCCTGGTATTACAAGCAAATGACCTGAAATTCGGTACAAGGGTGCCTTGAACATGTCCCTACAGGACTTCAATCACATTTCTGGTTTACATCACTTCAAAATGCTTCGTTTTGGGGACTTTTGGACCCATTTTCAGACCAAAAACGGGTCAAAAGTGTTATCCCCGTTCCATGTTCTATTTGCTTCTGGCCAAGGAATCCATGTTCTATCTAAAGTTCCGGGCGTTCCATTTGCTGCTGGCCAAAGAACATGTGTTCTTTTCAGGTTACCTGAGGTCATGTTGCGGGTACACACGCAAGCCTTTGCAGTAAGAAGCTCTTGGCGTCTCGCAGAACTTGTAGAGAGAATTTTTTTTCACGGGTGATTTTGGAACAGTCAATTTATGCATCGGGAGGGAGATTGGCAAAGTATGATGCTCTCGCAAATGTTGCCTTCCTACATGCAGTTAATATTTCGATTTGCCCAGGGGTTATTTTGGAACAGCCCACTTCTTGCATGGGGAGGAGTATGGCTAAACATGCTGTATTTGCTCAGGGGCAAATGACGGCCTTTCTAGTTTTTTTTGGTTTTGTGTGTTTTATATTCGTAGTCTTTCATATCATAGTATTACATCATGAATCATATTCCAACAGGCTATCTACACACCAAAAATCATGAATATCTGTCAACCGCTTCTTGAGTTATTCCCTTTAAAATTCTGAAATAAAACCTGCACCTGTAGTTCCAAAAAAGCCGCTAGGGGGCCCAAATCTACACAACTTCATCTCCTTCCAAAGAGATATCTACCAATCAAGAACCACGACCATAGCATGCCCATAACACGAGATATAAAAACAGGAAGTTCCGCTGCAGTATCTTAGAAAGTTGCAAGGGGGCCCAAAATCTAACTATATCTAGGTCTTATCAAGACCTACTATATCTAGGTCTTATTAAGACCTACCCACTCATCAAATATCAAGACAATCCATCCAGGCCTTCCTTAGTTATGCTGGTCTGCTATATCCAGACATAAATACAAACGCTACCGCAAAATAACCTTGGCGAAAGTAATAAAATCATAGGTCATATAAGTCTGTTTTTGGTCGATCGACTGTCCCCATCCAATGGAGAGGGGCCTTGTATCATCCTATAGAAACGGGCCTTGCAACCGTTCCAGGAAAAGTCGTACGTCAAAGAGCGATCTGGCGGGCGTCAGTGACAGGCGTAGGCGCGTGATTGTGTACGGTACACCGGCACGGTACCGGGGGATCTAACGGGATATTTACGTTAACACCCGCCGCTTCTGGACTTTCTCTCTCTTAAACGTTTTCATTGAAAGTGATGTTCCACCTGTCAACTTCTATTCTAACATTCAGTGTCTTTCCGTCGATTCTTTATTTAGTCTTTTTTTCATCGTTAATTTTCCTAAGCTAAAAACCATTTTGATTCCATAACCTGAATACCGTTTCTGAACCTGCCAACTTCTATTCTAACATTTTGTGTCTTTCCGTCGATTTTCTTTTTTTTTCATATTTAATTCCATAATCTAACAAAATATTAGATTTCATTTTTGATTCGATAATCTAACCACCATTTCTGAAGTTTTTAACTCTCATAAACCTTTTCTGTTATCAACTTTATGTTTTTGAGTTCTGTTTGAATATATAAAGTCAAGAATTGTACTTTATAACTTTAAATGTCACTTTGCAAAATCATCTTATATGTTGCCTTGATGAATGGGTCTGATATAGACTTCATGATTCTGGTCTGAGGTTACAAAGTAACGCTACAAGTTACATCAATGTTCCATTATCTAAAATGTTTATTAAAAATAAATTCTTACGACTTCAATACAATACAATAAAGCACGACCATAGTACAATTCTTTGATGTAGGATTTTTCAATGAGGCCAGCCATGAGAGAACCAATAGTCAACAAGGATACGACAGTCTTCCGTCACAAAATAGCAACACGTCTACGACCGTCCCGAGAATACCCACAACTGTCGTACGACATACATGCATGTTGCATGGCCACAGAAAACGTACCGTTAGTTAAGTCGCTGCAATTGTTCATGTGAGCTGTGCATAATTTTCCCGCTGCGCTATTTCCTGGTTCTCTTCACTCCTAACGGTGTGTGGCTATATTGTCTCGTCTCTATTCCCCACTGAGCTCATATCCCAATTAGTCAGCGATCGGGTCGCCCGTTCACCTGCTCCCGGGCGCCCCGCAGACTCCGCCCGCCCGCGCGGCTTTGATCGCACGGTGAGAGTGATCCGAAGTGAAAAACTGTCGGAACGAGATGTATAATGTCTTCATCCGTCCGCACTCGCCTCATTACACACGTTTTAAGTGGAGGCGTTTTACTCAGGCCAGCAACAAACACGGCCCCCCTTCCCCTTCGCAATGAAAACATCGTTAGGTGCTCCACATACGACAGATGGGGGTTTTATAGACAAAAGTTAACAGTTCCGAATTCACGTTGATCTATCATTATTAGTTATGGATGAGTCTATCGTAGTAAATTCGTTATACAAATACAAATATACAAATACACGTCATTTCCGTTAGTAGCTCCAACGGAGCTACGACCAAAAATTTGACGGACCGCATACCGAATTTCATAGATAAAGAACAAATTCTTTGGCGTGTTGTGTTTTTGTTATTATCGTTTGAATTATACTTTTATATACTGCACTGCGTCATATTTCAATTATGAAGTCAAGCGTCACACAAATTCAATTGTGGTCGTTGTACGGACGCTTAGCGATCGCAGACTAGTGGGAAGGGGTCCTTACAATGTATGTACATCAAGTGATAGGAAATCTCGTTGGTCAGACAAATGCAGAGATGGCTGTGTGTGTAACTTCTGTCAACAATGCTTGGCCGCTGAAGCAGCTCAATGCCAATGACAAACATCTAGTTAAGTCCATGGTGTTAGCAAACAATGTCATCTCTCTGTCCCTTTTCTCTCTCTCCTTCTCTCTCTATCTCCCACCCCATCTCTCCCACCCTTACTCTCTCTTTCTCTCTCTCACTCCGCCACATGTGAAAACAAAGTTAAAAGGTAAAAAGTAAAGCGGTCATCCTCAATTGAGGTGAAGCATGATGCTTTTTCAAGTAGCTAGTGGGAGCGCTTAACTTTAACTTAATTGTAGTGGAAAGGGGGCCTAATGCGGTTTCGCTACTACGTCTCGCGTTTTTGGCCAAGCACATCGGGTCACCCCCCCCCCTCTTCTCGATAAGTGTTGTGTTCTTTTACGTGCAGAGGTTTGACGCTTGAGGCTTATGCCTAAAGCTCCCTCATACACGGGGCCGTCGGCTTTACGTCACCATCCGAAATGACGGATGCAATCCCTTGCAACATGTCCGAGCTAGAGTCGACTCTATAATCGAGCTCGGGCCCCGGGATCCACGGAATAGCAAACCAAAATGAAGACATTCAAACGTTAGCGATAAGAAATATACCATGCATCACTTCTTGCTGTCTTTGGTCTACCACTGTATACCACAATGTTCTTTCCATCGTTCTAAGATGGACATGGTTTATCCCTTACGTCAATACTACAAAAGAGGAAATGTTCGTGGGGATAATATTCACGTTTTTTTTATGTAACCGCTTTACCTCGAACTAAAAACCACCGCAAAAATGCACGTCCAGCTTTCTGCCCGCCTACCCCCTTGTTTCAATAGCAAACTAAAAACCACCGCGAACACTGCATTTTCCCTCTACCGTAAAATCAAATCCCCGCAAACTTAAAGGCATTTACAGTACTGTTGTTGGTGGCAAGTGTTCAGTTCTCGGTACAATGGTACATCAAATCAGTGTGCGTCCTCCTCAGTGTCAGGACACACTTTAGACAATAGATTAGCAGAGAGGCCCGGTGAGCGTCACAAGTGAGGCCCCCATTCCACTAGACTGCAATCGCGCTGCGCTCTCGTTGGGACCTAAATCTAATTTGTTTAATCCTTGATTTCATACTTGGAATATCATGCAAATTTAGAAAGCATCGGTGAAAAGACAACAATACACACAAAGCGTAAACACATTCCTTTTTTGAGAGCGCCGTCCTTGTTGAATGGGGGTACGAGGAAAGTCTAGTAAGGGCCTTTCCTAAGCTAGGGCACAACATCCGGGCAAGTTGACAAAAACTTTTTCATTAAGAAGATGAGGAGACTGACCAATGACAGGTGACGTCACGTGGACATGTCCAAAATCCTTACTTACCCCCCGCAGCGCTGACAGAGGACGATGTCTTACACCCTTAACAAATGGGTTTAGAAAACAATTGACTGAAACACAATAGATTGAAAACAATTCAAACACACATGGCCAAATGTTCTCGCGATTTGGGCATTAAATGGGCATGGTTGTGTTATTTTTTGTCAAGAAATGTACCAAAACTCCTCCAAAAGTTTACGAAACCTGTCCCCCGAAAATATCTACTTGTAACGCTAGTTTACCTAAATTCGATGCATTTTTCGGTAATAGTTGATTGACAACAATTTGGCAAAAGAATGAACCTTCATTTGTTTCTGTTACATGCTGACATTATTGATTACATTTATCATTCATGCTACACATGTTTCAGTCATTTTCTAGTCTGGTTGACACAAAAATTGCAATTTTAAAAGACCGCCCGTGGCGTTGAGACCAGCAGCATTTTTGTGGCGGCGTAACAGTTTTCCGCGTGGAGAATACTCCTCAGAACCATCTTGCACTGACCTTCATAAAGCAACTGTTGTGACATGATGGCTTTGCACTAACGCAGTAATTCGTCTCCCTCTTTCTGAGTTTCTCTTGGTGAGTCTTTATTTTCCTCTATCTCTTTCTCTCTCTCTGCGGCGTGAGCTACTGTGCATATTGGTGGTCAGCACAACTTTTAAAAGCTATTTTTCTGTACTAAATACGATTTAGCCGAGTCCTAGACTTCTGAAGACTTTTCACAAAGCTGGAGGATTTCTTAAGACATTTTTTTTCAAAGACAAACCGAATGTGAATCAAGTTGCTCTTTCCCCAGAGCAGAGCCTCAGACGAAGTCGTCGGCGCGTGTTGGGCTATCGGAGACAAGACTTCCTCGGTGAGGGTTGAATATCACCCCGCTGACTGATAAACTACAACGCGGAGCAAACGACGGGAAAGACGGGAAATATCTGATTCATCCGAAGAAGGAAGGAGACAACGCCGGTAGCAGTAACTACCGCTCCCAACTTGTGTACTCGCACTTACGCTGGTTTAAAGATGCGGCATATTTTACATTCAATTATATTCTTCAAATCAAATCAACAAAAATTACACAAAAAATGAAATTGCATGTATTCACACAACACTGTATCCACCTATTGCCTGCATGATTGTACCTTTGTTATTATTTTTATACACAAAATGACATAGTGTACAAATTAAAAATCACATACAGAATAGAAATAAACCATTTCACCACTTTTCCCGAATTTGTTCTTTTTTTCTTCAGTTTTATTATTCAAAAATATCATCTGGTATTTGATAACACTGTTTTTTTTACCAAAGCAATGTACATGTATTTCATGTAACAAATAAAATAGCACTGCATAGGCTTTTTTGTGGCTTCCCAAAAGAGATTTATTCTCCTACATAACTCCTCGCCTCGTTCATTAACCTGGGGATTTTTCAACGCCTGTCCAAAGAGGTTGCACTTGTACACCCGATACGGCTTCCCCCACCCAGCCGGCTCCTGGCCGCCTCCGCCCGCCCGAGCTTCGATTTCATCCCGGGGGAAGAGCTTTAATTCCCCGACAAGCTCTCTCTTCTGTGCCTGCCGCCTGGCGAGGGTTAGAAACGCCGGGAGAGCGGAATAACCAGACTCAACTCCCTTCCACCGCCTCCAGCTACAAACTACCAACTTCAAAGTCCGCGAACTTGAGAGAAAGAAAATCCCTCACAGAAGAAGACTTCGCCGCAGCGAGGAATCGTCTCAGTTTGTATAAGGAAGGCGCCAAGACTTGTTTCGTTATCTTGAGGTCATCTCGGAGGAACTTGTGGGATCTCTCCGGACGAGTACACATGCCTGGAGCTGTGCACAACACTGGATATCAGCTCCTGACTCGGGATATGTCAGCGCAGGCAAAATGCCTTCCTGGGAATCGTGTTTACTAAACTAGAGTGGACGTGCCGCCACGGTTGGGGGGAAAACTCACCAGTGAATCCTGAGTTCTTAAAAAGAAGAGCCTAACGTTGGGTGGCAACTTAACGACCTAATCAAAGTCAACAAACTATCAGGTAGGTTTATGTATTTATTGGGTAAGATTATTTAAGAACATTCATTTTATCTGTTGTAAAACATTGTTTCATAATTATTCAGTTTGTGATCGTAACGAAAGTGGCGTCGCGTGGCGTGGTGACGGGGTGTTTGGCCGAGAAGCCAGAGGTCCTGGGTTCGAATCCAATGACATCCCTCGACGTTGTGCCTTCGGAAAGGCACCTCACACGAATATTCTCACTATACTCAGGTGAAAATGAGTACTTAGCTTTGGTTAGTGACGTCCCTCGAATAGGACGTTAAATGGAGGTCCCGTGTTTGAGGAGAGCCACAGCTCGAGCACATTAAAGAACCCGCCACACTTATCTAAAAGATTAGGGGCCATTCCCGTTGTGGGTGGATCAAGTAAATCTGTCCAGCAAAATATAAACAAACGAAGTAAATAAAAGCATAATTATCCTAAGAACAATTGTGATGAATATATAGTATTGTGCTACGTAGATATATATAGTCTACATATACCACATAGATAGTTTAAATTTCAATAAAGTTTGCTTTAATAGCCTAACGCATATAGTAATTCATTTTATTGAAAAGGATAGAGAGTTTAGTTTTGAGCGATGAAGGGTCGTATGTTTGTTGTTTATTTGTCAAAACATTAATCCTTCAATTCACTAGTATGATGTCACAATCAACTGGGTGATACGGTAGAGATGATCTCATTCAAGGGCACAGTGTTCTAAAAAGAAAAAGCGGCTAATTATGGACCATGCTTTTTAAGACGGAGCTAAGCTAAGACTTAACTGCTGCCGAATATCTTGTCGCTTAGTGCCCGGCAACATACTTAGCACGATCGCAAACCGAGGCCATCCTTGTGGTTGTCGTAGATGTGTAATAAACTCAGCTGTCTTATTACCGATTGTCTTCTTGCTGTCTTAGATCCTTGTCGCTGGTTGGTTCTGAAACAACCTGCATTAAAAAACAAACATACAACGTTATTCTCCAAGCAGAGGTTTCGGTCGAATGGGGTAGGAGTGTCCGGGATTTTTTATATCTCTCCTCTTTCGTTCAGCGATGTGTGAAGGGAGAGAGACGTTAAAAATCCCGGACACTCCTACTCCACTCGACCGAAACCTCTGCTTGACACACAATCCTACGACAAATACAGTATAATCGCGCCGTATCTGTAGCTCTAAGATATCGTGGTGTGTTCTTCCTGTATAACGTGTCAATCCTGGGTTGGAGTCCTCCTCAGTGGAGGTCCGTTTGATTGGCGTGCCGTGACCCTCCCCCGGTTGTTCCGTGGTCAGACGGATTAGGGAAGAGTTGGTCGTCAGGGTGCACGATTCAACACAGCACACAGGGCGCAGGAGACTGGTCTCTACCAGGCCCCGCGGATGGCTGGAAAAATAGTCGAAATTGGCCAAATAGGGTGAATAGTATGCCAAGAGAGTCGGCTACGGAGTGAGGGTCCAATATGCCATCCATCTAGAGGTCGCAAACTTTAACTTCTATAGCGGACTAACTTCACTGGAATGTTATCCGTCTATTTGGCCAATTTCTGCGATTTTTCAGCGACCAGTGGAGGCTGGTTGAGGCCAACAGGAGCGTCAGACGAGATTTTCTCTGCACTGTCGAACACCGAACTACTACAGAAATACTACTGCACATGTGGTGACGTGGTGGCGAAATGGTTAAGCTGTTTGGCAAGGGAACCCAGAGGTCCTGGGTTCGAATCCTCTGACATGTAACCGACGTTGTGCCCTTGGGAAACGTCTTTACACGACTTTCGCCACTTCACTTCACTCAGGTGAAAATGAGTACCTAGCTTCGATTAGGGACGTCCCTCGGACAGGACGTTAGATAAAGGTCCCGTGTTTGAAGAGAACCACACCTCGAGCACGTTAAAGAACCCATAACACTTATCGAATAGGGTAGGGGTCATTCCCGGCGTGAGTGAATCAAATAAATACTCTTCAGTACAAACCTGGTATGTTACGCCATGAGGTGGTTTAAAGGGTATATACAGTGCAAATAAACACTGTTTAGTTACTACTGTTAGCTCTTTGTGTTCTTTAACAAGACGAAATGACCAATACACCGCACCTAGTAGTTACTGTAAATGCAGAAATGTTTGCGGTGGTTTAATGTTCCGCGAACTTAAAACCACCGCGAATTTTTTTTCCAATACTGTAGCAGTATGTGACTATAGCACTGCCGCGAACTTAAAACCACCACAAACACTCTATTTTTGCCTTAGCGCGAAATAAAAACCACGCGAACTTAAATGCATTTACAGTATCTAGCATTTTCTTTTAGCAACAGTCTTCCATTTCTTCAGAGGCTCGTTTACCTATTTCCACCAAAGGCTTAGCCTGGAAGCCAGCCCCTTTTAAGCTTTAGTACCATATCTCCGTTGCTTCCCGTGCCAAAAGAGCGTGTTAGATTCACAAGGGCCGGCATCCAGGCTATAAGAGGCTGTTTCCGCTGGGTGACCAAAGATTTGACAAATCGTTAAAAGAATTTCATGTATTGATAAAGAACAACTTTTTTCTACGTTTTGTGTGTTTTGTTGCCTTTCAAATCGGCCATTTACATATTGCATCATATTCCATTTATGAAATCAAAAGGGCTACATAAATCCAATCTCAGTCGCTCTGCGGACGCCCAGCGATCACTGTCTAGTTGAAGACTCATTCATATACAAGTTACAATTGTCTTCATACTTATTCTCAGTCTCTGATATTAAAGATAGTGGATTATATCTAAAGAAACATCGGACTGTTTTGAGAATTTGCTTAGTTTCTTGAGTTATTTTGCATTACGTAATGTGCTTCCTGGATGTCAAACCTTCATCGACGTTAGCCTCTACCAGGCTCCACAGGTCGCTGGAAAGATAGTAGAAATTTGCCAAATAAACAGATAACATGCTAGACGAGTTAGCTGGCCAGGGAGTACAGTACCTAGGTCCCAAACTGTACTCCCTGGCCAGCTAACTCCTCTGGCATGTTATCTGTCTATTTGGCCAATTTCTACTATCTTTCCAGCGACCTGTGGAACCAGGTAGAGGCTACATCGACGTATCTTATAATACTGTTATCAGCATCAGTGATAGAAGTAAAGAACCTCTGAGTTTTCCTTTCCGATGCTTGAGCTTTGAAAAATGACACACGTATCCTCTTTTATCCGATGCTGTCATGATTCTTATACGTACGGATATTGGAAATTTGAGCTTCAAAGTGACGATCTTTTGTCCTCTCGTTTCACAGTCAGTTCCGTATGAAAGAAGAACTCGATTTTAAAGCAGTCTATTGATAAATAGAATAAAGAGACGGGTCCATTTCTTCTCCGGCCATTGTATTCACCACCGCAGACGCCATGTAGTAATTCTAATAGGTTGTGACGGCTTCACATATGGTACTCTTGTTCCTACACAAAAGATTCGCCGCAGGCGCTCCCTGGAACATGGATTCGGTGCCCTCACGTTACGGAAGTGTTTTCTATCCTAGCGAAACAACCTACGGGCACTGTGAAAAGATCATCTGGTCCTTTTCGTCTCGTATAATTAGTTTTGTTTGAGCGCCGTACTCCGCGTACATCCCTACACAATAGAGCTGATTCTGACGGTCTCTACATTGTTCTCTGTAAAATAAGGCCCGCCGTCTTTCTCATCACAGAACAAAAAAAAGAGACACTTGTTGTGCTTATGATGTCCCCGAGGACTAAGCCCGCGGACGTTTGCTAATGCAGTTTTATTGAAAAATAGCGAGAGCTTTTGTTAAAGGCACGGTCGTCTCAGTGGCGGAAAAGGCGTTCTGTCAATCAAAAAAGGATACACCGAAAAACGCTGACACGGTCATCCAGCAAATCATTTGAAGAAGAAATGTTCTTTTTTTCTTATTTCTAGTGTCCCTTGATCGCTACCTTCTATTTCCCTTACTACTCAAATACAAAACAAATACACATACATAATCAGAGCAATATACTAGAATATTTACGAACTTAAAAATAGAATTTCTGCATGATTCCCTTTCCTTTTTTGTTGAGTTCGATAAAGACTCAAAAGAAAGCAAACTTCAAAGATAACAAAAAGTCCTAATTGTTTTTGAGAAAAGAATATATCTGTTAACATGTGTCTGTAGGAAACCATATGAAGTACTGAGTAACATGACAGCGTTAAATGATTTACCCAATATCAATTGTCTAGGGTTGTAGCAAGATCTTATGACATAATACATCTCATAGCACCTTAGGCTTCAGTGCATGACTCTATATGAATGACAATATCATAATTTGGAATAAGGTATTCTACGGTGTCTACAAGGCTAAGTTTATAAAAAAAAAAGGAACTTGAATGAATATGAATTAAACAATATATTATCATCAGTCATTTTGAAGCCGATGTATAACTCTACAACCATGATATTTCAATACTCAAAAGTATGACCTCATTACTCGATTGTCGTTCCGATAACCACCAACGGCTCAACACGAGAAGTAGTGGATGGATCTTTATGATGTTTGGTATGTTGGTGGGTGTTGGGGAAATCATGGCGGCCTGGCGGCCTTGTAATGTACTGTAGCAGAACTTCCGGTTTTGATATCTCGTATCATGAACAAGCTTACTTCAATTATTCTCCAAGCAGAGGTTTTAATCGTTAAAGATCCTTTCGCGGCCTTTACCCTCCAATCGCAAAACTAATTTTCGCGAAAATAGATGAATTTCCAGTACTAGTCGTCAATGTATACTTTAAGATAAGGGAACTTTTTTCAGATAAAACAGGCGTTGTCTTTCGCATATTTCATAACATCACTGTTTCATATCTCATCTTATGTTTCTTTACTGTAAGTTTACGTCCATGTCGAAGACATACGTCGTAAGAGAAGTTTATACGGATTTGTACAGTATACCGTAACGTGCGATATGCAGATATGTGTTGCTGGAGAAAATACAAAGACAAGTAAAGATGTAGTCTAAAAAAGACCACGCCATGCCCTGGGCAGAAGAAACAAGAACAGGAAGTTTCAGTTGCAGTCCCACGAAAAGCTGCTAGAAGAACAAAAATCTTTGAAATTGCCATTCTCTAGTTGGGGAACCCTGGCTGTCCATGTATCATCCTGTTCATGCCGAACAAATAAACATATAAACAAATTAAGAAAACCAACATCCACCGTGGTCCTCTTATTCCCAAGACCTACCCACCGACTAAATATCATCGCAATCCATCCACAGCTTTTGCTGGCCAAAGTATGTGAAAACACAAACATGCAAACAGACGAACAAACAGATACCAAAAACAAATACCTCCAGCGAAACTCCCTTTTACGGTGGTAATGAATAAAAACAAAAGTATTATAGAGAAATCTTTATCGACACAACAAAAGTACAGTGACTTCCGTAAGGTCTACTACATCTATACATAACGTCACAAACAGTCAAGTGGATACAAATGAATTAACCTAAACATAAATGTGTATGAATAGATATGACTAAATCAACATGTTGAGTCCAACGTACCATTTACACAATTGGTTCTAAGGTCTAGACATTCTGTGATATATTGACCTATTCATATACAGTAAGGGTTATATTCTCCTAAAATATAGTTAAAGCTATCTATCGAATGGGATGTGTCAAATTCTTTTGAACAAACGGAGAGAAAGGTGAACAGCTTTGTGCGTTTATCATCATATCGTCAACATTTCATAATTAAGTGACGTTCATCCCCAATCTCATTTGGACACAATGGACAAAACCTCTGGTCTCGGGAAATTTCATTGCTTTTCTGACTTCTACGTTGAGTTTGTGTCTGCAGAATCTTAACTTCGTCATAGCTCTGCGAAGTTTAGAATTATGTATATTCGTGAGACTTTTCTTGTCCGTAACCGTCCTTTAGTGCAAAATAACTGGACAGTTTTGAATTATTTTGAATAGACGTATGCCGTTCTTGTACTTATATATCTCCTACAAACGGAGTCGTAATTATATGTTTCTGTACAGAATATAATGCATCCGCTTCAATCTATGTGGGGGGGGGGGGACTCTAACTTTGACTGGTAGCTAATACAACGGTGTTGGAAAAAAACTTAACTCGCAATCTGTATCTTTAAGTGTTATTTGTCAATATACGTGTTCAGGGCACCCTTGGTGCCTTCTGCACCCAGAAACTCTTGAAACTACAAGTACGGGATTATCCCAACTGGGGCATAAACATTCCAGGACTTCGCTCTGTTTTCTCTCAGGTTTAAGTCGTATTTTGGCCTTTGTTTCTCTGACATTTCCCAGCGCCAGTCTACATGTGTCTGCAGTTTCTCTAGATGTGAGCTGGAGATTATGATGCCACGAGCGGGCAACATTGGCCATGGATGTGGCCTTGACGTTGTCTAGTTAATGAGAACAACATTGTACGACTTAAAGGAAAATCCGTGTCTTATATCTGACTACATCTTAGCTTTAATCAAAATAATCCTCTCCAATGTTTGGCGACTATTTCACATACAAGGGAAAGGTAACGTTACAGTGAGGATGGTTTCAGTTGATGTACAATCTTGTCACTACAAAAAGACGTATACAGACAAGAATTCTTCGTGGCATCTTGGAGAAACTACGTGGATCTACTTTCTACACGTCAATCACTTAAACCTCAAGGTCAAGACGACTTCAAGAAAAGCCCAACAAGAAGTGCATCTATACTTGCACATTGTCCGTCAACCACACGTGACGTGGTTTTTTGTTCCAATGCATGTACGGATTTGGGAATGGCTTGGTCGGTTAAATTGTTTGTTTGTTTGATTAGTTTGTTTGTTTGTTGGTTGGCTAGTTTGTCCTTTTTCATTACATTAACAATACAGTGCATTGTGATCCCACACTCTAGCTAAATGACTTGTAAACGAAATGTTGTTTGTCACAAATGCACATATAATTGAGATATAATAGTGATGATAAAAAGACTTATTGGTTGGTCAGTGGGCTATTTTCCTTCCGCATCTTCAGTGTACTAGAAAAAGATCCAGCATATATGCCAAACTGTTTTGAGAGAACGAGAGATAACGAATTAACATAGCCGCCATTTTATTGTCTACCCCTAAGAATCGTTTCTTTCAACAAAAAGATGTCTATCCTTTAGTCCAGGTTTCTTGTTTTATGTCCCTTCCTTTCTTTAACTATTTCTGCTACGAACATTAAAAAAACAGCGAAAATTAGAACCTAAAAATTTCGAGAAATATAATATTTTGACAAAAGAAAATAAGAAAGGCACGTAAAATGATAACGTGATGAAACTACAAAAGTGACGTAATGTCAACAAGACAAACTCTCTACAACAGATATATTCGTTATTAATCAGGAAAACAAACCAGCCGTGTAAGATAATTGTATTTTTACATTACATAAAATATGAAATATGAATATACAAAAAGTGGAAAATGATTCATCAAGCTGTGGCGTAATCTTTATCAAATTATGCAGACCAGGTGCTGACCGGATCATTTTTAAGAAAGGATGAAAATTTACACATTTTTTTTGGACGCTGTCGAATATTGAATCTTTTAATCAATCCATGAATATTTTGAAACGTTTGTCCTATTGGATATTCATATCAAGGCCTTGACTTTATTGGTGTGTATATTATTCACAGCGTTCTGTTGAAAATATCAATTTATTGTTATGTCTTCTCAAAATGCAGAAATATATGAAGTCATTAATGCTGACGTGTAAACACTGTGGAATAGATAAAGAATGTCTGAAACTATTCGATACTTATGTTCAGATAACCTGTTTGGAAAAGATATATGTTCTCAGCATACAGAATGTATGTTTACTTCGTTATATCTGTTAGGTCGTGGCGTCGCGGTGGCGCAGTGGCAGGGTGTTTGGCCCCAGAACCCAGAGGTACTTAGGTCGAATCCGGTGTTCCCTGATTTGTCCCGTTGAAGTTGTGCCCTTAGAAAATGCACTTTATACGACTTTCCTCACTTCCCTCATGTATAAATGAGTACCTAGCTTCGGTTAGGGACGTCCCTTGGATAGGGCGTTAAATGGAGGTCCCGTGTTTGAGGAGAGCTACACCTCGAGCACATTAAAGAACCCACCGCACTTAACGAAAAGAGTAGGGCTCCTTTCCGGTGTGAGTGGTTCAAACCCTACAGAAGTATGCCCGCACATGGGGCAATTGTCATATTGAGGTCACCTGCGCGCCGAATGGCAGCCGCTCCAGACCCTAGCGATCTAGCCCCGCCAAATGTGCGCTCCTCACAATTCAGCCCCTGGCTGCGAAGAAGGGGGTGTAGTCGGCATACCCAATAATAAGAATAAGGTCAGAGTAAAATCAGGGTCACAATTGCCTTCCGACAGGTACACGAATTGGTGACATTCTTGAAACAGTCGTGGATTTATCGTAAAGAATTCTTGTGACGGAAAATGTATTCTCATAGCCTTGCTTAAAATCCTAAAGCGTAATCGACAGGAATCCCAAGAACTGACTAGTTTGCTATAAATCCAAGATATGCCAATAGCTGGCTTAGAGATTCTCCGAACCCACCACGAAAAACAAAGTGCAGAAGATCTCCGTCTGCTCTTGTTATTTTTATGACTCTCTAACAAGCTTCCTGTGGGGCTCATTATCGGTACGACACCGGCAGAAATCGTTACGCCAGCGCCCAAATTGTACCGGAGGGAATTCCATGTGATCATATTGGGTATATCCATCCATCTTTTACCATTTCAAGGCCAATTTCTGCTCATAACAAGAGACTCGTTTAGTTCAGAGCGCTGTGTTGATGTGTTTCTGATATCGAACCCCAGCTAGAGTTAGGGGTGTGCTCGTTATAAAGAGGAGACCTGGATATGACCCCTGCATTGCCCAATTTGTAAAATCCAGGAAATCGGGAGAAATTCTTCTATTTTTAGAGTCCGTATTGTGCAATTCATGATCTAGATTTTGCATGCGGTTCAGTGCCTTAGATGGGTAGTCAGGTGAACATTTTTATATCAAGAAAAGAACAAAAAACATGTTTGTAAAATTGTTATTTTGATGAATATGAATTAGGCGTCATTTAAGATTTTTCGTCCTCTGACAAAATGGAAAACGTAATTGGTATTTATGAGAAAAGAACATAACAAAAAAAGACCAAAACAATGCCATTAGTGAAAATTTAACCACCAAAACTCAAATAAATCTTAATAACCACCTGAGTGAATAACATTCTATGATTATTTGGGTAATTCATTTGTATCCACTTGACTGTTTGTTTGTATGTATGTATAATTTAGTAGACCTTACGAAAGTCGCTGGAATTTTGTTTTGTCAATAGATATTTCTCACTATGATTTGTGTAATTGACTACTATCATTGAATCTATCACTTGTAACAAGGCCCATGTTGACGTATGGTCGTGCGTTCGTCGTACCACTTTTTTGTCGTATAGGCATTTCTAGTGCGCATTTGAGAGAATCTACGACAACTTTTTTTCCGTCACAGGACAGATAAACTGCGACACCTCCACGACTGTCACAAAAATGCTCCTTAGCTGTTGTAAACTTGTCGTACTACGGACGTGATTGGGTCAATTTATCTTTAGAATGAAATGAATAAAATTCCTTTAAGCAAGTGGAAAGAAAGGTGAATAACTTGAGGGTTTATCACTGGCACTATATTCTAAACAATCCATAATGAAGTAACGTTTATTTTTTAATCAGATTTGAACAGATTGGACAAAACCTATGGTCATGGGGAATTTTGATACCTTTCAATTGCTTTATTTGATTTTTATCTGTATGATTGCTTTATGATTGTCAAAATCATGTATATACGAAATGTACTAATAATGATAGTGGCTTCTGCCATTGTCTCATAATAGGACGATGTCCAATATAACTCTAGTATTTTGTATTTGTAGCATTCTGGTACACTATATGGATTTGAAGTTGGCCAAACGCTTCATTCTGTGCGTTTTGTGGCATTCCTCTTTTGACACGTATTTCTGTGATTATAACAATAGAAATAAGCTATCCCGGCCCATTGTTCAAGGTCTTTGATGAAGGTTGGTCTTTTCTCGGTTACAAAAACGACATAACTATTGAAATGAAATTAGTATATGAGTATAACAGTGTTCTAAACACTCCAGTCTCTCAAGTTTTGTAATTTCAGCGGTAATACTTATGTTGCATTTAGCGTGTCCCCTCAATAGCCAGTTTTTATAAGCAACGAGTAGACTGGTACACAACGAAAAAACTAACATTACGTCAACACACAGGATTATTTCTCAAAGTCAAATCGCACTATGATAATAGTAGTCTGTCGGCCGGCGCACTTTGACATCGGAATTGGTACGTTTAATCCACCAAGAATCATCTGTCTTTGATCACATAGATAACATCTCGGATGACATTTTCTCACCGGTATTTTAGGGCCGATCATGGCGACAACCGGAATCATCCGGACACATTTTGAGATTATCAAGTCGTCTGGCGCAGTTTTCTTTTTTCAAAATTATGCGCTACTGTTAATTTTCAGATTATGTATTATATCGAACCTTGAATCTTCAAAGGACTTGTCTTAGGTAAAATATCCGAGGAAAATATCGGCTGTTGTCTTGCATTTGTTTTAGATGTTTAGCTTTCTAGCAAAATAAGTAGAAGAGGGTTTTTTCGCAAGACACTCCTTTAAGCAAAATTTTATCCCCACAAATTTCAGCACAAGCCCGTTTTTTTCCCAAGTCATAGATAAAATCTAAGTAGTTATCATTTTGTTGGATCATCTTTAAGAGTCCTGACGACATAATTTTGTTTACATGCTTGTACGATGACCTCATGTTTCGTCCTTGTGGTTCTAAGGGAAAGAGACACGGGGGTAGATTTTACGTTTTAAGGCGATTTAGACAGCTCAGCGTCAACTACCCGTGTCATCCCGTCTGGTGGTCACGCCTGGTAGAAAAAAAAACACTCTTGTTACAAATTCTATTTGAAATCTAAACGTCCTCTTGGAACTGTGTTTTTAAAATCATGCTGAATTTTTTGTGTAAAAATGTATAAAGAAATATGTTGTAAAATCATCGTAGTTATTATATGAAAGCATATGAATCCTCAGTGCGGCGGTAAGTGTATGATCAAGAGTAATTTTAGCGGAAAATTTCAGTAGTTTGACTTAAGACTCGTCCCTTTGTCTGAGGTGAACTGGTCTTTGTCTCCTCTGACGTCCGAGTTAGGACAGGGTATTATGGGATTTATCCAGGGTCATATTTGTAAAAAGAGACAGCGGAGGGGTTGAGCTGGTTTGAGCTTCAAACTAAACCCACAAAGACTGAATTATGGGACACTTTTCTCGCATCATACCGACTGGGGTTCAAGATTTTATCTTTTAATAACGTTATCAATAACCTTTAGAATACTATTTTTTCTAGTTATACTCTTCTAAAACTCAGCATATTAACAAAAGCATATTTCTGATAAGAACCATTCGAAAATATATGTGAGTGTACGAATATTTTCATAAGTTTTCATATTTTGTTTCATATATTGAAAACATACGGTAAGAATGTATCTATAGATTAAAGAAAGCTGAAAATTTTTCCCATACTTGTGTTTCAAAGTACAACCTTTTAAAATACACTACGAAGAATGCAATTGTGCATATTGATACATTGAATTGATATCTTTGTAGTGTGATGCTAAGGAATTCACCACCCCAAGGTTAATTTATATGACACCAAATTTTGAACGTATATGTTTTTCAAAACAAAAAAAATTAACCATAACCTTTGAAATACATTAACTTTCTACCACCGATACTTAAACGGATAAAATACAAATTGTAACGTTCATATCATTTACGTAGGTAAACAATACAGGGCACCTAGAGTTACGTTGTTTGTAAATAAATAAATAAATAAATAAATAAACAACGAATGTTGAACGAACGTACTGAATGGCCTTAAACTGAAACTATACTGACCATATTCTTAGCTGTTATATTATGAAACATTGGGAGAACCTTGAGAATTTTTGCGTGAGTTTTAAGTTAAGATTGACAGCGCGACAATACAGCGGTTCCATCGCACCGCATTATCTGGCATAACTGCGGTGTAATAGCGTGTAAAATCGGTCCGAGATCACAACCCTGTGGTACACATAATACAACAACACAAATCCTATGATTCCCTTATTAGTGATACCTGGGCGAATTTCTGTACAGCGCTCGAGGTGTCAGTCAACTAAAAAGCAACTGTTTATACGTACCTACTTTTCAACCCGTTCCTTTTACTAATATAAGAGTTTCTTTCAACCCTAAAAGAACGTTAACATTTTTGCAAAACATATGATGTTCTAGTAGTCCTGAAAATAAGGTGTATGTCAGTCCCATTTTCCAGTGCTGCCACCTTTAAATGATAAATGTAAGTGTCCGTAAACTGACAAGATAATGACTTGTGACTTCTCTTAGACGAGCCAAAGATGTCCGCCTCAGATAAAAACCTGACAATAACAACGTCTGTATTGTGTAGTCTATGCGTGAGTTTCGAGAAGTTATCTAAACTCGAACTGTGTAGAGTATTTGTTAAATGTCCCGTGTCACACAATGCTAAACGTACAGATTCTACACACGTAAACTAGTTGAGAGGCGACAAGAAACAACTGCCTAAGATTTTGGAAAGATTTTATCGTTTTTAAATGTTAACCATGTCAAGATATAAGTATATCGACTTGGTATTGCTGCTGATCGTAATACAGATACTGAACTATCGCAGTTAACAAAAGAAAGACACAACGCGCTTTTTTAAACGAAATCTTCCCGTCCAATTGAAGATCACACCTTGGACAAAATGTTTTCCACCTTTTAGAGATAAGGGTCACTGTTTATCGCCATTTTACGATTTAGAATGTATTGTCTTGGGAGTTTTTCTCCAATGGTCCTTTGCCCTCAAGCTATGGGAACTCTTTTCACACAGCCCGGAAAATTTTTCACTCCAGATTTCACCCCAGGCAAGGGAGCACAACTGTAGAGAGCGCGTGTGTTCAAAATCGTCTCTTTGTAGGTTTCTTTCTCGATCTAAGGGGCGGTGGGGGTTAGGAAAACCACCGGGTACCATCTGGACAAGGCTGAGGGGAGTTGAGCAGGTGGGGCGTGCTGTGATCGTGCCGCGGAGGAACATAAGGTACCGGCGGGCGGACACACACACATCGCCGCCAGACCTCACATTGTGGCCGGTGACATATAGCCATGTTGATAACAAGTCTTGTATTGTTTGTCGTTACATACACGCCATGATTCAGATGACACTGTTTACAGTACGTGTGTGAGTGTATGTGGGGGGGTGGGGGGTGGTAGGGACTGTGACTGACTACAAGTACTGAAACGAACAACTAACATACGAAAAACAACACACGACATCTGTTAACATGATTTTAAACAAAGAACGCAAATTCAGGATTACGTCTTGACGTATAATTGCCACAGGGCTGGTTTCCGATTCACTCATATCTTGTTATTTTACCTTCCAGTTCTATCAATATCAATTTTCTTAATCTGTCCATGTACATATGCACAAAGTACAATACTCTCAGTTGATCAGATGTTGAGATTCTGACTTTTGTCGATCCTGAGAAAGTTTGACTGCCATCGATCGATATGTGTTGACAGGTATGACCCTAACCGGTATCAACAGCCCCTTGTCAAATTGGGCTGCCTCTCTCACAGTCATCGATCTTCCGATGTTTCTAAATCCGAGAGCGTAGCGAACGAGCTGCTTTATTAGATGGTACCTTAATTGCCCTGTGGAGGGCTCCCCGAGCTCGATCTGATTACACACGGGGTCCTGAACCAGCCGCCCCCGCTAGTAGAACAGGCGGGGCACGGTGTGATCACGCCCGCTTGATAACTACCTGTGTTGCCCCTGCCACCAGGCGGGCCTGTCAGGCCGATTCGTGTTCACCGTGGTATGAAATCGCCGTGAGTAAGTAGTCGTACTGGGCGGAACCCCTCTGGTAGGCACGCCGACCACCGCCACTGCCTCCCTGCGGTGAACACAAGACCAGCTCGCCGGGAGAGATACCCCCAAGCCACGGGGTGCTTTTTCCTCAGGTGAACATGTTGTTGTTGTTTTCTTTCCGTCTGTAGGAATAGAGAGTGTTTTATCTGTGCAGAGATCTGTTTACTGCGATTAGAGATTTCACGGTTGTCACTTAACGTTACATCCAGCGAAACTGTTCAAACTCTTCCGTAGTCTTATACGTCTAACGTTTTCTGCTTCGGTTTTAAGACGGGTATATATACACGTATTCCTTATCATAACCTTATGCATGTCAGCTTTTGAAGTTATCATTTGCAGGCTAGTATTACCCATATAGAGAAAAATGAAGACTACCTTTGAAACGACTTGGCATAGCTTCACACATATACCATCCGTAGTTTATATCTTCTTAAAAACGTAGATAATATTTCTGAAGAAATATGTGAAGAATTAGACAAGATCACGAAGGTATGGCAAACGACTGAGCAAGAAATGTCTAAATATATTTGCAGGCGTATTATTTCTGTGCAAAGATTAACAAAATGAGCTCAATTTTCTTTGGTGACCTCGCAAACCTACCACACAAAGAAAAGGGGCGTAAGATTCCAATGACCTAATTGATATAAACGTTCTTTTGTGCCAAATATAAAGAAAAATTAGATGTTGGTAAAACTGCACGATTTCTCACAACCCCAACCATAAAGATCTGTTCTATTTTGTAAGCTTTTCTTAGTTGAAAAAAGAGGTCTTGAAAAAATTGACTATCTTGTCTGTTAGATGTTTGTGCTCTCCCTAGTGAGTAGTTTACCATTGTGTTTATTTGTTTTCCATGCTTGAGTAATTGTTTAGTCTGTAGACGTTGACTTTCCGTACAGGCCCTGGGATATTCCGTAAGTTGTCGAGTGACAACGCATACAACAAGAAGGCAACAGACTTTCCCAGATAACGTTACGGTCTCTTTCCGTGAGAACGGTATTAGTCGTGGCGTCTAGATTCTTTCGGAGCAGACGATAGACAATATGGCCCCTTTTTCTAAAGTCTGTGAGAATTGAAGACTTGAAATCCTAGCAGGGTCATACCACAAAGAAACAGTTGTCGCAATGTCGTAGGTCGAACGTACGATTTTTATGTCATAGAATTTTCAAGTAGGCTGTGACAGAACCAACCGCCAACACGCATCTAAGACAGCCTTTTCTGTAACAAGACAGTTGAGTTTTATACAAAACATGCACGGCTACCCCAAGAATGCTTTCGGTTTGCGATCGTGCGATAATTGTACGACGAAAGTGGCAAGGCCCTAAATAATGGTAAATACAACTACTCAGAATCTTTCTCATCAAGGTTTTGTACATCAAAACTAAATATTTTTGACTTTCTTGAATCATCATTTATTATAAGCCGTAGACATTTCAATACTATCTACGGACCTAAAATTTTTTACCTTACTTTACAACTAGATTTCGCCTTACTTACTTAACCATGCAAAAACAAACTGTCCCATGGCCAATAGAATAGATTCTCCATATTCGTAAGTGTTCTGAAGACAATTTGATTTGTAAAGAAATTGTCAAGTCGCACAATGGTTAGGTATGTAGAAAATGTACATTGTTGTAGGAAAATGTCTCTCAATGTGTCCTTAATGTAACAGCAAACACACGGAAACTGTGCTACTTCGATTTTTCTTTCTCGCGCCACCGTAAGGTGTTTGTTCACCTGCTGGGTAGAATTTCTCTCCACTTCACCTCAATTAACCGTGCCACTTGACGAAAGTATCTTTCTGGGAGCCCCTTTTTAAAGATGGCGGCGTTGTTGACCGCTTGGTGCAATGTGTTCTTTTGTAGCGCCAATGGCATTCTTGTACTTCGAATTCCCTTTGAGCATCTTTTGTTGAAGGAAGACAGAAGAGTACAAGACAAGACAGTAAAGCCTTAAATGCAAATTAGATAGATGGTCAAGTCGGGAACGGGGTTTTTAAAAACAGTACGAAAAGCGGTAAAGACGGTTGTTTCTTTACGTTAGATATAGATGCAGGTCGCAAAATGTGTAACGTAGATTGTTGGCCAAGAAATATAATTGAATTACACATGGACGTGTACAGTACTTTTGGGGGGAAAGTTTTTAAAATAATATCTGTAATACCCTTCTCTCTTGGACTGCGGACTTCACTACGCCTACACTAAAACCCCAGGAAAGGTGTCCCCTAAATTGTGGTAGACAATAACTTCATTGCGCCTTCTGTTTTGTATTATAATGATAGTTTATTGCAAATTCATGCCCGTAGGCTAATTGCATGTTGACAACAATGTCGAAATACAAATGTAAGGTAAAACAAAGGTATACATGAGTACAAAATCATTCTATATTGTTATTCTACAGTAAGTTTCTATATCTACGGTACTAATTATAATTAGTACGTAGGGAATGATTCGGCCAAACAGTACTAGAAAGCGACTTGATAGTACATATCCAAGGCATATTTTTTGTCATAACACGCGCGTTGCAATGTAAAAGTCGGTTGAAACTGAATAACTAAAGTTTCTCTTCTTACCTATGTAAATGTTGACATTGGCATTACATTTTGTATATGTTTGAACGTTGTATGCGTTAGTGTAGTGTTTATATGTGTTTAAACGTTGTTTTCCGGTGGCGTTAACATATGTTTAAACGTTGTATTACGGCAGCGATTACATGTGTTTAAACGTTGTATCATGTATGTAGCGTTTAAAAGTGTCTAAACTTTGCGTTACGGTAGGGTTACGGCAATGTTTCTACTATGCGTTTAACGTTGTGTTGCGTCACGCTAACCTAACAACGTTTGTATGTGTTCTAACGCTATGTTACGGTAGCGTGTTTAAACTAGGATAGGCGGCACACTTGAGACATATGATGATCCTTGGTTCGGTTGTTCCCGTTGGCTTCCCGTGAAGGTTTCGCGTGTGAGGGGACCAAACCACAGCGGGGTAGTTTCCTTCCGCCTACACACTCTTTCCCCTTGCTCTTAAAAAACTTCTGCACGCAAACTATCACTCCTAAAATAGTTACTGTCTTTAACGCGAAACTTGTACAAACCAGGCTTGTCTAAGCCCTAACGAGTGTCTGGTGGCCTGGTCTGAATACGGGTCCAGAGGACATACTGTACGTACATAGAAGCCTTATTTTCCTCACTTTGCGGTGAAGATTAGATCGTTATCGAGATAGGAGTACTTCCTTTTTTGCTCGCAGGGTTGTTTGGGGTGAGTAAGCAACATTCACGCCCGCCGGGATTTTTTTGCAGCCGTCACATTTTAAACGATTGTGTTTACGGCCAACTGCGAGGTACGAATAAGAACGGTCACGTTCTAGTGTTGTGTGTTAACAGGACTGTGCTGAAACGTTTAAAAATGTTATTTTTGGTGGTTTGGGATTAAAACTTGTGTATCTAATGAAGTACCATGCTGGTATGTTGTAAACTGGTATTCTCCAAGCAGAGGTTTTGATGGGGGCGGGGGGGGGGGGGAGGTGTCTAGTAGTGGCCACGATTTTTAACGTCTCCCTTCCGTTGTTCTGTAGCAGAGTTGAACTGAGGGAGGCGTTAAAAATCGCGGCTATGGCTAGTACTAGCCCCCCGACCGACACCTTTACCTGGAGAATAGGAAACTGGTAGCTACCGTGCTCGTGAAAGAAAAGTTCTCGCGCGAGTTGTAGCGAAGTCTCGCGAGCTAAGTGGGCTGTCAGAGGCGGGGAGTTGGAGGGGTGGCTCCGTGTTGTGTTACGAGAACCAGCTGTTCTGACCTGCGCACTCAGAGGGGAGTCACACCAGTGTGGCTGGTCCGTCCGACAGTCGGTGTGCCGAGACCGTCCCGTCCACTGTCCTCCCGGTCGTGGTCTGATCGTAGAAGAGTTTTCTTTTTGTTGTAAGAACATAGTCGGAGACCACTACCGTTTTCATGCTTGGGTGCAACTGTGCGGGGGAGCCTTGTGAGGTTCAGGTCTCCTCAACTGCCCTTGACGAATTCCTCTTGCAGGATATCACGACGCTGCCGACGGGGTGTAGTAGAAGTAGCGGGCCGAGCGGGGAGCACGGGCGGGCCATGCCGGTGGTCCACCCCGAGGAAAAGCCTGGTGTGTGCGCTGGGTGCGGCGGCAGGATCGTCGACCGTTACTACCTGCTGGCCGTGGATAAACAGTGGCACCTCCGCTGCCTGAAGTGCTGTGAGTGTAAACTGAGGCTAGAGTCGGAGCTGACATGTTTCGCCAAGGACGGATCCATATACTGCAAACAAGACTACTATAGGTTTGTGTTTCACGCACTTTATATCATAAATCATAACTATAGTCATTCTTCTTGACCCAATATTGCTAATTCATAGACATAAGTGTAGCTGTGTCTTCTGTTAAACTCTTTTAGCATTCATCATATAAGGAACGCACTTCTGTTCGTGAGACCAACAACCGAGAATACTTGTAGTAGATATGACTAATGTCCTCTGAAACTACCGGTTCAAACCGCCAAACTATGTACATAAACGCTTCCCTGTCGTCTAAGAAAACGTTATTTTCTCGCCAATTTCTAAACAAAATACGCCAAGGAGGAATACAAGTTTTTTTTAAAGATTTGAAACAAAAGCAGAAACTGTTCAACATTGCAACTGCATTGGCCCCACCATTTCTTCGTATTGTATTTCTGTTGTGACACTAGAATACTGGAAGTAGTTGTTTTGTGTAAAAGCTCCTTGATACACAATAAAGTACAGCAACGTTTAGGTTACTAGTTCACACAAACAGAAAAGTAGAAAAAGCACAAGCAAACGTTTGGCAAGCTTAAAGCCTTGTCTGATTTTCAGCGATAAAAAGGCTCTCAGATTTTCCTTCTCAGACGACCTACGACAAATGTGTAATGTTCCCCCCAAGGGGAATTGCTCTTGTAACAAAACGCCAAGCGAAGTGTGGAGCTAAAACAGTGCATAAACCACTACACATAACCACCTCGTAGCCTGAAGTGAATCATCACTAAATTACAGCGCTCCACATTTCAATAGCAATGCTGTATACTACTGTATTGTGTGGAGTGTGGCTTCCAAAGTATATGATCTACGTGTAGTCAAGTGTTCTATATACGCAAATGTACTATGGCTAGGTACAGTATACACGCCCACTGTTGTTGGAAGAAGATATCATTTATGTGTGAAAGTTTGTTTACTGTTGGCGTGTTTGTTTTGTTGTTATCTATGTGAAGGAGGTTCATCTCCTACGGGGGTACTGCGATTTGTGTCTGTGTGTTCGCAGGCAGCTATAACTCAAGATACATTTGATGCATTTGTATGCACTTTCTAGCAAGTCGTCTGTTAGTACTGGACGCTGCACGTTGATTTGTTGCACTGTTGTAGTGTTTTTAGATAATGTAACATTACAAAACGACGCCCCCATCTTGTTTTTCTTTTTTTATAATTTCTGACAGACGGTTCTCAGTGAAGCGGTGTGCGCGCTGTCACCTGGGAATCTCCGCCAGTGAAATGGTCATGCGTGCCCGTGATCTGGTCTTCCACCTGAACTGTTTTATGTGCGAGACTTGCAACCGTCCTCTGACGACCGGGGACCAGTTTGGCATGCGGGGGGACACCGTGTACTGTCGCTACGACTACGAGACGTTGGTTCACGGGGAAGCGGGGCACCTTCCACTCGGCGCCGCCTGTAGTCCGTCCCAGACCCCGACCTCACCGACGGGGGCGCAGTTTTACAACGGGGTCGGCGCCATACATAAAGGCCGACCGAGAAAACGTAAAAGTCCCGAACCCAACGGCTACATGCAAGGTAAGAGACTTCCTTACTCCTCCTCCCTGACACTTATCACCACACAACGTCTGAAAGAAAACGTTTGGAGACTATTACCCACATATGGATCTTTTGTCGCGCTTGTCGTCTCAAGTCAGCCATCGGAGCAGAACAGTTTAAAGCGTCGTCGCGCTGATCTCTGTAAACTTTCTTATCGTGAAGCTGTCTTCTCTGTTCGGTGGGAACGGGGTGCGAGTGTGGTTTGAATTACTGCTTCTTTTCACGGAGAAGGCAAAACCCACACAAACGCTGTAAAAAGTAGTTCCGTAATTTCATTAGGTTTTTAGGTCATTGGGAAAATAGCTTTTATAATTATAGTCTTTGTTGCATATTCCTGCCCAGATGGGCTAAATGCAGAGATCTAGAGGATACAAATTGTAAAACATGAGAAATTGAAAAAAGAAATACCACATTCTAACATTACAAAGTAGAAAACAAACACGACTATGGGCTATTCTTAATGATATAGCGTTCTTATTGCGTATACACATAATACAAAATCTAAAATACGTTTACGAATACAATTAAGTAACTCCTCGGCTATCTTCCCCAGGACTCCAATAGCCAGCTAAATGTACTTTTAGGTTTTCGTATAAGAATCTTATGATTTCTAAGAAGTTGTTCAGGTTTGTCGCGCCTATAACTATCGGCGTGTGTTCTGCTTTATTGTCAAAACCAGTCAAAGAAAACTGTTAGGGTTTCCTCAAACCTTAGTCCGCAACCTATTTACGTGGCATGTCCCCTCCTCAACAGCTTTCCTGACAAAAACAGTGTGTTTTTAAAGAGGACGAAGTGTTCTGTTGTGGGTCTTTAGTGCCTGTGGCTCTTCTCTAGCCTAACTACAATACCTAGTCTGTCTGAGTCCGCACTGAATGCCCCCTGCGCGCAATTACTGTAGTGAGCTATTATGAGATAAAGAGACGACACTAAAGAATGTTTGTCACCTGGTGAGAATAGGAAAACGCGGTAAGCTGGCTTCAAAGAAAGAAAAACGTCTAGATACTTGTACTAGTTATTCAAATGTTTGAAAAAAATTCGTTTACAAAGAGGGTATATAATATGATATAGTATAGAGTTACAGCCGAACCAGTTTGTATTATAATAAAGATGGGCGCCATGGAGGTAGAAAATGTATTCAGAGGTGCAGGGTTCGATTCCCACAGTGAAAGACCATCGCTGTGTCCTCAGTCACTCTCCTGTGTTGCAAAATTTCGTATATGAAAAGGGGATAGAACATACTCTAGACAGTTATAACCGAACCAGTTTGTAGTACACCAATGCTGGTTGCCATTGAGGTAGAAAATGTGACGTGTAGAGGTGCCGGGTTCGATTCCCATCGCGGATAACCATCGCTGTGTCCCCTCAGTCCCTCCCAACTAGTCATCTGGTGTTGACAAACTCTCCAGGAAGTTTTCAGTTACACGTCGTTCTAAAGATAAGGTGAGAGAAAGTCCGTACCCTTATGGAAACACTTACATGTAAGATACAAGCGACTGTATTTTCTTTCTGGGAAGGAAAAATAGCAAAGTATCTCATCGTAAATATAGAAATAAACCGTTCAATGAAGTGCCTAGAGAGTTTATATTTGGCAGTAGACCGCGATGGTTTGTCAACAACACACTGTTGTGATGGGCTCTTGTGAGGTGCTAAGGTTTTGCTATTGTTGGTAATTATCGGGTACTTACCAGTGTTTGTTTGGTAAATTGATGTACCGACGGTTTGTCGCGGTGCGCTGTGTGTGTGTGAGCACACTTCACACGTGCTTAGCACGCAAGTCCCGCGACATTGACACGACAAAAAATAATAAATGATTTCATGGATAAACCACTCCCACTGAAACCTGCAAAATTAAATTACGAACTGACACACCGGAAACCATTTTTTATACGGAACACTGGCTCATATCTAGCATTACTATAAGTTCAAGGGTGTATATTTGGCCGACAAAAACGATAAAAGAAGTAACCCAAAACACATAGATTTATCCTGCGAAAAGTAGCAAAATAAGGGAATATTCTAACTTCAAAACATTAAATAGTGCATGTTTTGATATTACACCGCGTGATCAAAGAAAGTGTTTTCATTTGATATTTTTCTTCTTTTTCCTTGCCTTTCATTGCAATATTTTGTTTTGTTTTTAAGTTATTTTACTCTAGTTTCCGCATTTTAGAGCACCGTGCCTTGCGTCCATATCTCTTGTGTTATTCCGTCAAAGTAATTTCTCGCCCATGTCAACTCTTTCCATGTTTGTGTCCTGATACTGGGTAAACCTGACGTCTCAGTGTACCCTGTAGGTCCCTTGGTGAGTTCAAGTTCAAAGACTTGTCATGTCTTACCGGAAAAACCAGGCCGCTTAAAGCCCGACGCTGTGTTTGGGAAGGTTGTCTACATTTCTGGCGCGTCTCGTGCCAGAGTCAATCAGCGTAGCCCCGGTTAGATGTGCCTCGGGCTGCGTGCGCTTTCTCCCCGCAACCTCACTGGCGCGACACCGCTAGTCGGCTCGAACCTAGATGTCTAGAAAGATATCTTTCAGTGCATCGGAATATACACTCGATTAATTCATTACATTCACGACATTCTAATTTACACAGACACACTTCACTCCAACAATATGATACACCGTATGCATCCTTGAAATGCTACAATTCAAACATTTCGCGCAGTCTATAGCCAAAAGATATTCCAACCTTATTTACCTTTACACTTGCTTTTGAAACTGTCGTATTAGACATCGTAGTATACTTCTCTCTAAGACCCCGTTCACACTCATTTTTTTCAATCGCGATTGAAGTATAATCGCGATTGAATCGATCCGATCGCGATTGATTTTTTCAGTGTGAACGCTCCCAATCGCGATTGGAACGATCCAAAACGATCCAATCGCGATTGGATTGTAACTACCTCCGGAGGTAGTTTGATTGGATTAATCGCGATCGGATCCAATCCAATCCTATCAAATTTTCAGTGTGAACGCAACTACGATTCATTCCATCGCGATCCGCGGGGATTTCGGCCGGTTCAAGGCTAGGGTCGCAACTTATCACATAAGTAATGTACCAAGTACAATGTTTTCCCACCAATCGTCGCTTCATTCACGCTCCCAGATTGTCCTGTCTACAGCACTTGTCGCGTTCATTACCCGTACTACAGCGAGGCCAACATACAAAAGCCTTCGTCGTTCACGCCTTCTCGCGATCATAGCCCGCCGATTGCGTTCCCTTCCACGGCTACAGAATATTCTCCAGAGATACAAAATCATCAAGAGTTGGGGGACTCCCGCCATTTTGTAGCAAGCGACGCCGAACCTTTGACCTCGTGCTTCAATCGCGGTCGGATCACGGCGTACTTTAATCCACTTGGCGAAAAGCAGTGTGAACGCAAAAGTTTCTTTGCGTTCAATCGCGATCGGATCGAACAATCGCGATTATACTTCAATCGCGATTGAAAAAAATGAGTGTGAACGGGGTCTAAGTGTTAAGAGAAACGAAGTAAACTGTGCCACAGAAGTTGAACGTTGAAGTACAGTCCAGTCCTGTTGTAGAATTAATTTCTATTTACACTCGATCGCGAAGCTTTAGTCTACGAGAGAAGTAGACTACGATGTCTACTTTCAAAAAACGAGTGTAAATTGTGCCTAACTGTCTTCTGTAGCTCAAGTATACGACGTGCAAAGCTCACAAAATACAACAAGCCTGTGTGTGAAAGAAAAGTCCTCGTATTTTTAGATATATTTTGAATGCTAGTCTGTGTAAATAACGGTACAAGCAGAGTTTGTGTTGCCGATTTCCGGCCAAAGATTTGCTCATGTCCTAATGCTAGTACCTGTTGTGCGGATTGTGTACCCCTTGCCGTGTTGTGTTTGTGCGGAAACACTACTACAACTACTTCTACAATTGAACGGTGTATTTAGTGTGATTATAGCACTTGTGAAGTGTTTATGATGTGCCAATTTATGCAACTAGATAGGATACGAACTGTGGGGTACTAGTACGTTGTGGGGTCGTGTTGGATTGGTTTGCTAGTATAAAAACGGCACCGCGAGCACAATTTTTCCCCAAAGGAAAATAGACAGTTTAGAAACACTGTACTTGTCATTGTATCACTGACACCATCGAAGATTTGATAATGAAATGCCCGCTACGAAATAGTTTACGTGGTTTCTGGTAATCTTGAAAACAAGTCTCCATGGCTATAATTACATCTAATTGTGTCTGCCTATTTCAATGATCGCTTGTTGTCAAGTCGTATGATACAACACATTTGATCAAACCCGACTCCTTTATTTCCAGTTTTTTTTTGGTGGTATATATGACACTAGAGTCCATTCCGAGTCACCGCGAGGGTTTTATAATAATATTTGTAATCATTTTGAAAAATTTCTAATAAAAGAATATCTGACTGACAATAGTTCTAAATTTTTCTGAAAGATCAAATACAAAAATATGAATTTATTTGAATTTGATTAGATAATTTAGAAATATTTTGAAAGCAACTGCACAAAAACCTCTTTACTTGTAATAATTTCTAAACATCTATGTGATTATTTAACTTTTAGAAATATTAACAAGAAATGGTAGAAAATGGTTAACAATGGTAGAATGGTGATTGCCCCCATAAAAGTAGGTTTACGTGGTTTCTGGTAATCTTGAAAACAAGTCTCCATGGCTATAATTACATCTAATTGTGTCTGCCTATTTCAATGATCGCTTGTTGTCAAGTCGTATGATACAACACATTTGATCAAACCCGACTCCTTTATTTCCAGTTTTTTTTTTGTGGTATATATGACACTAGAGTCCATTCCGAGTCACCGCGAGGGTTTTATAATAATATTTGTAATCATTTTGAAAAATTTCTAATAAAAGAATATCTGACTGACAATAGTTCTAAATTTTTCTGAAAGATCAAATACAAAAATATGAATTTATTTGAATTTGATTAGATAATTTAGAAATATTTTGAAAGCAACTGCACAAAAACCTCTTTACTTGTAATAATTTCTAAACATCTATGTGATTATTTAACTTTTAGAAATATTAACAAGAAATGGTAGAAAATGGTTAACAATGGTAGAATGGTGATTGCCCCCATAAAAGTAGGTGCTAATCTGGCCCTTCTGTCTGCCTTTGTACATCTTTAGACCTCACTGCAGGACACCGCTCGGTCCTTTGTGGAAAGCATTCTTCCCTAAACTTCGCAAGGATGTGTGAATTGCTTTCTTCCCAGCCCTGTGACCTATTTATAGAGATGTTACAAATAATGGTAGAAAATGGTAAGAAATTGTAAAAAATGGTAAATAATGGTAGAATGCTGTTACCATTATTTAGAAACCATTGTAAATATCATATTCTACATCATGAATATTTCTAAAGTTTTAGAAAACTTAAGAAATATTTAGAAAGTTGAAATCACATTCAAAATATTTCAAAAGTATCAAATCTCTTACACAAATGATAACAATAACTTGGAAATAGTTCGAAATTATGACAATAACAACCCTCGCGGTGACTTGGAATGGACTTTACCACACCAAACACCTGTTAGAAGTATACCTGTACAATATGACAAACTAAACCGGTTCAGAACGCTACTAGCTCTGGTTTTAGAATGTGTATGCTGAAATACTGCTTGAGCATATACATAACGTCTTGTGTATCCCATATCCCGTATACATACTGCAAGTAAGAAAGATATGCCTATACTGTGTATCCATATCGTCTGAACAAAAATGGTTCTATATGTAAAATAACTTCATCTACAATATACTATAGCTACCGAGTGGCTATAAAAACTGCCTATAAATGTGTACATATTTGATAATTTCCTTGTATAACAAAATACGTGTATACAGGAAAACTACATACCCCTACCTTAGCTACCTAATACCGCGTTATGACAGGGGGGTTCCGAAAGATAACGAAGTTAGGGCAACAGCCAATGAAAGCTAAAGAATTAATGACATAATAGGTCTCATATCGGGTGACGTAGGTGTCTTTAATTTTGGCAATTTACAGCTAAGGTAACAAGAAGATACTCTCTCGCGTCTGACGCCATTTTTGTTCAGACGATATGGATACACAGTATAGGCATATCTTTCTTACTTGCAGTATGTATACGGGATATGGGATACACAAGACGTTATGTATATGCTCAAGCAGTATTTTAGCATACACATTCTAAAACCAGAGCTAGTAGCGTTCTGAACCGGTTTAGTTTGTCATATTGTACAGGTATACTTCTAACAGGTGTTTGGTGTGGTAACCTCAGACTAGTCTGTATAAAATATTTGTCACACATTGAATGTAGGAATGGGAAGGTATCATACCATTCTGTTCAACTGTGACGGAAAATAAACGTCACTTCATTACGAAGGCTCAAAGTTTAATATTCTTCGTTCTCAAAAGAATTTGATACATTTCCTCATATAGATAAATCCAATTAAATTCTAGGAGTAGACAGTCCTAAACTACAGTGTGAAAATAGATGAATACATGTGAGAGTGTGTAGATCCCATTTTGATACACTCATATACATATACTATTTCAAAGTCATTGCTTAAATACTTTTGTGTATCATTGTGTATCTATAGTTGTAAAAAAGAAAAATATCATATCTGCGTAGAATGTCATTTTTGTCATATCTTTAACACCATGGAAAACATTAGCATACGTATACCATTTATATATGATGATACGGAATCTTAAATGGTGAACATTGATACGTTTTACTCGCTGATGTAGTTCAAGACGATAGCAAATTGTTAACGCTGTAGTTTGGGTTCTACTTCGGCTAATGATCATTATATTTTTGATAATTAATAATGAATACCTTTGGACACATGAATATTCATATTAACATTACACACAGTTACTGCGCCAATTCCGAGAGCTCCAAAAAGTCCAACTCAAACATTAATATCAACAACACTATCATTTTGACTTTGCGGTCCGCTTTATTGCTTCTCCCCTTCCCTTAATTCCAAAGAAAAGGAGAAATACTAACATCATACTAACATCACACACACTTATTGTTCCGAGTGCTAGAGCTGTTTTCTTGGCATGGAAGCTTAAAGGCAACCGAAGTTATATTAGGGTCCAAAAATCAGATTTTGAAAGTCAATTTATTTAGTCATTTCTATACATGATCAGTTCAAGCAACACTATCACAATGTATAGCAACGTCCATGATGCAAAAATACGACGTTGTTGTAATGTGAGAACCCACTGAAAATCGTGGCCGGAGTTTTTGTAGGCTTGCGAAACTAAGGGGATCATCGTACGGCATGAATTTGGCCAGTTTTAAAATTCTAAAAGTATGAAGTTATTACGCAAATGTGCTAAATAATGTTAGCACTACCATAAAGATTTCAGCATTTTTTTTGAAATTTCCATTTCTTGGCCTTAATATTGCTTTGGTTGCCTTTCCAACTCGAATTCTGCTAGTAAAATTCGTCTAATTTGATTTGATTTTTGAGTTTTAATTTCCAGTTAGAATTGTTTTCGTTCGTTGTTTAACTCTATTGTTATTATACAAAGAAGAAGAAGAAAAAACACGGCTAGATCACCCGCTCAACCTTTGTTTAAAAAGAGAGGTTAAAAAGGATCTCGATGTTTTTAGAAACTCCATATCGTGGAGTCTGCGGGAGGTACCGGGGGACGCCGGGGTGTCAGGAAGCGAAAACAACCGCACAGATGATGATTCAATTTTCCTACGGCCGTCCTGTCATCTCCGATACCTTAGAATGGCGAAGTAGGTTGGTAACAGAGGGAGGGGGTATGGTCCCGTCTAGTCTAAATACAATTTCACATATATACACCCTCTTTCCACTAGAGACTGCGACCACTGAGCGAGGAAAAAATTTACAGATCGCTCAACGAATTTCATAGATGATGAACGATTTTCTAAAAGGTTTTATCTGTTTGGTTGTCTCAAAAAAAATCAAATAATACTCCAATTTTTACATCATATTGTAATTATGAAATCAAGCATCACACAATTCTAATTATGGTCGCCTTTTAGTAATAATGGGGTAATAGAGCTAAAAAGTCCTAGTAAACGTTTCAGGGTCTATACCGTATTTTTCAACTCATGATCACGTGGAAACTTCTTTTTTTTTGATACTGATAATTATGTTTCCATGTCCACTATCATATCTAATAAACCCCCCAAATGATCGAATATTGAAAAAAATTGATGGAATAGAAAAAAGGGCAAAATATGCACACGCTTCTTGCAAAAGGCAAGGACATACTTGTACCATTCTGCGTAAAAATGTTTACCATATGATTATTTTTTCCTTTCGGTATAAAGAAGGCTAGCTATTGAGGTGTTTTAATCTGAAGATTTTTACGTACATAACTGTTCCGTATTGTTAGATGTATGATTGGAAGAAAGACATGTCGCAAAATACCGACGAACGTCCGCAAAACCAGGTAGACTTAAACCCCGCTCTAGTGTCGGGAATTGGGTGAAAAAGGAGTGTATGTAAACCGAACCGAAATGTCTTATCTGCGCTTTAGCGGAGCAGTCTGCTTCAATTTATGTCTAATCCGTCCCCATTCGGGCAGATAACGCGGCCGTTTTGGAATGTATCATGGCGCAAGTAGTCCTGTGGGAGGGACGCGGGAATACCCGACTGGGCACTCTTGTTTGCAGAGGAACCAATACAGCTTTCAATCAAGGAGATCAGCAAGGAACAACAGTAGAGTTACATGGCAGAGAGGCTGGGCGTGGGAAGCTATAGCGGAGTACAAAACGAGCATGGCTCGCGCAACCATAGCACTGCCTTCTGTACTAACTATACGCAACGTTGCCTGTATCTATGTAGCGGTATTTCACTCTTCTTGTACAGTGTTGAAGCGGTAGTTTGAGTAGGACAAGGTCTGCATGATGATAGGGACTAAGTGGTGCTGTCATCGCGTCGTCTCTCGGATGTGCACATTTGTAACTACTCCGCGGAAGAATTCGCAGACAGAACTCTGAGAACGTGTGTTCGGTTCTAGTGAGGTTGCCACGCCTTGTTGTTGACTGCTGAAATTTCGTAGTCTGAACTCTGAAAGAGAGTCACAGAAAATATACCGTATCAAAAGAAAGGTAGCGGTAAGAGATTGTAGACTAGTCCAAGGACGATACTTGTAAATAGATAACCTAGAGTGGGACATGGGATTAGGGACTGGATAGTACATGGCGCCGTGGGTTGGGAGCCAGATAAACTCTACTCCGCGGAAATAGATATCGGTCTCTTTTCTTGAGTTCCGTTCAGAGGCAGAAAACAAATACAAACTTGAAAACCCAAAGCGTTCTTAATGCGGTCTCTGTTGTCTACGATGCGGTGGTCAGAGTACAACAAGAACAGCATGTGTGTGTGTTTTTCTGGACGCAGTATGTAATGAACAATACGACAAAACAGCTTGCCCCGTCCATCGTAACTGCGCTCAACACCTTTCAATTTTGAACACAATCTTCCCTTAGAGTTACACCTCAATATCTGTGAATAACGGCACAACTTCCTCACACGGGCAAATTACGCCTTTATTCATAAGATTAGGGGTCTCTTTATCAAGGAATAACATATCCTCCCCTGGGATTCCAAAATCTATCCAGTTGCTTGAGTAACTGTTTTCCTGCGTCTCTTATTATCTGGATTTCTAGTCTTCATTGACGTTCCCTTGTGAATGTTTCCATGATTATCTACAAAACTAGCCCCCGCCCACAAGCAACACTAAATCCTGAGTTTTATTGCGTTTTGTGGAAGTACTTTGTGAGAGAAATCTTTCCAATACTCTAATACACACCATTACACTGGTCTAGTACACACCACAACATTGGCCACAGCCGGCTCTTACTTTATACACCACCAAGATAAAGTCCAGAGATCATCCGCTGTGGTTGGGATTGTTCCGATACGATCGTCTAATCTACTTGATCGAAGATTAATAGCTTCCTACAAGTTAAGACTGAAAGTGGTCGGAAATGTTCTTAGGAAGTTTGGAAACGGAACGGAAGAATGTGATAAAACATAGACCGGTCACGTAAAAGTCAAAAGGGCTTCTGCAACAAACCCCTTTTAAACTAGAAGCTGAGGAACCAAGCATTTGAAAGATCGCTCAACAAATTTCGTAGATAAAGAATGAATATGTTCATGTTTTGTGTGTTTGTTTTCCTTTAAATTATAGTTTTGCAACGTGCATCATATTCCAATTTTAAAATCAAGTGTTACATAAATCCAATTTTGGTCGCGGTATGGTCGCTCCATAATCGCCGTCTGTCGTGAAAAGCTACAAGGTACAGATACAAATCTATAGGGCTATCTAAGGTGATATATAGTGCTTCATGTGGCATATCTTATCACAGCTATGAGTGCATTTCACGAGAAGTGATTTAAGGAAAAACTAGTAGGCAACTTACTAATGACCCCCAAAAAAACGTCCGTTCGTGTTCAATTTTGCGGTTGAACTTTATGATTTTCGGACGTGTGAATTGCAGTTTTAAGATCGGTAAACCAAATTTGTTACTGTGTCGTAGGTTATGAGGAGCTTTTTTAGTCACTTCATGACTCTGTATTTAGATTTCACTTCTAAAGGCCGTTATTCCAAGAGTTTCAATTCCTACAGGAGGTTCAGGAATTCCAAGATTCCATCCAAAAGGAATTCCGACCCAAGCTCTCCACTCTGAGTTCCCCTTTCCGAAGATTTCCGGACCGCAAGTCCCTTTAATGCCGAGTTGGTCTAACAAAGAACGTTTTCATTTCCCTTCACTGTCGGGCAGATAAGGCAAATATTACCGCGACGGGTTTTTATCGTCTAATCGGTTCCTTCAAATGGGTTAGGAAATCAGTTTAAACTCTGTCGTGTGATCTCTGCTTGGTGTTTTTCTATGGCGGTAAGTCGGTAGGTCAGACTAGCGTGGCCTCGTTCTAATCCGTGTTACGATTGGTGCGACTCCCTCAAGCCTTCGCCCACTTTTACCAGATTTGATGGCGTTCTTGTGTTACAGTTGCGTTTCTATGCCGTCAATCGTTCGGTTATAAACTAAAGCAAGGTCACAAGGAAGACTTTGAACTTGAATTGAAGCAGTCGGATCGCCCAATCGCTCCCAAGGAAGTAATAGGTTGTGAAGTTTGCGTTTCAATAGTCTGTGAAATGTGAAGACATTGTAGATGTTTTTAAAAAGAGTGATAATTGAAGGGCATTCGCGTTCGTTTATGGCTTTATTTTTTTGACATAAAAGAAACATGATCACGTGACCATTTCTTTATCCAATGAACGAACTTGTTGCATCACAAGCTTGAATTAAAGGATAGAATTGGAGGAAATACGACAGAAACATTTCTAACAGTACGGAAAAGTTTTCACGTCTACTTTAGTATAACTTATGGTACATTTAGTAAGGAGATCTTATTGGCTAAAAATATGCTATTTTGAGGATGTTCTTTTTCATCTTAAAAAAAGGAGGAATTCACGTGATCAGGACATCCGGAGAAGATCAAAACACGACTAGTTTAAAAATCTGAACGACTCTTTTCAAATATCCCTTTGAAACCTCGCTAGACAACTAGCGATCTGTTTTGTGTCCAACCCCGAAGTCACAGCCTCAACACCTTGACCCACTTGTGACAGAAAACCGACTGACAGGTACCCCCCTCCCCACGGGAACAGGAAAAACAACGTTTCAACTGCGGAGTCCCACAAAAATAAACAGACCGGGAGTAATATTGATAATCTCTGTCCGCGCACGTCCATTATGGTCTTTGATTTCAGCTGCTCGACTTTTCCCTACAATGTACAGGGTGTGTTCGTGACGTGATCTAAAACATACTGTCATGCCCCCCTCCCCCATGGAGTATAGCAATCTGTATCTTTATCTATATAGCCGGTATAACCGCCATTCAGCGTAACACACAGGTACGCAGCGCGGCAACTGCTGGTTGTAAGCGGTGTTTAAAGCTATCTGAGCTAGGATGCTCCTACAGTACTTACGTTGCAACGAGTTCCACTCTACGACAGTTCTAGGGAAAAACGATTTTTTGAACACATCAATTCTGGGTTGATAAATCCAGTACTAGATGACATTCCTTTTGAATGATATGTATACAACGTGAAGGTAGTTCCATAGCCTTTTTGAGGCCGTAGACACCTGATTGGAGTGAGGAAAGTCGCGTAAAGTGTCTTTCCCAAGAGCACAACGTCTAGGAACGTTAACGCCAAGAATCGGACCCGTGATCTCTCGCTCTCGTGCCCGCTAGCCTAGCCATTCGACCGTTCGTCGCCACAGATATGTATGCTCACAGCAATAGAGCGTTTTCACGTGACGTCACATGGACACCAACATGGAGGCTGACGAAGCTATTTGTATTTCAGTGAATCGTAGCTCAAAACGTTTTAGACATCTAGACATCTTCTGACACACTCAAATAGCCTCCTTTTTCAAGTGATAATAGCTCAAAGAACAAAATACCAGTCGAGAGAAGAGTACTTGGAAACGTGACGACAAAATATAAAAACGCTACGTACGCTTGAGCTACGATCCATTGAAATGCAAATTAGGGACACCAAGATGGCTGTCAGCATCCACCCGCTTCATTGATATGAAAAACGCTCTAGATAGCTAACAAACTTCAACAAAACATATCAAAATCTTATATCTTTAAGTTCATCTTTGAATGCAAATTTTTTTACCAAAGAGCGTGTTTCTTGCACAGTTTACCATAAACGTGTGTTGTTTCGTGAGTAGACCAATGGGCGCGCCTCTTGCACAGCTTACAGTAAACGTTGCGTTGTTTTGTGTGTTCGGATCTGACGGAGGAAAGCTGCCGAGCGTACTCTCCTGAAGAACACATGTAGACGGCACTAAAATAACAGTGCGACTGTTCGCACCACTTTTCCTATTTTCAGTAAACATGTTAAAAGGAGGTCAGCCAGACAGACAGCCAGCGCTATGCCAAATGAGCCGTCTCTTTTGGTGAAGACATGGAGCAAGTGTGGTACTAGAACCATAGAAACAAACAAAACATATTAGATACACTCGTCTGTTCATACTAGGCTAGACCTAAGCTTGCAGCGGTCTTTTTATAGGCGTTTGTACAGACAACAACTTTATGGTGTTTTCGTGGGCATGTGGCCTGGGTTGATCAAAATGTAGTATCGTCAGTTAAAACAACGTGATTGTTACTTCTGTGAACGTTAAAGCAAATTGGTCTTGCTGGCGTTCTTACAGACTTGTGTGCGTTCGTGTGCGTGTGCATGTGTGCTTATGTATGCCTGTGTGTGTATGTGTATTGGCCCTGTCACACTTGTGCGTATATTCAAGTGCGCATGAGTTCCACAGCAACATGTTGGTTTTTGGTTTAAGTAAATTTTGCGGGGAGGAAGTTGTTTTCTATTTTGACCCACCGTTGAGCAGTCTAGTTATCAAACTTAACCTAAACCCAAAACATGTTAATACGCAACTCATGCGGGCTTGTTTGTACGCACAAGCGAAATAGGGGCCGGGCTTATATCCGTGTGTATGCGCGCGTGTGTGCGTTTGTATGTGTTTTTATGTGTATGCATGTATATGTTACGTTATGTGCGAGTGTGTGTGTGTGTATTTGTTTATGTGTGTGTGTGTGTGTGTAAGCGTGCATGTATGTGTGCGTATTTGTAGGTGTGTGTGAACCTCTGTCTATTGTTACTGTAACTGCGTACATGCAGGCGTGAGCGTGCATTCCACCAGCGTGCACATGTTTATGTGTGCGTGCGTGCACGTGCGCGTGTGTGCGCGTGCGTATTTCAACCCTACGCCCGCTGGACTTGCCTGAGGCAGGCTGGCAGGGCTCGTCACAATTTGTCCCACCAATAACCGTAAGTCAAACCCGGTCACGGGCAGGTTGACACAAAACTCCCCCATCGCCACACGAGATGAACTCTGTCCCTACTCCCCCTAGATGTATCAGGCAGTTCTTTATTTACTGACACAGTCCGACCGCCCCTCTCCCCGGGGCCCCACCGCGTCTTGGCGACGGCCCCGTCGGCGGTCTGTGGCGGGGCCCTGTGTCGGCCCTCCTCTTGAGAAGGCCGGGCGGCATCCCCGGTCTCACTGCCAGCTTCTGATTACTTAAGCCCTTCCTCGCGTCTCCATTAAGAGGATTTAGACGGTAAGTTTTATTGGGAAAATTGAAACAGAATGTTGCCTGGCCGACATGTAGACATAAAAGCCGTGACATGAAAGTGCGGCCCCCATGACCCATGAAACCATTTATCCTGTAGCGATGCCTTCAAAGCCCGGTCAGGGAAAAGGGCCCGAAAGGCGCCGCCGAAACACGTAAAGTCTGCCGGGAGGCGACCAGTTGGGACCGGTCAGTTTTCAGTGATAAGAGAACTCTCTGTCGACGGTGGTTTGTGTTGTTATTTGGCCTGTAATACCGGGAGTTCCGTTCCGCACAGGTCAGCAAGGTCCCCCGGGTCCTCTCCCGCCCACTGCCGCCTCCCTCTCAACCAGAACCGCCTCCTCGGTTAGACCGAGCTCAGACGCGTGGCGCTTCCAACATCCACAAACTACATACTCTCCAAGCAGAGGTTCGGCTCTTGCTGGATTTGACGTGTATTTAGGCGTACACATGTATGTCTTGTTGACGCAAAGAAAACGGGACAAAATAGAAAGCCGGACAAAACGCCTTAAACCCGTCAAAAACCAACCATAGCCGTGCTTGGAGAGTACAAACTAGAAATGTATTCATTCAAATCTCATTTTCTACAGAAAAATAACATAGAGAAAGAAACGTAACGTTAGAACTAGAAGTATCAGTGCTTACGTTTTCAATGGCAATGCTAGATTTGTTAGCTTCCCTACAACATATTACAACATATTTACATTCACCGCAAGCATCTAAACTGCCACCATAGCAAGACTCATAGAAATAATGCCCTCCCCTAGCGCTTTGGCCAGACTTGTCTTAAACAATCTTCTGCCTCATCATATACGTTTGCTTCGTAAATTGAATTTGAACATTAATTTGTATTGCCCTTTTGTAGTTCGTAGCTGCCGTAGGCAAGTCGATGTACTTTTTTCTTGCGTCCTTAAAGATTTTCTTCTATCATACTCGTAGTAGATCTGAATAAATGTAGAAAACCAAGGAGGTTATATTAATCTAGATGCTCCGTGATAAAACTGATTTGTCTGTGATCTCCCTTAAATTTCTTTATATTGTCTTCATGGCCACTTTTCGCGTGTCATGTCCTTAGTAAGAAGCATTCTGAACTCGTCCAAGTGTTCTAGTGAACCTAGCCCCGGTCAAATCCCCCCCCCCCCCTCACACATGTTAGTTATTACAGCCCAACATTTTACAAACGTTCTCAAACGTCTTCCAGCCAAGCGCCACAAATATTTTGGTGGTGGCTTTAGCCGTCGCCTGGTCCGGACGTGCCTGAACTGTGCGTGCGATAGCGGCGACAGATGAGGGCTAAGCCGCCCGGGCTATCGTCAGCCTGCCGAGCTTAAGTTACTCCAGCATTATCTTCCCAAAGTAAATTTCCTTTGGATCATGTGTCACAACGTTGGGCGATCACTTATCCCATGCCCGGGACTCGATAAGAAGCTATGTAGCGTCGGTCTTATTGAAGTCGGGCAAAGATCGCTACAATTCAGCTATTCTACACGCAAGTCTTCGGGGAAAAGTCGGGAATTCGTCGGGGCGACTCATGCAAGACAGAAACAGGCTAGCAGCTGTTGTTTTGTTGACGAAACATTTCTGAAATTGAATTTTGTTTCATCGCTTTGCTCTAAACTAATAACAAATTGGTGACTGATGTACACGTCACGGCGGGTCCACCAAACCCTCAAACATCCCTAAGGGGGAGGGGGGCGGTACAACAAATATACTCAGTGTACAAACAAGGGGATTTCTTATATCATTATAGATTTCAGGCATATCTATGTTTTGTCCATTGTTTAACCGCTTATATGATCTATGCTATACTTTCTGCACATCAAATACGAAAAAGAAAATGCAATGAAATACATTTTGACGCTTTCTGTTGAAAACTCGAAATAAGAAAATTATCAGTAATACAAATAGGGATAAAGGAAACTCTAGCAACCGTTAATAAAATTAACTTCAGTCAAGTCTGGAAAGACTATCTGAAGAAGGGATTGTATATTAAAGATTTCTTTAATTTTCAACCATGCAAAATATTAATTCTAGCACAAGTTATATAAGTACATGTATAACTATATTCTCCGAGATGGAAATGGGTTGTCATATTATTCTTTGATATTTGTAATTCTCGATTCGTATTCACTCGAATTGAATTGTATGAAAATTACAAGGAGATGCAATTCAAATGGAGACTGTAGTAACGTCAATGTTAAGAAATTGTTTTTATTTGCGAAGTGCATAAATACTTTTTTTGTTTTTCGTTCCTGTGTTGTCTTAAAGTCAGCATTGTCATCAAGTTGGGTTAGGTTTTCAACCGTTTCTGTCATACAGTCTTACAATTGAGGTGGTGGTAAATAAGAATGTTGTTTTGGGCTTTGCATACGCACTTACACACCATGCATTGAGAGCACACACACACACACGCACGCACCCAGACATGTGGACAAACACACATACACACACACACATGCACACACATACACAAACAGATACACACAAACACACACACACACACACACACAAACACACACACACACACACGCACAAGCACACACACACATACATAGACACATGACATACACACACTCACACACACACACACCACATAGATACATACACACGTGCACTCACACACACACATACACGCATACACACACACATACAGGCGCGCGCGCACACACGCGCGCGCACACACGCGCGCGCACACACACACACACACACACACACACACACACACACACACACACACACACACACAAACAAACAAAAAACACCTCACGCACACAAACGTGAGCTCCATACACCAGTAGGTATAACCGATGTAAAACGCGTTGGCGAGGTAAGATTGGCCGCATACTTGGCCGGCACCAGACGGCTGAGAATGCCGGGCGCTAGTCGGCAAACACGCCCGGGGAAGCATGTTGGCGAGCAACGGGGTCGGGAGGGGTCAAGTTTGAACAACTGGCCCCGGGCGATTCGCGATAAGAATGACATCACCCGATAGCTCTTGCACCCAGGGCACAAGACTGTACACGCGGCCCCCTGTTCTAACACTTCGCCGCTAAAAATACTCACACACAAGGGGCCGAGGGGCGGAAGAAAGAACACTCAGTCAGCGAATTTCGACATATTTCACTGCCGCAGATTGTTTTGATATGATAGTGTGAAATGAGAAATCTTGGCTGTCTTGGCGTAATGGACAAATGTTTTCTGATCGCCATTTTGTACCGTTTCTTTAGGATCACCTTTCAAAAGCAAGAATTGACTATGACAGTTAACACAATACAACATTGACTTCATATTCCTATCTTAGATCTTATGGATCGATGGATAAGTAGAAGGATAGATAGATAGACGGATGGATAGATGGATTGGCGGATAGATGAATGGGTGGATAAACAGATTTGGCAGTAGTGTATTTTGTACACGTTACGTTTACCATATCACAGAGGCGTTTTGATCGAACAATTGTTTAGATCCAATGGCTGTATTCTTTGATCTAACTGTAAGGCAATGCTGTTTCGATCGTATTGATGACAGGCCGCGCGCGCATGAATTTTCGTCCGTTATCAAAGAAAAACAAAACTATTTCCGCGACCTTACTGAAAATCAGCCAAAGCAGCTGCAAAACGAGCGAATAAATGCCGTAAAATGAAGAAATATTGCAGAAAACAGATACTGTCAATCCCAAAGTCAAAGTAGATGTGATAGAACAAAATTGAAGAATCTACCATTCGTTTACGTTGATGAACGTTAGACATAAAAGTAATAAGATACGCCAAATAGAGTTACTTCAAGCAACTGGATAAAATTTTGAAACAGTCAGACGTTTCAGACAGCATCCGCTATCTTTCGTCAGTGACTAAAGAAAGATCTGGTAGAACTAGGTTTTATACCAAAACTCTGAATAAATATGTTAATGAAGTGAAGACAATTTTAGATGGTTCAACAAGGTTGTATGCTAATGAATAATTCGTTATGTGTTAAGTCATCATTTGTTTTACCTTCCTGACCATAAGATGTAAATTTCGTAATAAACTTTTTAAGGCAACACTATTTTTTTTAAAAACTTTTTTTTAAAAATTCGCATCAGTTTTGGGGATCCCAAAGGATGTCATTCATATAATCAAATCAACATGGCCTAATCAAATGTGTGGCGCAACGTCTCAGACAGTTTCCTACAACATTGGCAGACAGCCAGGCATAGATTCTAGTATCCTAAGTGAGTATAAAAGTTGGCAGTGCACAACAAAGAAACGAAGACAATTAGGTCATTCACAATAAGAAGTTTCGTAATAAAAGTTTCACAAGCTTCGACAATTATGACAGAATTTAAAGAAATGGCGAATAGCGAAAAAATAGATTTTAAGTATTTCTCTCTGTTTTCCTTGTTGGCCGTTTTACTAAACTTTACGGAAGTGGCGGCATTTCCCTGAAACCGAAAGATTGCTGAACATTTGGGAGCAATTCTTCTTCTTAAATAAACCAGCTACATAAGACTAAAAGCTATTCGCAAACGTGACATTTATCATCTTATATCGTACAAAGAATCTAAGTTAGGAGGGGTACCAAACTGCCTTAATGACTTCTAGTTCTTAACTAGACCTTATTGACTTAAGTACTTTAAAACGTTGTGTTGTCTTCGTGTCCGCCCTTCTTACGACTTGAAGAGGAAGACACTTTAAGAATTGGACCAGGTCCAGAACATACATGAAATTAGATAGGTGAACTGTTGTCCTTGGCCTTTATTCTGTAGCAATGTAACTTCTTTTAGTGAAGAACCGTGTCGAGTTCCGTGCGCTTCATTACAGAACCGCTAGGGGCGCAGTAGACAAGCTACGTTTACAACATGCAAATACTGTGCTTACGATATAAAAACTTTGCCTAGACAGTCTTACATTCATTTTTCAAAAACAAAAATTCGTATTGGATGTTTGAAATCTTGAAATATTTGCGCTGACTGGAAGCCGGTTGATAGTTGAAAAGGTTTATTACTATAAAGACGTACTAGATACTGTAAATACTCTTAAGTTCGCGTGGATTTTTTTCGCGGTAGGGAGGAAATGGAGTGTTCGCGGTGGTTTAAAGTTCGCGTTTTAAACAATAGTAGCGTTACAGTCATAGGTGAGCAAACGTTTCGCGGTGGTTTTACGTTCGCACTGAAAGTTCACCGCAAAAACCGCGAACATGGAACCATCGCTAACATTTCTGCATTTACAATATTGTACACACACAAATCACACTGGGACTAAGTCGGATCCTTACATCTGCTAAGAGAGTTCTAAGGTTCAGTCGGATCCTTACATCTGCTTGGAGAGTTCTAAGGTTCAGTCGGATCCTTACATCTGCTTGAAGAGCTCTAAGGTTCAGTCGGATCCTTACATCTGCTTGGAGAGTTGTAAGGTTCAGTCGGATCCTTACATCTGCTTGAAGAGTTCTAAGGTTCAGTCGGATCCTTACATCTGCTTGAAGAGCTCTAAGGTTCCGTCGGATCCTTACATCTGCTTGGAGAGTTCTAAGGTTCAGTCGGATCCTTACATCTGCTTAGAGAGTTCTAAGGTTCAGTCGGATCCTTACATCTGCTTAGAGAGTTCTAAGGTTCAGTCGGATCCTTACATCTGCTTGGAGAGTTCTAAGGTTCAGTCGGATCCTTACATCTGCTTGGAGAGTTCTAAGGTTCAGTCGGATCCTTACATCTGCTTAGAGAGTTCTAAGGTTCAGTCGGATCCTTACATCTGCTTGGAGAGTTATAAGGTCCAGTCGGATCCATACATCTGCTTAGAGAGTTCTAAGGTCGGATCCTAACATCTGCTTAGAGAGTTCTAAGGTTCAGTCGGATCCTTACATCTGCTTGGAGAGTTCTAAGGTTCAGTCGGATCCTTACATCTGCTTAGAGAGTTCTCAGGTTCAGTCGGATCCTTACATCTGCTTAGAGAGCTCTAAGGTTCAGTCGGATCCTTACATCTGCTTGGAGAGTTCTAAGGTTCAGTCGGATCCTTACATCTGCTTAGAGAGTTCTAAGGTTTAGTCGGATCCTTACATCTGCTTGGAGAGTTCTAAGCTTCAGTCGAATCCTTACATCTGCTTGGAGAGTTATAACGTGTAAAGGTCTGTGAGCTATCAACAGTGCATGGCGCCATAGGTGTCGCAGGTGTCGCACCGCAGACTCGACCCCATGTAATATCGGGACCCTGCCACAACCCTTGTCAAATTAGAGCCCGGCACACAACACAACGAGAAACATAAGCGTTAGCAGCCGGCATTGTCAGTGATACTTTTAAGGTCTGGTTCTCTTCGGGAACTGAGGGTGGGAGGGAGGGGGTGAGGAGAAGTGAAGCCAGGCCTCGACTCAAACGGAGCGTGCAGACATTTCCCTTTCATCAAAGGGCGAGAGCCGCACTTGTCATTGACACGTCATAGCTGGTCCACACTATGCAAAAATGGGAAATGGTCGCTGTGGTTTTATGTTCGAGGTCTTCACGATGAAGTTTTTAGCTTAAATTGAAAACCACAGCGAATTTTCTTCCATGTCTTCTGTCCGCCTACCCCTTTGTTTCAACCGCGAACTCAAAACCACCGTGAACACTTAATTTTCTCCCTACCGCGAAGTTAAATCCAACAAATATCTACCATTTTAGAGTATTCTAGGGTAAAATGAGAGAGGTAAAACACAAAATGAAAACGATGTCAGGGCAAGAATTAAATCACAGAACCAACAAATTACAGTAAACGTGGGGCTTTTTGTCTTTCTCTGCTTCCAAAAAAAGAAGCCCAGCCCGACTTGTCTTGATATAGCCAACACCGTCCTTGACACATGTATGTAGGTGTCTACTACATGTTCAAGACCACGTACCTGCGTATGGCCTTCGAGCACAAAATGGCACATAAACTTTCTATCTATTTTACGTCAGTGTTCATTAAAAAGGTTAGTTCAATACAACGTCTTGAATTAATGACAAATGGCTCAAACTTTCCGTAAAAATATAAGCATAACAAATTTCCAGGATTTTTTTTTTTTACCTCATGCGTTTCTTAAATCGCTCGTTGCTTGTAATAGCGTATCTTCTTTTCGTATGAATGAAAACTCATATCACATACACATGACTTACAGCTACATATATCAATAGTTCATGACGAGGTAGACAAAAATGAACACGCCTTTGAAAAAGGGGACAAGAAGATGTGTTTGTGATTATTTTTCTTTCCTCTATCAGATCTGATCTTTTTTTCACGTTGTTCGTGTCCAATTTCACGGGTCCAAATCGAATCAGAGTATTCCCTGGGGGTCTCAGATCTTGCGGCTTCGCACGTCAAATCTTCCCCCGAACTGGATAAAGATGTCGCCTGCGCCGCCATGACAGCTGGGCGCTCCGACATGACCGACATGCTCCCGCCAAATGAAACACATCCTTGCCGCACGCGGCCACAGTCAACAAAAACCTGCCTTCCCTAACAGCGGTACCTTATTAAAAACTCCGCCTGTGTGAAGCTGACACTTGAAAACACGCGGCTTGGAGTACCGCAGGCACTTTGTGGCGGCGCCGGCGAATTGTTCTGTCAGGTTATGGCCATCTTTGGGCGGGAAGTCGGGTAAGAATGAAACTGTCGTCTGCACAGGCCTGACAACCGCTCAACTGAGAGGCGCCGATGTCGTCTGCAATCGTCTCCGCTCTTTGTCCATGTTTAGAACAGAAGAAAAACCGCTGGAAAAAATGCTGGTAGGGAATGTGGCTTCCACGCCTCGTGAGCACGGCTCGATGGAGAAAACAGACGACAAAACACATCACTTGCTTCTAGTTTTTGCGAGTTACCACCTTCAAGGACTGGCAAAAATATCCGTCGTCTTTTGGGTAAATCCAAATTTTCATGTTGATATGCACACAGCGCTATCAGTTGCCACAGACAGCTAGTACATAATCTTTAATATTTTTCTCAAAATACATTCATTATCAATAGCTAACTTTGTGTATGTCTACATGAAATGTAATCAAGTTGTCTTTTATAAGATGTTATGTCATGTAATTTTTTTTCAACGCTGATTTGATAATGTAAAGATTGTGTACAGTTACACCGTTTTGGTTGCCTGCTGGGACTAGAATTGTTTCATGACCCGCATTTTCTGTGTCAAGAAGAAGTCCTGGCCTCTCGGTAGGGGGCGCTAAGCATCCCGGGACTCTCCAAACAGACAGGTCGCAGCCATGTTTCTATAACAGTTCAAAAACTATAAACATTGCGTTTTAAAACCAACTCTGCTTTTTACACTGTTTAGAAAATAAAAGTAAGGGTAACAGCACTATACTGATTGGTTTAACGTTGAAGAGTCAGATCGATAAATTACCATGTCTATATATGGTGTCATCAAAAACTCAAATGTACCTGGCAATTTCCAGGATTAACTATCCAACATGGCGGACAGCATTAACGTCATAGTCACGTGACCATAAACATGGTGATGATCATATTAACACACTACAAGCGGTACTATTTAGCAATGATGTCAATTTCAGTAACACGCCTCTTTCTATGTCTACCTCCGTGAAAAAGGAGGTATTGTTTTCGGTCTGTGTGTGTTTGTTCTTGTGCGTGTTCGCACTTATTTGAATATTGCAAAGTGGCAGGATGCGAGGCGAAAATGGTGTAACTGGAGACTTGTAGGATTGAAAGGCTGGTTTGGCCCGGGTCGAAACTATGTGCTAGCTTGGTTCGGGTCCAAAGTCCCGCAAGAAGGTAGGAAAATACATTGATAAGATTTGCCCGAAATTCATAATAATGAATAAATTAAAAATTCACAGAAACTCATATCTTATAGACTTAAAATGTTTCTGATTATTTGTTTCAACAGGTGACAACGATAGCGACACGTCCAGTCATAACGACGGTTACCAGCAGAGCGGGAACAGCCCCGGGCACCAGGCACAGCGGCAGAAGCGCATGCGCACCTCCTTCAAACATCACCAGCTGCGCGCCATGAAGTCGTACTTCGCCCTGAACCACAACCCGGACGCCAAGGACCTCAAACAACTCGCACAGAAAACCGGGCTTACTAAGAGAGTCTTACAGGTAAGAAAGACCCCTCATTCTACGGTCCTATTTCCAATCTGCGTCCCGGTCGGGCAACTTGTGGGAACGAAAAATATCATATAAAAGACAACAAAAGGCACAAAACGTAAAAAGTGTACTCCTAACCATATATTAGGTATTCTTTTGATATGCATTTTTTATTTATTTTTCGTTTTCGCAAACAACCCGACCGGGCCCCGGATTGGAAATGGCACCGTAGCATTACCCAAAGATACTCTTTCTGAAAACCTTTACGTTTGGGACCGCATCTGTAAGCAGCGACACCTATAGCTGCAATGAACCAGCGTTACAGTGTTACAGAATACACTAGACTATCTAAAACAAACAACCGGCAACCCACAAACTACAGAATACAGTGTTACAGAATACACTTCCTGAAAGTCTTAACGTTTGGGACCGCATCTGTAAGCAGCGACACCTATAGCTGCACTGCAAAGTGAAACAATCAGAATTGCCCTGAGCAAGGTGACAGACAGGCGGTTACCGAAACGTCGTTCTTAGATAAAGCACTTGGTTGTGTACCAAGAACTTAGTTCTCAAGTGACTTACGGACACTTTCTGAAAGCGTCACATTAAAGTGGCTCAATCCGAAGTGCTCTGCAAAGTCCTAGAAACAAAACATAGAAAATTCGCTTAGCCGGGTGATCATTTGTTTCCGCTCTTTTCTTGCACAAAGGAATTTTTGTAGAAGCTTCTTTTTTATCGTCCATAGAAGCAACTCGTAAGAGGTCCAAGTGGAAGTTCATCCCGTCATAATCCGACCGCTAGGCCCTTGTTTACTGACATCTTGTTCCGAAATGGGTTGTTAATGGCGCTAGTAAGTACATTCTGAGTACCGGTCTCAACTTCTGAAGCCGTCGTTATAGGAGCAATCTACAAAAAAGCGAGCAACTTTAAACTCTTGTTATAAGATCAATTCAGGCAGTCAAGCTAGAACAAGGAATTCAGTTGAAAGGATTCATAAATCGATCATTAAGTCACGATACACATTGTTCTATTTGTTTCGAAGTTGTTTCTCGAAAAGTTGGACTGTGTCTCCAATAAAAGAAACCTTTTACTTGATAAAAAATGAGGCACTTGATAGCGTTTTGTAAATGATATTAGCATTTTGTGGGTTGACAGAAAAATAGATTCCCTTTAAATCTGCGTCGAAACTCAATATTGGTAAGAAGAACTAGATATCTAAGATATGTTTTTATATCGAGGGAATGTAAGAAGATGATGAATATTGCATGCAATTAGTGAAGTGTGCACATCTTTTTTTTCTAATTCATCTGAAGTCAGCTTGAGATCGGGCACTTTTAGTTTCCTACACCCTTGTTCCACCTATTCCACTAGATGCTGCGATATCGCTGCGACTGTTAGCTGAGCGACCAAAGATTTGAAAGATTGCTTAACGAATTTTACAGATCAAGAACGGATTTCCTTACGTTCTGTGTGTTTTGTTGTCCTTCTAATCATACTTTTCATCGTGCATCATATTCCAATTATAAAATCACGGGTCACGCAAATCCGATTTTGGTCGCTGTACGGTCGCTCAACAATCGCCGTCTAAACGGAAAGGTGAAACGCCACTTTGTCTGGGGCTATCGTGCGAAAAGTCAGACCACTTTAACCAAGTTTTTAGCATTCCCAAAAGACACCACACGACTTTTCCCCTCCAAGATTAGTCCATAGCTTGAAACAATAACATGTTGGGATCGGCATACCAACAGCTTTGGTGTGGTAAGTGTGTTGACTCGAACAGAGAAGCCTACCTAATTCTCTATATCCGGGCTCTCAAACACTGCGTTTTCCGGAGCTTCACTGGGGAAAAAGGGGTCTTTGAAAATGAGAAACACACTTCTAGCGTTTTCTGTAAGAAATTAGCAACGCTATTTCAAAGTTTTTCAACGTACCGTCAGAATTACAAACAGGATTAGGAAGCTTTGGCGGAAATTTAACTTTAAAGTTACAATAATCCAAACAAAGTTTTAGTGGAGAGTTGAAAATGTGAAACTTCGATTGAATACAAATGACAGACAGGCTTTGGGGAGTGAGTTATTATCATGTCACGTCCAACTTGAGAGTGTATCGAAAAATATGTTAAAAAGGTGAAAAATCACGAATGTCATATTTCTGTCTGTGCCCAGAAAAATCCCAAAGCCGGGGGTATTCTCGCGACTTGAAGATGTAGCATACAGAAAAAAAAATACAGAAAAAATATAGAAAAAAAAAGGAAAGCTGCAGCTACGTCTTTTTAAGGGCTAGAGTACCGGGAAACACCCAGGGCGGAAATATTGCTATTCAGTACACTACTTTCATCAACATCAAGTTTCCTCTTTGAAAGATTTTAACAAAAACGCCCCTGCAGTACCAGAGCAACCTGCTACGGGGCCCAATCCAACACAAATTCTTCCTGACTTTGCAAGATCATAGCACGTCCAGGACAAAAGATACAAAACCCTTTCGCTGCATGCACTATCAATGAACTTTTCTGCTGCAGTATCAATGAAAGCTGGCAGGCGGCCCATAATCAAGCTTGATCTTTGCCTCCCCAAGACCTACACACCTAATATATTAAGTATCATTACAATCAATCTATACATGTAGCTTCCTAAGTTACTGCTAGCCCTAATATGCGGAAACAACGTAGTAGAACGTACGTGTTTTTATTTCGGAAACTTCCCTGTATTCCCTTAGGTAAGAATGAAATACTTAAGTTGACGAGAACAAGGTCATATATTCTAGACACGCTCTCCCTGAAGAGTAATACGTGGTAGTAGTTTAAATGATCAGTCCGTTCCTTCCAAAAGAAAAAAATACTGATGCGAAACAACACTTTAGAACGTGTTTTCATTTCCTAAACTCGCTTGCATTCCCTTGGGTCAGAACAAAATATTAAAGGAAACCCAAGCCATGTTAGGGCACGAAAATCGGATTTTGAAAGTAAACCGATTAAGTCATTTCTATATACATGATTAGTTCAAACAACATTATCGCAATGTATAGCTACATCCACCATGCAAAAATACGACGTCATTGTGATGTGAGAACTCGCTGAAAATCGTCGCCAGGGTTTTTGTAGGCTCGCGAAACTAAGGAATCATCGTAAGGCACGTTTTTGCGCGGTTGTAAAATACTCAAAGTATGAAGTTTTTACGCGTGTTTGCTAAATAGTGTTAGTATATATCACTACCATAAATATTTCAGCATTTTTACTCCGGGGAGGAGGTGTGACCTCCTTCTGGGAGTATTGGGAATGTATTTGTTTGCGCGTTCGCAGCTATAACTCACGATTCCGTCGTCGCATTGGTGTGTAACTTGGCATATCGTTTGCCTGGTTCGGCGTGGTGATGCACAATAGCTTTGTTACACCATAACTACTTTAAACGTCAATCCAATATCGTAATTGCACCCCTATAATTAATGCTATGTCCCACTGCCCTGCCATAGGGACCATGTTATAATCCGTTATGCATGACTGGAATACTTCAGGCAGATACGGGGTATAAATCTTCCTTACTTGCTGTGATCGTATAGTCACTGTTACATTGAAAAATAGACAACGTGCATCACCACACGCAACCTAGCAAACGATATACCAAGTTACATACCAATGCGGCAACGGGAATTGTGAGTTTTAGCTGCGAACATGTGTAGAGTGACCTCCAGTCTGTGTATTAAGTATGCCTTGTCCACTCGCAACTCGCTTTCAGTATGTGCGCACGGGACGGACGATGCACTTTTACGCACAGTGTGAAAATGGGAAATCTCTGGACCTTCAAACTTACCACACTTGTAGTTTATAATACGGAGGCTGTGACAATGTAAAAAGTTTACGCAGGGGATGAAAGATTGTTGAGAAATATCTCTCAGAAAAGTGCGCGCGCCAGTGTCACTTCCGGGTGGTTAGATCCGGTGACCTTTGACCTTCGTGAAATGTTACGATAATATAAATTAGCCTTTTTTTATTGCAAATAGCTTGATAGCTATAGATCAGGCCGGCCTGCAATAAATAGTGGAAAGAGGATTTACTGCATATTTGTGATTTCTGATACATCTTAGTTGTAAGGCTGAATGGTTCGCAGATAATTGAAAAGAGGCCATCTAGATCTAACTTTGTGACTTTTCCCGGAATTTCTAGATCCCATCTATGTCATGCTGTAAAAACATACTTTTCAGCAGGTTGACCACTCCTGTATTGAAAGAAAAAGATAAACACTTTTTCTTTACTTGCTCTAAAACACTACTTGGACTGTGCAGAGATGCAAAGTTTGTGTGCATGGGTCAATACTTGTACATACTATAAATACTTCACGGAGAATTGTGTCCTACGGACTCTTGTTTATTTTATTTTCATATTTTAGGCCCTGATATTGCTTCGGTTGCCTTTCAAGTAGACCAGAACAAGGTCATATATTCTGGACATGCTCCTCCTGTAAGATAATACGTTGTAGCAGTTTATCGGATCAGTCCGGTCCTACTGGGCGTGTGTAGACGGGGCCAGATGAAAGCGGCGGGGACTGGCGCCCGCACAGGCGGCGTCACACAGGACAGGAAGGCGATGTTTACCGTATCAAGAGGGCATCAAAACGCGCTGACCCCGCCTGGGGGACTTTGTTAATCAAAGTCAGAGACCTTTCATACATAGCTATGACCCCACATTGATAAAGTATTCTGAATACGTCATTGGTGCGTTTTTCTGCATATCATACAGAACGTATATGAGCACGTTTCTTGCGTTCCTTTACTCGAGTTTTATACCAATTGTATATCTGACGACAGCAAAGAATGCACTGTGACTTAAACTTAATTCCACAAAACTATTGATACATGTACTTGGTCTAAATCTAAAAAAAAGGCGAGCGCAAAAAAAGTGGTCATCTCTCAAAAAGACATGAAAGAAGCACCGTTTGTTAAGCTGTAGACAAAAATTAGAATATTACACAAAAGAAAAAAATACCAAGTGTATTCATTTCTTCTACTTTTCCTCCCTCTATTGTGCCGGGTAGCATATACATTTGCAAGGCTTGCAAGTTCCCTTGGTATTACGGACAATACTTACTAAATTGTGAATGCATAAAAGAAACGAACGTCATTTGATCGGTACTTCGTTGATTTCCGTACGTATATGACAAGTCCAATAGAGAGAGAAATGATATTCAATGAGCTCGAGGCTTGTGAAAACTGGTGAGGTTGCGCGATTGAAGAACTGTTTGAAAGTCATCAATATGAGCTTGGTCACGATTCAGACGTTGTCTTCCGGAATTGCTTCTGTTTGTTTTGTTTTGTTAGAACATTTTATTTTGTCTTGTTTTGTTTTGTTTTGTTTATTGATGGCCCATACGTGACTTCACATTCCGCGGTCGCATTTGTCGTAGGCCTTCGTACCTTCCTGGTGTCGTACAAGTTTCACGCAGATTGGGACAGAACCAAGGATCTAATACAACATTTTCTGTTACAAGACAGCTGGATTCTGCCCGACACACGTACGACTATCATAAGAAAGTCTTCAGTTTGCAATCGTAAGACACTCTTACGACAAATGTAACCAGGCCTTTAGTCTATTTCTGTCAGCCGTCGCATGTGTGGTGTTAGCTCCCATTGCGTGACCGGGCGGGGGAGTTCTAAGGCTCGGCCCGAGCGCTCCGAGTTCCGCTAACACTTTTGGAGAACGCCCTGCGGGAAGGTATCAGTGTACGCAGCCATGTCAGACACGTGCCGTCGGCCACATCTTACAACCAACCCATATTGTACCAATTCAAACAAAGACATAAAAACTTCAGAGGCTTCAGTGATCTACAATATGTTTCGCTTGAAATCCCTCGTAGAAGGAATTGCGTTATGACTTGCTGTGTCCACGTTCTCCGCTTAGTATAGACGATTGGTGCAAAATGGTGTGTAAATTATGGTAAAAGCATGAAAACTGGCTTAAATGTTCCAGAAACAAATTCTAGGGCCATTAAAAACATGCTGTTTCATGGCACCTTTTTTTCGCTTGGCAACGAATACGTCAGGTAGCCAGTGTCTGTATTTTTGCCTGAAGTCGGTTAAATTTTTGGCCCAAACGACACGAAATTCGGTATGGTGGTAGCCAGGACCTATGTCTTTAGACGTTGGAATTTCTCTATATCATGAAGCTCCTTTAACTTGTCTAATTTCTCTTTTTGCAGTTTTAAGAATGTAGTTTTTTTGGTTTTGTGTCATGTGCTTAAAGGTGCACATATATTGTTTCAACAAGACTACTGTATATAGTAAAAAAAAGCGTGCTCTTGCCTCTACCTACATTTACCATGATGTTTGGTCAGAAGGATGGTTTAACTTATACTAATCTATTGTATTCCCTCCAGGTCTGGTTTCAAAACGCAAGAGCGAAGTACCGCCGCAACCTTCTCCGCCAGCAGTCCGACTCACAGAGCAGTCAGAACTCCCAGAAGGACCCCAGCATCACAGAACTACCCGCCAGCACCCCCGCCCTGGGAAATGTGGTATCGCCCAACTCGCGATCTTCAGGCAACAATAACGGCGGCCAACCCAAACTTACGTCATCCAACATGCAGGACATGAGCCCGACAGCGCATGCGCCAAGCGTCGGTATGGAGTGCCACGTGTCTCTCGCCTCGAGTATGACGTCATCAGATGGACACATGCAACCACTCACTCATTTGGACATGGCGCACGCGCACTCGCCATCCTTGTCAACTCTGTCCCCGCCAAACAATGTAGGACTTTCCACGCATGCGCAGTCATTCCTCCAGGAGATAGGCCGGGAGTTACCTCAGACTACTATGTGACTGGATATGCGCAGATCACAGGCAATACGGACGTTGCATTCTTAAACTGAACTATCCGAAGATCTGAGCAGGAGCCCTCCATGACAAAGGGAAAAAGACGTTAGCTAAAATATAATCAATCATCAGAATTACACAAGTAATGCCATTTCAATTACAACAGCGACAATAAAGTCGTCGATGTGCCAACTCTTTTCTGTTCCTCTACAGCCAATGTTGAATTTCATTTACAACTTGTAAAAAAAAAAAGAAACGTTATTCAGATGACAAACAGTCTGCTTGATAACCATTTCTGTAATGACATTTAGAAGCAATAGAATCCCTCAGTTAAGATTATCATAGGGTTTGCACATACGTGACTATGGCGTAACTGTTTATTCTCCAAGTAGAGGTTTCGGTCGAGTAGCTCTCTCTCTATATATATAGGGTAAGAGTCTCGTAAAAAAAATCCCGGACACTCCTATCCTACTCGACCGAAACCTCTGCCTGGAGAATAGTAACTGTTGTCCACCATGCTGGATGGTTGAAATTGGAAGTTGCCAGGTGGTTTTGCATATGTTATTACAGTAATGTAACTGTGACATTAAACAGCATGCAAATGTATAGGCCTGACTTTCTTATGATCAACCAATCAGCATGGTGGTTGTAACGTCATGTGAGGAAACCCCAAATAATCCACCTCACATATCTAGGGCCGCAGGACAGTGTGAGTAAGGTCGGAGGTTACGGACTTCATGCGCACTCACAGCTGTGAGATGGCTTATACGATGGAAACTTCTGATAAGAAATATGCTAGATTAACCATCTAAAAGACTCGTTATTTGTTCCGGTAATTTTACAACACGATTGTGATATGCTTGTTCAGTTCAACAACAAATGCGAGTTTTCCTAAGCTTTCCGTGTCGTGTGATCTCCGTGTAAGTGAGGCAACAGCTGATGTAAATATTCCTTCACAAATTTTACTATGTCGTCTGAAACAATGAAACCGACCCAGTGGGCAAGCATATCATGTTAACCGCCAAGCAATTCAAGACAAAACCACAGACTATTACCGCATTATTCCATGAAATATACCAGGATACAATTACATGTGAAATATGTTTGCATGCCGCTCACACGTGACTGTCACGTGCTCATGGCTTGCTACCATCACAGGTGACGTAATGTGATTTCAAATGAAGGTGTACACATAATTTTCATGTAGTCTTTTCCCGTGTATTCACGTTGAAAACTCTCTTGATAACAAAGATTCAAATCATTGTGAGGAAACATTAGAAGCTACTGAAGTACTTCCTGTCGTATTGTCTTCAAATACATGATCTGAACATTTCGCGAATTGTTTTTGTATGAGATGATGAACATAACCGATGTTGCTACCCAACGTTTATCACTGTTGCTTATGATTGTCTGGTTTTATGTCTTAAACGAAGATGTACAGATTTTTTCTACTTTCATACTCTGTGTTATGGAAGTAAGTGAGGAAAAGATGGGCGCGTGTTGCCCTGTTTTGAAAACTTGGACAATCTAAACTCGCCGCTTGTGGAAAATCATTAAACATATGTGGAATGTCGACAACTTTTCTCTCATCTTTATTGTGTTTGTTTGGGGTTAGGCCATGATCATGCTCGTCGTACGATTGCCGTACGATCCGAAATTGTATGCAGTCTTGGAGATTGTCGTGCATCTGTACAGTAGTACAAAATTCACCTGTCCTGTTACAGAAAAGGCTGTCTTTGTAGGTTGGTTCTGTCACAACCTGCTGGAAAATGCTACGACATCATAATCGTACGACGGCCTACAATGAACGTGACCGCGCCAGCAGAAGTAAAGGATAGTCGTAATATTTTCCTAATTCGTTTCTTATTTTGTCTGATGGTATTTATTCCAATGTTAGTTCAGTGGCACCCAGTCATTTTGCTCTTCTGTAAAATACAATCAATAACTTGAACTCCAAGTGCCTTTGACAGATTGAACGACAGCGGATAAAATAACAAAAATACTATGACCTGAAATATAAGAACAATTTCATAGCTCACATCCTCGATTTATATATATTCCCATGAAAAAGGGATCGAATGAGTAAAACATAAAAATTATCTGTTATAACCTCCCCCTAGTAATCACTAGCATTGCTCTTCGTTACTACATCGCCAACAAAAAAAGCTAAGGTATTGAAAACGTGGCTTGTATTCAGTGCGAAGAGGTTTGAAATCTAGTCTTGGCACAGAAAGTTTCCACCACCGGAAGTCGGTGTGAGTTTATGGTATGAACGTTTACAATCGGTTTTATCTGGGTAAAGCCATGTTGATACGGGTACTTAACGACTAACTCTTGATCTGCCATCCCTTGACCTTAAGGGTCATCTCGGAGCTTAAGTCTAATTTTGTCGGTTGATCCAGATAACGCCGCCGTTAACTTAATGACTTGTTTTCATGGCGGAGCCAGATTTGCGAACACGCCTCACAGAAGTGGCTTTGTATGGACAGAATTCTCGGGGAGCATGGTTGAGGACCCGGTCACAAAACAACAGCAAATAAACACTAAAAAAATTCTCAACAAACTATAGCCAAACTATTTCAACTTTCTGATGTATTTGTGATCTTGCAATTTTTCGGGGTCGATGCAAATTTTAAACCAGTTATTAACGAATCCTTTGAAATTTAACAAGAATAAAAGCCTGAATATAAAGACTTTTTTACACAGCCGAGAGATTTAACACAAGCATTTTCACAGCCGTGAGGAAACGACAGTTGATAATACCGTATGTAGTTCTGTTTTGGAAATCATATTTCAATAAAATTCTATTGTTAAGATTTTCATCATTGAAGCACAGTTTTCTTATATGTCGCTCACAAAATGACTGCAGGGTGTAATAAGGACAATCCTTTTATCTGTTCACGCTATTATAAACAGCCTCGTAAGTTAGCCTTGCCGCTATGGCTGCTAGGAGGCATGTAAGTTTTGTTCTTGTAGTCATTGAATAAATCAGTCTACATTCGTATGTTTTCTCACAAATTGAGGCCTTCTTGTGCCAGAAATGTTGTCGAAAACCCTTGTCGACGGTTGGTTCCCTCATAACCTTGCCGAAAAGTCTACGACAAAACAAAATTGTTTCGTACGATGAATGCTACAGCTCCTTAGTGTAACGGTAGGAGCGCAATCGAAATTTCTATTTAGTTGTTATCTCTCTATATACCCAACGAATTTAGTTGACATTCCTAACACCAGGGGCGAATATTGTCACGTTTTTATAATATGGAAATGGTTCAGCCTCGTGTATGAGTCGTGTATGAATTAAGCAACTAATAGTAATACTTTCCATTCTTGAGAAATGCACATATGTAATTGGGAAGTTTAATTTTGATTTTTGTAACAAAACTATTTGAGTTCCCATATCATACAAGTACACAGGACTGACAAGAGTATACTCAATTGGAGTATAGGTCGGTGAAAGGAAGACAAATTACTATTTCGAATTCATTTAGATACTGGAGCTGCATTTGTAGATTAAAAGACGCAGTTCTTTATCTCTGATATCGTTTCATTAAGACGGACGTCGAATATCAATTGAAATGGATCTTTAACAAAATATCTAATTTTGCACATCTATCTTAGGTCGATTCTCACAGACAAGAGATTTCTCTAGGGTTTACATATTTCTATTCTATTCCCCAAGAAAATGCATAAGATGGAGAAACCTTCTCTCTATCCGTTTCGTGCGAAACTATTCTCGTGCAAACTAACAGGTTTGACAGATTTGGCGGGGTAGGAGATTACAGTACTAAACTCGCGTCATTCAAACCAAAACAGACGCTAATCATTTACCCATGAATTCCAGGGAACAGCAAATCCCAAATAGTCAAAACTTCCCGGAGTTCTATTCCTTTGTGAACTTGTCTACGAGCCAAAGTTTATCGCTTACTATCGCAGACAATTCTAGCTATGAAACTACCACGTAACTTGAATCCTACGTTCCTTTTTCTGTCAGGCGGGCAGAAGCATTTCCTCATGTAGGGGTGGTAAGGATTAGTTTCTTTTCAGCGTCTATATGGCAGACACTTCTATTTATGATTAAATACATTGTTGCGTTCCGTTTTCTGTCTGGCGGACGGGTTCATTTCAGTTTCAGGGGTGGAAAGGGTATCTGTCTTTACAGTGTTCTCGTTGCAGACAGTTTTAGCTCAGAGACACCCCCACAAATACAGTGTTACGATTCGTTTACTGTTAGCAGGACGCGGGCATTTCAATTCGTAGGGGTGGTAAGGATGAGTTTTTTTCAGCGCCTTTAGCAGACTAAATGGTTGGCGCCAGACAGATAGAGACGAAATCACAACCATGTGGGGACAAGGCACACAGCGAGCGCGCAGACGATTGGTGACGCCGGGGCCTGTCAGCTACCATAGGACTGCGCCGATAAAAACTTGTTACAACCATTTACCGACCCCTTGATCAGTCAGCGGGCAGATTTACTTCAAGACGCGAAGACTTTGACACATGACCCACCAAGGAGTCGAGACTTTTACGATGTTTAGCCTAAATACTCAAGGGTATTTCAAGGAACAGTGGTGGATACCGTCTCCATGGCAACCGACTGTACATTCCTTCGCATCGTCTGAGCAGGATTATCTTCACGAGCTCTAGTGCACTGAACTTAAGTAACTTGGTCAATACTTTAAATCGTATCAACATAAATGTTACTTTTTATTTCCTGTGTTTTGAACAAAAGTTTTGATAGACTTGAACCGATAATTTTCAAGAAGATGTAGAATAGCACAATCGTAACGTTTCTCCAGCTCCGTCGGCGGGTTCCTCCCTTGAGAAACGCAACGATTTTTCATCTCTACATCTGCTTGGATGCTACGAAGTATACGAAAGAAAGTTATATGCATCAAGAGATTTTATATTGAACAGTTTCGAATGTTTATTAAGTCGACCGAATTCGAAGTCAATCTAATAGAAACTTCAATAGATGTACATTGTGAGATCGGCAAAAGCTCATTCTAAATCATGTAGAAAATTATAAGCGACAAGGAAATATAGTTTTTATTGATATCTTACGATTTCATGAATAATTCCATCACACTGATAGATATAACAACAATAATTAACAACATGGGCTATAAAACAAAGAGTGGGGCGGGGGAAAAGATTGGAGACAACCCTGTAATATATAATAGGATATTTAGCCATTCTAATACACGTATACACACCATGCAACAGTCAACTGTAGCAAACAGATTTCAGAACCGCCAATGAACGTTATAAGCTCAGGTAATATGGCACAAGACATACAAAATATAGTCAAGCAACGCGATAGATTTTAGTGAACAGTCAGAGGTTTCAAGTAACATCCACTACCTTTCACCAGTGACTGAAATTAATCTGAATACATCGATACAGGATACATAGATTATTTTAAGTCACCTACGAAAGGTAGTGCGTGGATGCTACAGGTCTGAAACGTCTGCCCATCACAATATCCATCCAGTTGTGTGAGTATTCTGTTTTTATTATCATACAGACCTATGAAATGTGTGCAGGTAAACTACCACATGGTTGTATCTAAGAGAACTCCAACACAATTTGTGTTCCAAATTTTAAACTTACAAACCCGCACAAAAAAAATGTCTAGAATGCGATAGTATAGCACGTTTGATCTATAGGATACAGGCGAAAACTCCTAAAGCTGGTCGTAAAATGATGCGTTATATAGTTCATTTCAGCGCCGGTCATCATTTTCACTGGTATCTGGCCGTACGCAACGCAGAAGAATACAAAGATCACCATTACTCATGTAACATATCAGTTGGTTTCTTGAAATCCGTCCATAGAAGAAGCATTAAATAGTGTTGTTATATAAATGGTTCAATAGCAGCCTATCGTGAGAGTATTGCAAGTTCCGTTAAGTAATTCTATGTTATGCAGTTATATCTTCTTCCACAAGGTGGCGCTCGTGAGTGGACACTAACAAGCGGCTCTGTTTGAAGAACAGTATTTGCACAGTATACTGTAGGCAAGTCAATACAGAACGCAATCTGTATCAGAAGAAATGATGTTTAAGTCTAAACTCAATACAAGAACATATAGTTACAACGGCTATGGATAACAGGTTGACTTCGACGATTTTTGATTGATTGATTTTTTGTATCTCAACTTTCTCTGCCCAAGTATTGTTACATAGTGCCATGTGTGCAAGAATTGTTATGCCCCAAACCGGCACAAAGTCTTCCTTATCCGACAGTGTAATATCGCATGGAAATCTCTGTCCGTAGAGCTACAAGTGTGTACACGTACAGGCATGTTTAGCGCATTTTGGAGCTACAAGCTAATGCTTATAACTCAACTGTTGTTTTATACATATTCTAATAAAGGAAAACATTGGAAAGAGATAGAGCCATCATGCAAGCCCAATCCTACGAAATTGCTCAGATTTTCAAAGAAAAGGGAACTAACTAAATTCTAAAGCAGTCAAGTCACAATGTTTATCGACCTCAAGTCTTTAGGTTGGGTGCACTAATTACCAAAATCGCCAGGTGGTGGTGCTTTCCATAGACTATAGTTCGCAATTAGTCACTGCCAAACATTCCATCACAGCCTGCTCGGCGGTCAGCAGTAAATTCCGCGGGAAAACGTTGACTACCCTGGGGAAGAACCCACGTGACAGCCGCTCCTCACACACGTAGCCGACAAGGTCGAACGCGTACGTGGGCGACTCCTGGTCCAGACACCGGCCCCAATACTCCTGCCAACGGCTGCTGTTGTTGTTGTCACCGTCCTTGGTACTGACTGTGCCATCAACAGAACAAGTAGGGGTGTTAGAATCGGCCTCTTCGTGTGGGTTTGTATCACAAGTCCGCTTCCTAGGGCTCAGTTGGACTTCTTTTTGTTGCCACCGCCGCTTGATATTTCCATGCGGAACAACATTTTGGTTCTGGCTGTTGGATTCCTCTAGAGCTCTCCTGAGACTAGACCTCGCTAAGTGGACTTTTTGGGGAGTCTTGTGGCGGGTACTAGACTCTACAGAGAGAAAATCATCGGTACCACAACGCCCTCTGGCGGAAGTTGTCATATTTTCATCACCATCTGGCGACAGAGAGTCGTCTTCATCCTGAGACGTTCGGAGGACAGTGCCTGGCGCGGGGGCGTCTGGGTAGCTCTGGTAGTCGATGGCGAAGAAGACGACGCGACGGTCTGACGTCACGGGGTCAACGTCCGCCTCCACTTGTAGGAACTTCCGGCTGGACAGGACAACATGGATGGCTTTCTGGAGAGTGAAGAATGACAAGTTAGCTTGAATTCATAGAGAACTATTATTTGCTACAGCTTTAATGAAGGTTAGATATCCAGGTAAACAATATCCAAAGACAAATCTTGATTGGATAAGATTTTTCAAAACTTTCGAGGGTTATCTGTCATGTTTTTCAGCGTTACTAGAATGAACTTCTACATGAGATCTAACAAGAAAAAAAAATTCTCATGAAATCTCATAGGAGATGGAATGATTTCGGAAGAGCTAAAGACTATGGCAAAATATCAAACAAAGTACAACAATGTTAAGGTGATCTTACCATTTGATCTTCTTGATTAACCTCGTACGGTATTGTAAGCAAGTATTTTCTCGAGTTAAAACATGCAAATACTATAAATGTTTAGATACTCTCAGTCTCAGTGGTTTTAATCTATCCACAAATAGATTTGTTTCCATTGTACTTCTACTGTTCTATAGAATTCTGAACCCCTCATTTCCTCTCCAGTCGCGAATTTAAATCCCTGTGAAGATAAAGGCATGAAGGAATTTTCAGTACTCACCACAACTGCCACCGTGGTTGCAGTTCCACCTGTCTGTCGCCAGAGGTGCGGGTAGCGGTTTCTGTATAAAACAGGGAAGCACAAAAACCATTACTTGATGAAAATGAATTCAAATCTGGGAAAAATCAATGTTAGTTTTGGTTCAGCCGTCATTAAAGTAGTAAAGAAGTGATATGATGTAGTCTAGAAATTTTGAGAAGCGAATATTGTTATGTATCGGGTTAATAAAACCATTTTACCTGAAATATTGCAGAATATGTTGAGGTCGAAGTAGACCGTGGGGACTAGCGGCTAGCGCCTGAACTACAGCTCCAAAGTGCCGCTTGTTCAAACGTTCTCCCCCGCGCCAGGCCACAGGATCCACGGAGATGTTGTCTGCAAACTCCTCGGCCATTCTCTCTACCTCCTCGTACAGACCCTGAACCGTCTCTCCGTCCGCGGTAGGACACACCCCCATGAACGCCAGGAAGCCCGTTCGGCGTTTTGTATTCTCCCATTGCCAGAGGGCCTGGGGGGAAATCTTTTTGGGAATATCGGTAGCCTCACTACCAGTTGCCATCTTCACTCTTTTCGGTTTGTTTAGAACGTCAGCTGGGATGTTTATGGAACGTTAGAACTTTAGGTTCTTCGAACAGAGCGTTGTTCGACCTCTTCGCGGGGTCATTTAGGGTGAAGATAATACCATTTGAAATGATGTCTTCTGTGTTTTTAGTCGTACGCAGGTATGCCCCCTCTAGCGGACGCTGCCGGAAATGCACTTGTTTTATCGTATCGATCACCTTCAATGTATTTTGGTTAGGTATCCCATTGCTTTGGGAAGGGACGTTTAACTATTCGATCCTTTGGAAATACAATTATTTAGCCTTTACACTGTGATAATTATGAAATAGGTCTTCATGATTCTTTGATTTTAGGCAGACTTTGGTTGTTATGTTGACAAAAGTGAAGTATACACAAATGGCACCAAAATACACAATTTTCTGAATAAAACTGCCAATGAAGCGACAAAAAACATTGCATTCCGATGTCACAAGCACTTTTCTCTCCTGGGAACTATATACGTTTAAAGATATGTATTCTAGTAAATATCTCACCAATAAAAAAAAATTAATTAAAAAAGTCGTTTTTTACATTATAAGTTGAATCTACCTTATCATACTACACATGGATATCTTCAACGCACGAATACGACTTTTTACGTTGTGCGGCTTGTTTATATTCCGATGGACTACCGAAAATAAACGGAACTGGTTTGCGTTAATTATTTATGAACGATGGAACTGCAGCTGTGACAAAGTTGACGCGAATATGTTAAAAATTAGTTACAAATGTCAATCTGAGTGGAATTTTCAAAATTCCGAAGATTTGCAGTTTTGGCACTAAAATTCTACAATACGTACCATTGATAGAGGTTATATGGGAGAGTCAGAAGACCTCCAGATATCGGAAGTTTAACGCCTGACATATACAACCTGACAACTCATAACATCTATGTCAGCTGCCCCCTTGCTGGTATAACAAACGTCATAACGTAACGTCACGTAAAACGTTTTATCAGTCGCTCGTTCTCATTTAGATGTACACATTTTGTAACTTTCGCTACCGTTTGAAGTAAGACGTTACTAACATTAACATACGCCACATATAAGGTGCCAAACTGTCGTTTTTAAAAGCCAGAAAAGTTTTTTAAAAGTCGTCATAATTAATGGTTAGAATAGCACACTTTCAAGCCACGTTAAAATGTAACTCTACATCAAACAACATGTGACTGGGCTTGATAAGGTATGTTTGCTGTACTGTCCACTACTGATCAGAGCTGACCACTAAGTGAGCCATGGCATCCGTGGTGATTTTTCACCTGTTTCTTCTAACAGTCGGTTGTATGGCGTTTCCTATTGAGGAAGATGGGCCGATTGTTAACACACAGTACGGGGCCGTGAGAGGCCTGTACGTGGAGGAAGGGGTTATTTTCTTCGGGCTTCCGTTCGGAGAGCCGCCGGTGGGAGAGTTCCGCTGGAGACCGCCGCGGCAGTACAACAGGCCCTGGGCGCCTAAAGTTCGCGACGGGACCGTGCCGGGCCCGGGCTGCTACAGAAGCGATTGCGCGCCCGGTGACTGGGATCCAGATTTCCAATGTCCCCGGGACAGAAAAGTGAGTGAAGACTGCCTCTATCTCAACATCTTTGCCCCACGGGAAATCCTTAACTCTACCGCTGCCCAATTGCCCATTCTGTTCTGGCTCTACGGTGGACAATACGAAATGGGGAGCGGCTCGGCCTACATTTACGACGGACGGTTCTTAGCTAACAAGACCAACACCATTGTGGTGACCATCAACTACAGACTGGCTGCGTTTGGCTTCCTGGTAGCTGGTCAAGGAGAAGACGCGGCCACGGGCAACTATGGCCTGCTTGACCAGGTCGCAGCGTTACGGTGGGTCAAGGAAAACATCGGGAGTTTTGGCGGTGACAAAAACCGCGTGACCGTTTTCGGACAGAGCGCGGGGTCAGATTCCGTGGCCACACTTCTGATCAATCCAAAGTTTACCGACTTATTCCAACAAGCCATCATGTTGAGCGTGCCTTTTACCATTCCTCATAAAAGTCGCTGGGAGGCGCTTCGCCTTGGAGAACACCTCGCTGAGAAACTGGACTGTTTGCACGGGGACATGAAATGTCTTCGTTCCAAAAATTCTAGCGCTCTTCAGGCAGGGTTACATAGAATGGGGACGTTCTATTCGAATCCATACCGTCCACTAGAGGCGTCATTACCATGGGGACCCACCGTCGACGGTGACATAGTACCAGCTGCTACAGTGGACAGTTTTGCCAAAGGACATTTTCAGTCCAAACCGTTCATCATAGGAACTACCTCGGAAGAAGCCGTATTATTCATCTACTCCCTTTACAACAAGCCGGTGACGACTAGGGAAACGTTGTATGAAATTTATGTTGCCTTCGGCCATCTTAAGGCAGCAGAGGCTGCTAAAGAGTATCCTGCCGACGAAACCTCTTCCGACTACCGCCCCCTTTTGTCCACTCTCACCACCGATTGGGTCTTCAAATGCTCGACTCGGAACGTCATCAGGAGCGCCATAAGAAGTGGAGACACCGATGTCTGGCTGTATGTGTTCGATCACGTTTGGTCCTTCCAACACTTGTGGGACTATCAGAAGAATTGTAACGGACACGTGTGCCACGCGGAAGACGTTCCCTTCGTTTTCCAGACGACGAAGCTACCGGAGACCAACATGACAATGACCGCTGAGGAACAGAACATGGCGGACAGCATAGCATACTACTACGGCAACTTCGCGCACACCGGGGACCCGAACAAACCTCGCCGAGAGGCTACCGGATTTACCGGGATTCCAGCGGCCACCGCTTGGCCGAAGTACAGCCAAGAAGGGAACTTTACTTGTCTTAACATCAGTACCCCCCACACTACCCTGATACAGGACTATCGGAAAGATAAATGTGATTTTTGGGACAGAATGGACATTTATAATCTGTAGCGAAATTTGAAAACATGAAGTATTTCCGTGCAATCTTTGTTGTACATTATTGACATAGTTACGGAGGAAACTTTTAAAAGTTATCTAACGATTGTTCTCCGTAACTCCTTTACCTCATCGTTAAAAACTTGTCTCTGGTATCACAGCAAATAAAGTTACACGGTCTAAAATGGTCTAAAAAGCTTGAATTATTATCACTTTGCATGGATCCAGATATTTTATAGCACAACACCTTATTTCTCTCCTACTCCTATAGTACTGATAGTATATATAAGGCCACCTCAAGAGTTTTCTGTCACATGGTTCTTGTTGAGATACGGAATGCAGAACCAATCACCAGAAAGTTTCTTTTTTTAAATATTTGTTTTAACATTTATTTCAATATCAAAACATGTACATTACAAACTGTAATACAAATACGACACAAAACAGTGACAAGTAGAAGTACTGTATAAGATAAGGCGGGGTATCAAAAGTTACAGGTGTGACAAAAAAGTCGTTTTTGGTAGCTTACAAATTTGCTGTTTATTACTGTTTCGTCTATGAATATCTTAGCTAGTATATACTTGTTGTATTTGGTAATATCGTTATAATCGCATATTTCTCAACACTAGAAAAGAGGTTTATGTTCTTAACTGTTGCAGGTAGTTCGGATAGATGCGTTTTGCAGCCCAGTATGATAACATTAAAGATATTTGTAAGAAGCAAGGATCATTCCAGTCACAAGATAGCTTAATGATCCGTGAATGTCCAAGGACTGATCTTAATTCAATGTCTTAAAGCTGTCTTATACATAATTACGACAAATGTGACTAGGCCTGTAGTTAGTGACGAGGTTCTACCGATACTCTAGAATATTCATTTAAGCCCTCCTCTCACTGGACCCGCGGCACGCTGGCGGCGTCGCTGCGACCTTAACTGAATGTGTGTTACTCTTGACTTTATAATGGGAATATCATTCAAAACGTACAAGTATGACGAAAAAGACAACAAAACACACGAAGCTTATAAAGAGTAGTTTGTTGTCGATGAAATTCGTTATTTGCCTTGTCAATTCAATCGGCCGTAGCGACGCCACCAGCGTTCCGCGGATGCAGTGAGAGGAGGGCTTTCCGTATCCTAAGTAGGCCATCCTTTAGTAGGTGATCCTTTAAAAGGTTAAAAGTTGAATTCTGTTGACACAAATAGACCGACGCTATCAATGATTGTTTAAACGTAAACAGTTAAGAGATAATACTAACTGCAGTAAGCATTTTTTTAAATCTGACGTAATCTACCGAATGATTTACATAAGTGCATATTACCTGTCAATGTGGTTCCTGCAGTTGGCGCTAGAGGTCGCCTTTGTACTATAACCAGTCCAGGCAGTATCAAATAGTATCAGTGACGGTCATCATATGCATTCCAGACTATGCATTATATGTGATTCACAAAAGGATGCAAGTAAAACACGCAGATCAGTTTAGGGCTTGGGAACATTAAAAGACACCCAGATAAAGACAGAAGAAGATGTCCACCATCCGCTTCCTAGGGCTCAGTTGGACTTCTTTTTGTTGCCACCGCCGCTTGATATTTCCATGCGGAACGACGTTTTGGTTCTGCCCATTGGATTCCTCTAAAGCCCTCCTGAGACTAGACCTCGCTAGGTGGACTTTCTTTGGGGTCTTGTAGTGGGTACTAGACTCTATAGAGAGAAGATCATCCGTACTACAACGCCCTTTGGCGGGAGTTTCTATATTTTCATCATCATCCGGCGGTGAGTCGTCTTCATCCTGAGACGTTCGGAGGACCGTGCCTGGCGCGGGGGCGTCTGGGTAGCTCTGGTAGTCGATGGCGAAGAAGACGACGCGACGGTCTGACGTCACGGGGTCAACGTCCGCCTCAACTTGTAGGAACTTCCGGCTGGACAGGACAACATGGATGGCTTTCTGGAGAGTTGAGAATGAAAAGTTAGCTTGCATCCATGGAGAACTGAACTTTGCTACTTTCCTCAGTCTAAAACTGCTCGTAGCCAAGACAAAGCTGCTGAAAAAAACCTTCCGGGAGATGGGATGATATCTACAAGAAAACATTTGACATTGTATCGTAATGAACGCAAATCTTTTTCTCATGGTTAAGAAGCAAATACTGTAAATTTTGAAATTTTCACGAAGGTTTTAGTTCCGCGAATGCGTGTTTTACGTTGTTCTACTTATGTCCTATAGTTATGTCTTAATTTTTCCTCTTACAACAGATTAAGTTCCCCGAGAAAATTAATGAAGTTACGGTACTCACCACGACTGCCGCCGTGGTTGCAGTTCCACCTGTCTGTCGCCAGAGGTGCGGGTAGCGGTTTCTGGATAAAACAGGGACAACATGATAAGGCTCGCTCCCGATGTATTGCCATAAACCCTTACATGTAGGAAATCAGTTTAAATTGAAGATTTATCAATGTTTATCTTGTAACGGTCGCTCTTTCAACCAGGCGGTGAGGAACGTAGGCAAAGTAGCAAAAGAAACGAAACTTGTGATGTATCGGAGATATGGAACCATTTTACCTGAAATACTGCAAGATATGTTGAGGTCGAAGTAGACCGTGAGGACTAGCGGCTAGCGCCTGAACTACAGCTCCGAAGTGCCGCTTGTTCAGACGTTCTCCCCCGCGCCAGGCCACAGGATCCACGGAGATGTTGTTTACAAACTCCTCGGCCATTCTCTCTACCTCCTCGTACAGACCCTGAACCGTCTCTCCGTCCGCGGTAGGACACACCCCCATGAACGCCAGGAAGCCCGTTCGGCGTTTTGTATTCTCCCATTGCCAGAGGGCCTGGGGTGAAATCTTTTTGGGAACATCGGTAGCCTCACCACCAGTCGCCATCTTCACTCTTTTCGGTTTGTTTAGAACGTCAGCTGGGATGTTTATGGAACTTTAGAACTCTTAGTTCTTCGAACAGAACGTAGTTTGATCTCTTCGCGGGGTCATTTAGGGTGAAGGGTATACAATATGAAATGGTGTCTCCTGTGAATGTATCTTCCTGATTTTACGTCGTACACAGGTAGGCCCCCTCTAGCGGATGCCTTAGGGAATGCACTTTTTCCATCATATAGATCATTTATTTTGGTTAGGTAGCGCATTGCTTTTGGATGGGATGTTGAACTATTCGGTCCTTTTTTTACATTATAGGTTGAATCTACCTTATCATACTACACATGGATATCTTCAACGCACGAATGCGACTTTTTACGTTGTGCGGCTTGTTTATTTTCCAATGGACTATCGAAAATAAGCGGAATTGCCTTTGCGTTATTAATTAACAATTGAAATGTGACAAAATGACGCGAATATGTTAAAAACTAGTTACAAATGTCAATCTGAATGAAATTTCAAATTTCCGAAGATTCGCAGTTTTTGCACGAAAATTCTACAATACGTACCTTTGATAGAGGTTATTTGGAAGAGTCAGAAGACCTCCAGATATCGGAAGTTTAACGCCTGACATATACAACCTGACAACTCATAACATCTATATCAGCTGCCCCCTTGCTGGTATAACAAACGTCATAACGTAACGTCACGTAAAACGTTTTATCAGTCGCTCGTTCTCATTTAGATGTACACATGTTGTAACTTTCGCTACCGTTTGAAGTAAGACGTTACTAACATTAACATACGCCACATACAAGGTGCCAAACTGTCGTTTTTAAAAGCCAGAAAAGTTTTTAAAAGTCATAATTAATGACTAGAATAGCACACTTTCAAGCCACGTTAAAGTGTAACTATACATCAAACAACATGTGACTGGGCTTGATAAGGTATGTTTGCTGTACTGTCCACTACTGATCAGAGCTGACCACTAAGTGAGCCATGGCATCCGTGGTGATTTTTCACCTGTTTCTTCTAACAGTGGGTTGTATGGCGTTTCCTATTGAGGAAGATGGGCCGATTGTTAACACACAGTACGGGGCCGTGAGAGGCCTGTATGTGGAGGAAGGGGTTATTTTCTTCGGGCTTCCGTTCGGAGAGCCGCCGGTGGGAGATTTCCGCTGGAGACCGCCGCGGCAGTACAACAGGCCCTGGGCGCCTAACGTTCGCGACGGGACCGTGCCGGGCCCGGGCTGCTACAGAAGTGATTGCGCGCCCGGTGACTGGGATCCAGATTTCCAATGTCCCCGGAACAGAAAAGTGAGTGAAGACTGCCTCTATCTCAACATCTTTGCCCCACGGGAAATCCTTAACTCTACCGCTGCCCAATTGCCCATTCTGTTCTGGCTCTACGGTGGACAATACGAAATGGGGAGCGGCTCGGCCTACATTTACGACGGACGGTTCTTAGCTAACAAGACCAACACCATTGTGGTGACCATCAACTACAGACTGGCTGCGTTTGGCTTCCTGGTGGCTGGTCAAGGAGAAGACGCGGCCACGGGCAACTATGGCCTGCTTGACCAGGTCGCAGCGTTACGGTGGGTCAAGGAAAACATCGGGAGTTTTGGCGGTGACAAAAACCGCGTGACCGTTTTCGGACAGAGCGCGGGGTCAGATTCCGTGGCCACACTTCTAATCAATCCAAAGTTTGCCGACTTATTCCAACAAGCCATCATGTTGAGCGTGCCTTTTACCATTCCTCATAAAAGTCGATGGGAGGCGCTTCGCCTTGGAGAACACCTCGCTGAGAAACTGGACTGTTCGCACGGGGACATGAAATGTCTTCGTTCCAAAAATTCTAGCGCTCTTCAGGCAGGGTTAGGTAGAATGGGGACGTTCTTTTCGAATCCATACCGTCCACTAGAGGCGTCATTACCATGGGGGCCCACCGTCGACGGTGACATAGTACCAGCTGCTACAGTGGACAGTTTTGCCAAAGGACATTTTCAGTCCAAACCGTTCATCATAGGAACTACCTCGGAAGAAGCCGTATTATTCATCTACTCCCTTTACAACAAGCCGGTGACGACTAGGGAAACGTTGTATGAAATTTATGTTGCCTTCGGCCATCTTAAGGCAGCAGAGGCTGCTAAAGAGTATCCTGCCGATGAAACCTCTTCCGACTACCGCCCTCTTTTGTCCACTCTCACTACGGATTGGGTCTTCAAATGCTCGACTCGGAACGTCATCAGGAGCGCCATAAGAAGTGGAGACACCGATGTCTGGCTGTATGTGTTCGATCACGTTTGGTCCTTCCAACACTTGTGGGACTATCAGAAGAATTGTAACGGACACGTGTGTCACGCGGAAGACGTTCCCTTCGTTTTCCAGACGACGAAGCTACCGGAGACCAACATGACAATGACCGCTGAGGAGCAGAACATGGCGGACAGCATAGCATACTACTACGGCAACTTCGCGCACACCGGGGACCCGAACAAACCTGGCCGAGAGGCTACCGGATTTACCGGGATTCCAGCGGCCACCGCTTGGCCGAAGTACAGCCAAGAAGGGAACTTTACTTGTCTAAACATCAGTACCCCCCACACTACCCTGATACAGGACTATCGGAAAGATAAATGTGATTTTTGGGACAGAATGGACATTTACAATCTGTAGCGAAATGTGAAAACATGAAGTATCTCCGTGCAATCTTTGTTGTACATTATTGACATAGTTACGGAGGAAACTTCTTAAAAGTTATCTAACGATTGTTCTCCGTAACTCCTTTGCCTCATCGTAAAAAGCTTGTCTCTGGTATCACAGCAAATAAAGTTACACAGTCTAAAATGTTCGAAAAAGCTTGAATCGTTATCACTTTGCATGGATCCAGATAATTCATAACACAACACCGTATTTCTCTCCTATGGTACTAATAGTAAATGTAAAGCCAACTCAAGGCTTTTCTGTCACATGATTGTTGAGATATGAAATGCAGAACCAACCACCAGAAAGTACCTTTTTTTCAATTTTTTTTTCACATTTTATTTCAATATCAAAACTTGTACATTAAAGACTGAAATACATATACGACACAAAAAAGTGACATGTAGAAGTACTGTATAAGATATGGCGGGGTATCAAAAGTTACAGGTGTGACAAAAAATGTTTTTGGTAGTTAACAAATTTGCTGTTTACTACTGTTTCGTCTATGAACATCTTGGCGAGTATATACTTGTTGTATTTGGTAATATCGTTATACAAAGTTTTGAAAATCCCATATTTCTCAACAGTAAATAAGAGGTTCATGTTCTTAATTGTTGCAGGTAGTTCGGATAAATGTGTTTTGCAGCCCAGTATGATAATATTAAAAATCCTTGTAAGAAGCAAAGATCATTTCTGTCACAAGATACCTTATGATCCGTGACTGTCCAAGGAATGATCTTAATTCGCTGTGTTAAAGCTGTCTTATACATAATTATGACAAATAAATGTCACTCGGCCTACAGGTAGTGACGAGGCTCTTCTGATACTCTAGAATATTCACCTACGTATCCTAAGTAGGCCATTATTTAGTAGGTGATCCTTTGAAAGGTTAAAAGTTGAATTCTGTTGACATAAATAGACCAACGCTATCAATGATTGTTTAAACGTAAACAGTACTGTAGTAAGCATTTTTTTTTATCTCACGCAATCTGTCGAATGATTCACATATTTGTTTATTACCTGTCAATGTGGTTCCTGCAGTTGGCGCTAGAGGTCGCCTTTGCACTATAACCAGTCCAGGCAGTATAAGATAGTAAGAGTGACGGTACTACGCTAATCATATGCATTCCAGACTATGCATTATCTGTGATTCACAAAAGGATGCAAGTAAAACACGCAGATCAGTTTAGGGCTTGGGAACATTAAAAGACACCCAGATAAAGACAGAAGAAGATGTCCACCATCCGGAAAGGAAAGAAAGGAAAGGAATCTCGAACCAGTTTAGCTCAAATGAACTCAATGAACAGATGAGCTACTCTTCCACTGGTCGTGACAGAGAAGACAGACGCTATGTACAGTATTTACAGGTTCAGTGTACCGGGGAAATTCCCCTAGCTCTTTTCGACAAGCACAAAGAACAGTGGACCACGGCTTAACGCCCCGTCCTAAGGACTGCGATCTTTAACGGTAGCGTGCATGTCGGGTGAGCGACACAGCCGGGATCGAACCCGGGGCTTCTAGTTCCAGAGGCAAGATCGCTAACCACTGGACTACGCACGCTACCGGAAGAGTTTGTGTTGATCAGTGTCATGCAGCAGTACCTGAAATAGATGCCAGGGGGCAGCAAAGCACCGGGTTTCTACGGGACCTCAATAATTTCAAAATCCATCCCTGGAGTTAAGCATTTGCGCCTTAGCGGCCAATACAGACAGCTTTGGCCCCAAGTGTCAATATTCTGCAGGACACAACATTGGCTCCATATGTGGTCAATACAGGAAAATTGCTTTATGTGTTGACGTAATGATATTCAATGATATATGGCCGGCAATAGACAAAACATATCTAAAATTGAAAACTTTTTGTCGTAAACTTCGATATATTAACATTTGTTTTTAGATCGGGACTTCGCTGACCAGGGATCCATCCAAAGAATTACTGGGATTTTAGCATCCTATTTCCTAAAAAATATTTGCTCGTAATTCGCTATTTTCAGGCCGAGCGGTGTGGATTTCCCCAACGCTATGACCCGTCCTTTATCTTTAGGTATTGAAAGATCTAGAACATTACTACTCAACAATGCCCGTTCCAGAACGGCTATTTCGAATATTCGAACGTGGCAACGGTTCTAAAACATGTAAACAGTGTAGAAAACACTCTCGTGGAGACCGCACGTGTTTTTGTTTCACTCCCGTTTTTTTAAAGGTTTTAACGCCCAAACATCGGAAAGTTCAGCTTTTTGGTGGCGAAAATGCGCATTACAGGACAGCAGACGGTGTACAGTGCCCAGTGGGCAGACGATACCGCCATGTCGGCAGAAGGTTTGACCAAACAGAGACACTCTTTTCACTGAGAAGAGCGAGAGCAAAATAAAGAAAAGACAGGAGAGAATTTTTACCACGTTGTGTCAGATCACATCTTTTCTTCAAGTTTTTATCACATAAAGTTACTTAATCGCGATATGTCAATGTTTTGTGAAATGTATCTAATATACGGCAATGGCTTTGATTCTAACAGTGGTTTTCTGTGTCACACCGAACATAAAGACTGCAGTCGCAAACAGTCAATGTTCTTGTTACGTACATTTTAGATCTTTAAAGCACTGTTTCCATGTGTCGTTTGATTTTTTGAACCAGTCACAGTGATTAGATCTGTACGCTGTACCAGTAAATTGCTGTAAGTCAAGTTATCTATACCGCCCTAATAAAACTGTGAAATGTAGTGAATTCAAACCTGTCAATCGTTTCTAACTAATGTGGTGTCCCATAACTTCGACGGCACCATTATTTCGAACGAGTTTTATTTTGTCTTATTATGCAGAGGAGAGCCATTTTGCTTTTATCCACTGTGCTGAACAAGAAAACCAATAACGCAAGGTCATGCATAGAGGTGTCGTCTGTTTGCAACATGGGTATGTGCAAAGTTAACGATAATTACGTAAACAAATAAGATTTTGAATAAAAATGATGGCCGCGCTCGGGAGAGGTCACCACGTAACGGCGACTCTTACATTAAAAAAATACAACTATCGCCATACACCCTACATTGCTTGATACATAAGAAATAAACCTATACATGACACCAACAACTTTGGTCTCCGAGTCTTTATTTTGTAAAAAATACTGACCTGAACACACGCAACTTCGCTGTTGTGAACCGAACGCCCTCCCCTACTACGTCATTGCTACTCCCGTCATGCTGTTCGAAAGAGATACCTGATATCACAGCGCTGATCGCGGGCGGTCTGCACATTTGCCGTACCGGTACGGATCGCAAGGCGGTGTAACTGTAAGTACAGTCTGCCTAACAGTATTTTGGTGAGTCCTGGGATCGGGGTAAACGATTCTATGAGGCGAAATTGGGAAAAATACACTAAAACCCTCTTGTAAACATAGGCAGGGAAAATCGAACGCCTGCAAGGTCAACACGTTCAGACTTTGTGATAAACCGCAATGCTTATAAAGAACACGGAAGCCGGTGTATTAACCAATAAATTACGTTTCCTAAAGCTTTGAGCATCCCTCGTGTCACCCTACACGACCGTTTTAACCAACGTCAGCTGGGATGTTTATGGAACTTTAGAATTCTATGTTCTTCGAACAGAACGTAGTTCGATCTCTTCGCGGGGTTATTAAGGGTGAAGATTATACCATTTGAAATGGTGTATCCTGTGAATGTATCTTCATGATTTTACGTCGTACACAGGTAGGCCCCCTCTAGCGGATGTCTTAGGAAATGCACGTTTTTTCATCATATAATCGGGCTTTTTTCAAGCCATTGAAAAGACAATACCAGCGTAAAGAACTCAAAACGTATGTTTGTCTATATATGTATATCATTTCTAACGGTAAAGAGCAAGGTTAGAATGAGAAATAGTGCTGCTGTTACTTGTGTAATACAGCGGTTACAATGGTATCATGTGTTACATAAATGTATGTTATAGGCACCATTGGAATTATAATCTTATTTCGCGTTGACTGGTTGCTGTACTAGCAAAGGTCTAAAAGCGCCTCCTAACGGAGGGAATTTGACATGCCTTTTGTACTACGGCGTATTCGGGATTTTTCAAAGTCGTTGAATATGGAATACAAGCGTGAAAAACTCATAATATGTGTTTGTCTATCTCTTTTTATATGTATATACATGTATAAATCTATGTCAACAATAGAAAGCAAGGTCAGAATGAGAAATAGCGTTACTAATACGTGTATAACGTGGCGGTTACAATGGTATCATGTGTAGCATACATGTATGTGACAGGCACTGTTTGTATTGCAATAGCTTATTTAGCGTTGACTGGTTGTTGTACAAGCATGCAAAGGTTTAAAAGCGCCATCTAGCGGAGGTAGTTTGACATGCCCTCTCTACACCCTGCGTAACTGGGCTTTTCTCAAGCCCTTACAAAGTGACTATAAGCGTCAACAGCTTAAAATATGTATTTGTCTATCTATGTACAACGTGTGATAGGCACTGTTGGAATATTGCAGTAGCTTATTTAGCTTTGGCTGGCTGTTATACTAGCAAAGGTAAAAAAAGCGCCTCCTAACGGAGACAGTTTGACATGCATTGTGTACTCACGGTGTAATCCGGCTTTTTCTTGGAGTTCTTGAAGAGTAAATATAAACGCCAACAACTTATAATAATGTATTAGTCTTTCTATATGTATGTTACTTATAACAGTGGAGAGCAATTTCAATATGAGAAACATATATCTGTGCGTTTGATGCAATAATGCCTTTGAGATTGACTGTGAAATCACTCAGATTTCATGAAAATAAAGAAACTAACTATAATTTGCTACAACCGTATCAAAACATAAGTCAGCCTTGTGTTACGGTTGGGTGTGCTTATCAAACAAATCGCCAGGAGGTTCGACATTAGTCACTGCCAGACATTCCATCACAGCCTGCTCGGCAGTCAGCAGTAAATTCCGCGGGAAAACGTTGACTACCCTGGGGAAGAAGCCACGTGACAGCCGCTCCTCACACACGTAGCCGACAAGGTCGAACGCGTACGTGGGCGCCTCCTGGTCCAGACACCGGCCCCAATACTCCTGCCAACGGCTGCTGTTGTTGTTGTCCCCGTCCTTCGTGCTGACTGTGCCGTCAACAGAGCAGGTAGGGGTGTTAGGATCGGCCTCTTCGTGTGGGTTTGTACCACAAGTCCGCTTCCTAGGGCTCAGTTGGACTTCTTTTTGTTGCCACCGTCGCTTGATATTTCCATGCGAAACGACGTTTTGGTTCTGGCCGTTGGATTCCTCTAAAGCCCTCCTGAGACTAGACCTCGCTAGGTGGACTTTCTTTGGGGTCTTGTAGTGGGTACTAGACTCTATAGAGAGAAGATTATCCGTACTACAACGCCCTCTGGCGGGAGTTTCTATATTTTCATCATCATCCGGCGGTGAGTCGTCTTCATCCTGAGTCGTTCGGAGGACCGTGCCTGGCGCGGGGGCGTCTGGGTAGCTCTGGTAGTCAATGGCGAAGAAGACGACGCGACGGTCTGACGTCACGGGGTCAACGTCCGCCTCAACTTGTAGGAACTTCCGGCTGGACAGGACAACATGGATGGCTTTCTGGAGAGTTGAGAATGAAAGGTTAGCTTGCATCCATGGAGAACATAACTTTGCTACTTTCCTCAGTCTAAAACTGCTCGTAGCCAAGACAAAGCTGCTGCAAAAAACCTTCCGGGAGATGGGATGCTATCTACAAGAAAACAAACATCTTTTTTGACATTGTATCGTAATGAACGCAAATCTTTTTCTCATGGTTAAGAAGCAAATACTGTAAATTTTGAAATTTTCGCGAAGGTTTTAGTTCCGCGAATGCGTGTTTTACGTTGTTCTACTTATGTCCTATAGTTATGTCTTAATTTTCCCTCTTACAACAATTTAAGTTCCCCGAGAAAATTAATAAAGTTACGGTACTCACCACGACAGCCGCCGTGGTTGCAGTTCCACCTGTCTGTCGCCAGAGGTGCGGGTAGCGGTTTCTGGATAAAACAGGGACAACATGATAAGGCTCGCCCCCGATGTATTGCCATAAACCCTTACATGTAGAAAATCAGTTTAAATCGAAGATTTATCAATGTTTATCTTGTAACGGTCGCTCTTTCAACCAGGCGGTGATGAACGTAGGCAAAGTAGCAAAAGAAACGAAACTTGTGATGTATCGGAGATATGGAACCATTTTACCTGAAATACTGCAAGATATGTTGAGGTCGAAGTAAACCGTGGGGACTAGCGGCTAGCGCCTGAACTACAGCTCCAAAGTGCCGCTTGTTCAGACGTTCTCCCCCGCGCCAGGCCAGAGGATCCACGGAGATGTTGTCCACAAACTCTTCGGCCATTCTCTCTACCTCCTCGTACAGACCCTGAACCGTCTCTCCGTCCGCGGTAGGACACACCCCCATGAACGCCAGGAAGCCCGTTCGGCGTTTTGTATTCTCCCATTGCCAGAGGGCCTGGGGGGAAATCTTTCTGGGAACATCGGTAGCCTCACCAGTCGCCATCTTCGAATCTTCACTCTTTTCGGTTTGTTTAGAACGTCAGCTGGGATGTTTATGGAACTTTAGAATTCTATGTTCTTCGAACAGAACGTAGTTCGATCTCTTCGCGGGGTCATTTAGGGTGAAGATTATACCATTTGAAATGGTGTCTCCTGTGAATGTATCTTCCTGATTTTACATCGTACACAGCTATGCCCCCTCTAGTGGATGCCTTAGGGAATGCACTTTTCTTCATCATATAGATCTTTTATTTTGGATAGGTAGCGCATTGCTTTTGGATGGGATGTCTATTCAGTCCTTTTTTTACATTATAGGTTGAATCTACCTTATCATACTACACATGGATATCTTCAACGCACGAATGCGACTTTTTACGTTGTGCGGCTTGTTTATTTTCCGATGGACTATCGAAAATAAGCGGAATTGCCTTTGCGTTATCAATTAACAATTGAAATGTGACAAAATGACGCGAATATGTTAAAAACTAGTTACAAATGTCAATCTGAGTGAAATTTCAAATTTCCGAAGATTCGCAGTTTTTGCACGAAAATTCTACAATACGTACCTTTGATAGAGGTAATTTGGAAGAGTCAGAAGACCTCCAGATATCGGAAGTTTAACGTCTGACATATACAACCTGACAAGTCATAACATCTATATCAGCTGCCCCCTTGCTGGTATAACAAACGTCATAACGTAACGTCACGTAAAACGTTTTATCAGTCGCTCGTTCTCATTTAGATGTACACATGTTGTAACTTTCGCTACCGTTTGAAGTAAGACGTTACTAACATTAACATACGCCACATATAAGGTGCCAAACTGTCGTTTTTAAAAGCCAGGAAAGTTTTTTAAAAGTCGTCATAATTAATGGTTAGAATAGCACACTTTCAAGCCACGTTAAAGTGTAACTATACATCAAACAACATGTGACTGGGCTTGATAAGGTATGTTTGCTGTACTGTCCACTACTGATCAGAGTTGACCACTAAGTGAGCCATGGCATCGGTGGTGATTTTTCACCTGTTTCTTCTAACAGTCGGTTGTATGGCGTTTCCTATTGAGGAAGATGGGCCGATTGTTAACACACAGTACGGGGCCGTGAGAGGGCTGTACGTGGAGGAAGGGGTTATTTTCTTCGGGCTTCCGTTCGGAGAGCCGCCGGTGGGAGATTTCCGCTGGAGACCGCCGCGGCAGTACAACAGGCCCTGGGCGCCTAACGTTCGCGACGGGACCGTGCCGGGCCCGGGCTGCTACAGAAGCGATTGCGCGCCCGGTGACTGGGATCCAGATTTCCAATGTCCCCGGGACAGAAAAGTGAGTGAAGACTGCCTCTATCTCAACATCTTTGCCCCACGGGAAATCCTTAACTCTACCGCTGCCCAATTGCCCATTCTGTTCTGGCTCTACGGTGGACAATACGAAATGGGGAGCGGCTCGGCCTACATTTACGACGGACGATTCTTAGCTAACAAGACCAACACCATTGTGGTGACCATCAACTACAGACTGGCTGCGTTTGGCTTCCTGGTAGCTGGTCAAGGAGAAGACGCGGCCACGGGCAACTATGGCCTGCTTGACCAGGTCGCAGCGTTACGGTGGGTCAAGGAAAACATCGGGAGTTTTGGCGGTGACAAAAACCGTGTGACCGTTTTCGGACAGAGCGCGGGGTCAGATTCCGTGGCCACACTTATGATCAATCCAAAGTTTACCGACTTATTCCAACAAGCCATCATGTTGAGCGTGCCTTTTACCATTCCTCATAAAAGTCGCTGGGAGGCGCTTCGCCTTGGAGAACACCTCGCTGAGAAACTGGACTGTTCGCACGGGGACATGAAATGTCTTCGTTCCAAAAATTCTAGCGCTCTTCAGGCAGGGTTAGATAGAATGGGGACGTTCTTTTCGAATCCATACCGTCCACTAGAGGCGTCAATACCATGGGGACCCATCGTCGACGGTGACATAGTACCAGCTGCTACAGTGGACAGTTTTGCCAAAGGACATTTTCAGTCCAAACCGTTCATCATAGGAACTACCTCGGAAGAAGCCGTATTATTCATCTACTCCCTTTACAACAAGCCGGTGACGACTAGGGAAACGTTGTATGAAATTTATGTTGCCTTCGGCCATCTCAAGGCAGCAGAGGCTGCTAAAGAGTATCCTGCCGACGAAACCTCTTCCGACTACCGCCCTCTTTTGTCCACTCTCACTACGGATTGGGTCTTCAAATGCTCGACTCGGAACGTCATCAGGAGCGCCATAAGAAGTGGAGACACCGATGTCTGGCTATATGTGTTCGATCACGTTTGGTCCTTCCAACACTTGTGGGACTATCAGAAGAATTGTAACGGACACGTGTGCCACGCGGAAGACGTTCCCTTCATTTTCCAGACGACGAAGCTACCGGAGACCAACATGACAATGACCGCTGAGGAACAGAACATGGCGGACAGCATAGCATACTACTACGGCAACTTTGCGCACACCGGGGACCCGAACAAACCTGGCCGAGACGCTACCGGATTTACCGGGATTCCAGCGGCCACCGCTTGGCCGAAGTACAGCCAAGAAGGGAACTTTACTTGTCTAAACATCAGTACCCCCCACACTACCCTGATACAGGACTATCGGAAAGATAAATGTGATTTTTGGGACAGAATGGACATTTACAATCTGTAGCGAAATGTGAAAACATGAAGTATCTCCGTGCAATCTTTGTTGTACATTATTGACATAGTTACGGAGGAAACTTCTTAAAAGTTATCTAACGATTGTTCTCTGTAACTCCTTTACCTCATCGTTAAAAACTTGTCTCTGGTATCACAGCAAATAAAGTTACACGGTCTAAAATGGTCTAAAAAGCTTGAATTATTATCACTTTGCATGGATCCAGATATTTTATAACACAACACCTTATTTCTCTCCTACTCCTATAGTACTGATAGTATATATAAGGCCACCTCAAGAGTTTTCTGTCACATGGTTCTTGTTGAGATACGGAATGCAGAACCAATCACCAGAAAGTTTCTTTTTTTAAATATTTGTTTTAACATTTATTTCAATATCAAAACATGTACATTACAAACTGTAATACAAATACGACACAAAACAGTGACAAGTAGAAGTACTGTATAAGATAAGGCGGGGTATCAAAAGTTACAGGTGTGACAAAAAAGTCGTTTTTGGTAGCTTACAAATTTGCTGTTTATTACTGTTTCGTCTATGAATATCTTAGCTAGTATATACTTGTTGTATTTGGTAATATCGTTATAATCGCATATTTCTCAACACTAGAAAAGAGGTTTATGTTCTTAACTGTTGCAGGTAGTTCGGATAGATGCATTTTGCAGCCCAGTATGATAACATTAAAGATATTTGTAAGAAGCAAGGATCATTCCAGTCACAAGATAGCTTAATGATCCGTGAATGTCCAAGGACTGATCTTAATTCAATGTCTTAAAGCTGTCTTATACATAATTACGACAAATGTGACTCAGCCTGTAGTTAGTGACGAGGTTCTACCGATACTCTAGAATATTCATTTAAGCCCTCCTCTCACTGGACCCGCGGCACGCTGGCGGCGTCGCTGCGACCTTAACTGAATGTGTGTTACTCTTGACTTTATAATGGGAATATCATTCAAAACGTACAAGTATGACGAAAAAGACAACAAAACACACGAAGCTTATAAAGAGTAGTTTGTTGTCGATGAAATTCGTTATTTGCCTGGTCAATTCAATCGGCCGCAGCGACGCCACCAGCGTTCCGCGGGTGCAGTGAGAGGAGGGCTTTACGTATCCTAAGTAGGCCATCCTTTAGTAGGTGATCCTTTAAAAGGTTAAAAGTTGAATTCTGTTGACACAAATAGACCGACGCTATCAATGATTGTTTAAACGTAAACAGTTAAGAGATAATACTAACTGCAGTAAGCATTTTTTTTAAATCTGACGTAATCTACCGAATGATTTACATAAGTGCATATTACCTGTCAATGTGGTTCCTGCAGTTGGCGCTAGAGGTCGCCTTTGTACTATAACCAGTCCAGGCAGTATCAAATAGTATCAGTGACGGTCATCATATGCATTCCAGACTATGCATTATATGTGATTCACAAAAGGATGCAAGTAAAACACGCAGATCAGTTTAGGGCTAGGGAATATTAAAAGACACCCAGATAAAGAGAGAAGAAGATGTCCACCATCCGGAAGAGTTTGTGTTGATCAGTGTCATGCAGCAGTACCTGAAATAGATGCCAGGGGGCAGCAAAGCACCGAGTTTCTACGGGACCTCAATAATTTCAAAATCCATCCCTGGAGTTAAGCATTTGCGCCTTAGCGGCCAATACAGACAGCTTTGGCCCCAAGTGTCAATATTCTGGAGGACACAACATTGGCTCCATATGTGGTCAATACAGGAAAATAGATCAATTATCATCTTTATGTGTTGACGTAATGATATTCAATGATACATGCCCGGCAATAGACAAAACATATCTAAAATTGAAAACTTTTTGTCGTAAACTTCGATATATTAACATTTGTTTTTAGATCGGGACTTCGCTGACCAGGGATCCATCCAAAGAATTACTGGGATTTTATCATCCTATTTCCTAAAATATGTGCTCGTAATTCGCTATTTTCAGGCCGAGCGGTGTGGATTTCCCCAACGCTATGACCCGTCCTTTATCTTTAGGTATTGAAAGGTCTAGAACATTACTACTCAACAATGCCCGTTCCTGAACGACTATTTCGAATATTCGAACGTGGCAACGGTTTTAAAAACATGTAAACAGTGTAGAAAACACTCTCGTGGAGACCGCACGTGTTTTTGTTTCACTCCCGTTTTTTTAAACGTTTTAACGCCCAAACATCGGAAAGTTCAGCTTTTTGGTGGCGAAAATGCGCGTTACGGGACAGCAGACGGTGTGCAGTGCCCAGTTGGCGGAAGATACCGCCATGTCGGCTGAAGGTTTGACCAAACAGAGACAACCTTTTCACTGAGAAGAGCGAGAGCAAAATGAAAAAAAGACAGGTGAGAATTTTCACCACGTTGTGTCAGATCACATCTTTTCTTCAAGTTTTTATCACATAAAGTCACCTAATCGCGATATGTCAATGTTTTGTGAAATGTATCTAATATACGGCAATGGCTTTGATTCTAACAGTGGTTTTCTGTGTCACACCGAACATAAAGACTGCAGTCGCAAACAGTCAATGTTATTGTTACGTACATTTTAGATCTTTAAAGCACTGTTTCCATGTGTCTTTTGATTTTTTTAACCAGCAACAGTGATTAGATCTGTACGCTGTACCAGTAAATTGCTGTAAGTCAAGTTATCTATACCGCCCTAATAAAACTGTGAAATGTAGTGAATTCAAACCTGTCAATCGTTTCTAACTAACGTGGGGTCCCATAACTTCGAACGAGTTTTATTTTGTCTTATTATGCAGAAGAGAGCCATGTTTGCTTTTATCCACTGTGCTGAATAAGAAGACCAATAACCCAAGGTCATGCATAGAGGTGTCGTCTGTTTGCAACATGGGTATGTGCAAGGTAACGATAATTACATAAACAAATAAGATTTTGAATAAAAACAAGAGTCTGTAGGACACAATTCTCCGTGAAGTATTTATATTGTGTGTACATTGTGGGTGAGGTGTTTGTTAATTTCCTTTGCTAGTGACCTGCTCAGTTGTAAGATAAATGCATGAAATGGATCTTGATGTAAGTTGTGGAATCACAGACAATTTATTTTCAGAGCCTGGAACTGAAACAGGATGACACTCAGGCTATCTTAACATGCCCATGCAGCAACGGAATCGTGGGTTGTATGTGGTGCCAGGTGTGAAAAGTGCATTTTTGATAAGCGGTAATTAAAGAAGTAAAAATATTGACCCACACAAATTGCATCTCTTCACAGTCCAAGTAGTGTTTTATAGCAAGTAAAGAAAAGGTGTTTATTTATCTTTTTCTTTCAATACAGGAGGGATCAACCTGCTGAAAAGTACATTTTTACAGCATGGCACAGATAGGATCTAGAAATTCCGGGAAAAGCTACAAATTTAGATCTAGATGGCTTCTTTTGAAGATTATCAACGAACCATTCAGCCTTACAACTAAGATGTTTCAGAAATCACAAATATGCAGTAAATCCTCTTTCCACAATTTATTGCAGGCATGCCTGATCTATACCAATCAACCTATTTTGTATTATCGTAACATTGCTCGAGGGTCAAAGGTCACCGGATCTGTCAATCCACCCGGAAGTGACACAGTCTGGCCGCGGCCGCGGGCACTTTTCTGATGGACATATCTCAACAATCTTTCATCCCCTGCGTAAACTTTTTACATTGCCACAGCCTCCGTATTACAAACTACAAGTGTGAGAATTTTGAAGGTCCAGAGATATCCCATTTTCACACTGTGCGTAAAAGTGCACCGTCCGTCTCGTGCGCCAAACTAGTATGCGACCTGCGACAGGACACGGCATACTTAATACACAGACTGGAGCTCACTCTGCACATGTTCGCAGCGAAAACTCACAATTCCCGTTGCCGCATTGGTACGTAACTTGGTATATCGCTAGCTAGGTTGCGTGTGGTGATGCACGTTGTCTATTTTACAATGTAACAGTGACTATACGATCATAGCAAGTAGGAAATCTTCGTACCCCGTATCTGCCTGAAGTATTGCAGTCAAGCGTAACGGGTTATAACATGGTCGCTATGGCAGGACAGTGGCCCTTGCCATTAATTATAGGGGTGCAATTACGATATTGTATTGACGATTGAAGTAGTTACTCCAGTAAAAGAGACATTGTGCATCACCACGCCGAACCAAGCAAACGATATGCCAAGTTACACACCAATGCGACGACGGGATCGTGAGTTATAGATGCGAACGCGCAAACTAAAGCACTTCCAATACTCCCAGAAGGAGGTATTCCTCCTTCCCGGAGTAATGATGGCCGCGCTCGGGAGAGGTCACCACGTAACGGCGACTCTTACATTAAAAAAATACAACTATCTCCATACACCCTACATTGCTTGATACATAAGAAATAAACCTACGTGCACATGACACCAACAACTTTGGTCTCCGAGTCTTTATTTTGTAAAAAAATACTGACCTGAACACACGCAACTTCGCTGTTGTGAACCGAACGCCCTCCCCTACTACGTCATTGCTACTCCCGTCATGCTGTTCGAAAGAGATGTCTGATATCACAGCGCTGATCGCGGGCGGTCTGCACATTTGCCGTACCGGTACGGATCGCAAGGCGGTGTAACTGTAAGTACAGTCTGCCTAACAGTATTTTGGTGAGTCCCGGGATCGGGGTTAACGATTCTATGAGGCGAAATTGGGAAAAAAACACTAAAACCCTCTTGTAAACATAGGCAGGGAAAATAGAACGCCTGCAAGGTCAACACGTTCAGACTTTGTGATGAACCGCAATGCTTATAAAGAACACGGAAGCCGGTGTATTAACCAATAAATTACGTTTCCAAGACCATTAGCGTGTACCATAGTTGATGTTAATCATGTCTGACAGTCTGCGTCCAGTTCATCTGATGATGCAGTTTTCATAACACTTTTTTTAGTTGACTGTCCTATGCCCTCACAATGGAAGGTTTATCAAACGCTGTTGGCATAGTGAATTGATAGCGTTCCCAAAGTATATCTCCCAAATCGTTGAGTTCTTTTTTTAAGTTTGATTCCAGCAAACAACATTATGGTATTTAATAAAATTAAGGTATCAATAGAAGGTATTAATAAAAGCTACGTCATCCCTTGTCTTTATAGATGTCTGACCGGCACCGAAGGTACCGGGAATGGGAGGAGTCAGATATGCAGGAAGCAATCCGCATGATTGCGGAGCAGAGTAAAAGTGTTTACGCGGCAGCTAAAGCTTTGAACATCCCTCGTGTCACCTTACACGGCCGTTTTAACCAACGTCAGCTGAGATGTTTATGGAACTGTTTATGTTTATAAAATATTGTGCCCATCTCCCTAGAAAATTATGAGAGGTTAGAAGAGATGTCTACTGACAAAGTCACGGAAGGAATTTCTTTCAGATCAAACATGTTCAAATAGCACGTCAAAATCCACGCCTGGGGTCAAAAATGACCCCGCTCGGGTGTTTGAGGGTTAAACATAGAGGGTGACACAAACATACATCCTACGGTGTGATGTCTTAGTTGAAATCAAAACCTTTGTTCTCAAAACTATACATAAATCAAATTACACAAAACACATAGGGGCATCTTAAACGCATTTTTGAAGCTACAAATTTCCTGACCACTTATCTTAGGGTGAGGTTTATAGTCTCGTTCATATCCAAATACAAGTAAACATTGAAAAGAGACAGAATCGCTATACAACCTCAGCGGCGTTTCCGAGTAACAGTTCTAGGGGAATGCAGTTAAAAGACGCAGGGTATCTTACGAATAAGAGACAGTGAGGGCATCAGACGATTCTGAATATCAAAATAAAAGGAAGGTAGTTAGTTCCATATCCTTTTTGATGCCGTAGTTGGAAGCTGGTTCTTAGCAACAATGGAATTTATCTAGTATACACACGTATCATCTGATATCTGATGTAGCGAAACACAAATTGATGTTGTAGTAAGCTCCCTCCTTCAAAATCACTCAAAATTCCAGAAGAAAAGAAAATTACATTCTGATTCAGTCATATGATAACATTTTCCGTTGGGTGTACTCATGAGCAAAATCGCCAGCAGGCGGTGTTTACTATTACTAATACTATGGTCTACAGTTCGACATTAGTCACTGCCAGACATTCCATCACAGCCTGCTCGACAGTCAGCAGTAAATTCCGCGGGAAAACGTTGACTACCCTGGGGAAGAACCCACGTGACAGCCGCTCCTCGCACACGTAGCCGACAAGGTCGAACGCGTACGTGGGCGCCTCCTGGTCCAGACACCGGCCCAATACTCCTGCCAACGGCTGCTGTTGTTGTTGTCCCCGTCCTTGGTGCTGACTATGCCATCCACAGAACGAGTAGGGGTATTAGAATCGGCCTCTTCGTGTGGGTTTGTACCACTAGTCCGCTTCCTAGGGCTCAGTTGGACTTCTTTTTGTTGCCACCGCCGCTTGATATTTCCTTGCGGAACAACATTTTGGTTCTGGCTGTTGGATTCCTCTAGAGCTCTCCTGAGACTAGACCTCGCTAAGTGGACTTTTTGGGGAGTCTTGTGGCGGGTACTAGACTCTACAGAGAGAAAATCATCGGTACCACAACGCCCTCTGGCGGAAGTTGTCATATTTTCATCACCATCTGGCGACAGAGAGTCGTCTTCATCCTGAGACGTTCGGAGGGCCGTGCCTGGCGCGGGGGCGTCTGGGTAGCTCTGGTAGTCGATGGCGAAGAAGACGACGCGACGGTCTGACGTCACGGGGTCAACGTCCGCCTCCACTTGTAGGAACTTCCGGCTGGACAGGACAACACGGATGGCTTTCTGGAGAGTGAAGAATGACAAGTTAGCTTGAATTCATAGAGAACTATAATTTGCTACAGCTTTAATGAAGGTTAGATATCCAGGTAAACAATATCCAAAGACAAATCTTGATTGGATAAGATTTTTCAAAACTTTCGAGGGTTATCTGTCATGTTTTTTCAGCGTTACTAGAATGAACTGCTACATGAGATGTAACAAGAAAAAAAAATTCTCATGAAATCTCATAGGAGATGGAATGATTTCGGAAGAGCTAAAGACTATGGCAAAATATCAAACAAAGTACAACAATGTTAAGGTGATCTTACCATTTTGTTCTTCTTGATTAACCTCGTACGGTATTGTAAGCAAGTATTTTCTCGAGTTAAAACATGCAAATACTATAAATGTTTAGATACTCTCAGTCTCAGTGGTTTTAATATATCCACAAATAGATTTGTTTCCATTGTACTTCTACTGTTCTATAGAATTCTGAACCCCTCCTTTCCTCTCCAGTCGCGAATTTAAATCCCTGTGAAGATAAAGGCATGAAGGAATTTTCAGTGCTCACCACAACAGCCGCCATGGTTGCAGTTCCTCCTGTCTGTCGCCAGAGGTGCGGGTAGCGGTTTCTGTATAAAACAGGGAAGCACAAAAACCATTACTTGACGAAAATGAATTCAAATCTGGGAAAAATCAATGTTAGTTTTCGTACAGCCGTCATTAAAGTAGTAATATAATGTAGTCTAGAAATTTTGAGAAGCGACTATTGTTATGTATCGGGTTAATAAAACCATTTTACCTGAAATATTGCAGAATATGTTGAGGTCGAAGTAGACCGTGGGGACTAGCGGCTAGCGCCTGAACTACAGCTCCAAAGTGCCGCTTGTTCAGACGTTCTCCCCCGCGCCAGGCCACAGGATCCACGGAGACGTTGTCTACAAACTCCTCGGCCATTCTCTCTACCTCCTCGTACAGACCCTGAACCGTCTCTCCGTCCGCGGTAGGACACACCCCCATGAACGCCAGGAAGCCCGTCCGGCGTTTTGTATTCTCCCATTGCCAGAGGGCCTGGGGGGAAATCTTTCTGGGAATATCGGTAGCCTCACAGCTAGTCGCCATCTTCACTCTTTTCGGTTTGTTTAGAACGTCAGCTGGGATGTTTATGGAACGTTGGAACTTTTGGTTCTTCGAACAGAACGTTGTTCTATCTCTTCGTGGGGTCATTTAGGGTGAAGATTATACCATTTGAAATGGTGTCTCCTGTGAATGTATCTTCCTGATTTTACGACGTACACAGCTATGCCCCCTCTAGCGGATGCCTTAGGGAATGCACTTTTTTCCATCATATAGATCATTTATTTTGGTTAGGTAGCGCATTGCTTTTGGATGGGATGTTGAACTATTCGGTCCTTTTTTTTACATTATAGGTTGAATCTACCTTATCATACTACACATGGATATTTTCAACGCACGAATGCGACTTTTTACGTTGTGCGGCTTGTTTATTTTCCGATGGACTATCGAAAATAAGCGGAATTGCCTTTGCGTTATTAATTAACAATTGAAATGTGACAAAATGACGCGAATTTGTTAAAAACTAGTTACAAATGTCAATCTGAGTGAAATTTCAAATTTCCGAAGATTCGCAGTTTTTGCACGAAAATTCTACAATACGTACTTTTGATAGAGGTTATTTGGAAGAGTCAGAAGACCTCCAGATATCGGAAGTTTAACGCCTGACATATACAACCTGACAACTCATAACATCTATATCAGCTGCCCCCATGCTGGTATAACAAACGTCATAACGTAACGTCACGCAAAACGTTTTATCAGTCGCTCGTTCTCATTTAGATGTACACATGTTGTAACTTTCGCTACCGTTTGAAGTAAGACGTTACTAACATTAACATACGCCACATATAAGGTGCCAAACTGTCGTTTTTAAAAGCCAGAAAAGTTTTTTAAAAGTCGTCATAATTAATGGTTAGAATAGCACACTTTCAAGCCACGTTAAAGTGTGACTATACATCAAACAACATGTGACTGGGCTTGATAAGGTATGTTTGCTGTGCTGTCCACTACTGATCAGAGCTGACCACTAAGTAAGTCATGGCATCAGTGGTGATTTTTCACCTGTTTCTTCTAACAGTCGGTTGTATGGCGTTTCCTATTGAGGAAGATGGGCCGATTGTTAACACACAGTACGGGGCCGTGAGAGGCCTGTACGTGGAGGAAGGGGTTATTTTCTTCGGGCTTCCGTTCGGAGAGCCGCCGGTGGGAGATTTCCGCTGGAGACCGCCGCGGCAGTACAACAGGCCCTGGGCGCCTAACGTTCGCGACGGGACCGTGCCGGGCCCGGGCTGCTACAGAAGCGATTGCGCGCCCGGTGACTGGGATCCAGATTTCCAATGTCCCCGGGACAGAAAAGTGAGTGAAGACTGCCTCTATCTCAACATCTTTGCCCCACGGGAAATCCTTAACTCAACCGCTGCCAAACTGCCCATTCTGTTCTGGCTCTACGGTGGACAATACGAAATGGGGAGCGGCTCGGCCTACATTTACGACGGACGGTTCTTAGCTAACAAGACCAACACCATTGTGGTGACCATCAACTACAGACTGGCTGCGTTTGGCTTCCTGGTAGCTGGTCAAGGAGAAGACGCGGCCACGGGCAACTATGGCCTGCTTGACCAGGTCGCAGCGTTACGGTGGGTCAAGGAAAACATCGGGAGTTTTGGCGGTGACAAAAACCGCGTGACCGTTTTCGGACAGAGCGCGGGGTCAGATTCCGTGGCCACACTTATGATCAATCCAAAGTTTACCGACTTATTCCAACAAGCCATCATGTTGAGCGTGCCTTTTACCATTCCTCATAAAAGTCGATGGGAGGCGCTTCGCCTTGGAGAACACCTCGCTGAGAAACTGGACTGTTCGCACGGGGACATGAAATGTCTTCGTTCCAAAAATTCTAGCGCTCTTCAGGCAGGGTTAGGTAGAATGGGGACGTTCTTTTCGAATCCATACCGTCCACTAGAGGCGTCATTACCATGGGGACCCACCGTCGACGGTGACATAGTACCAGCTGCTACAGTGGACAGTTTTGCCAAAGGACATTTTCAGTCCAAACCGTTCATCATAGGAACTACCTCGGAAGAAGCCGTATTATTCATCTACTCCCTTTACAACAAGCCGGTGACGACTAGGGAAACGTTGTATGGAATTTATGTTGCCTTCGGCCATCTTAAGGCAGCAGAGGCTGCTAAAGAGTATCCTGCCGACGAAACCTCTTCCGACTACCGCCCTCTTTTGTCCACTCTCACCACCGATTGGGTCTTCAAATGCTCGACTCGGAACGTCATTCGGAGCGCCATAAGAAGTGGGGACACCGATGTCTGGCTGTATGTGTTCGATCACGTTTGGTCCTTCCAACACTTGTGGGACTATCAGAAGAATTGTAACGGACACGTGTGCCACGCGGAAGACGTTCCCTTCGTTTTCCAGACGACGAAGCTACCGGAGACCAAGATGACCATGACCGCTGAGGAACAGAACATGGCGGACAGCATAGCATACTACTACGGCAACTTCGCGCACACCGGGGACCCGAACAAACCTGGCCGAGAGGCTACCGGATTTACCGGGATTCCAGCGGCCACCGCTTGGCCGAAGTACAGCCAAGAAGGGAACTTTACTTGTCTAAACATCAGTACCCCCCACACTACCCTGATACAGGACTATCGGAAAGATAAATGTGATTTTTGGGACAGAATGGACATTTACAATCTGTAGCGAAATTTGGAAACATGAAGTATTTCCGTGCAATCTTTGTTGTACATTATTGACATAGTTACGGAGGAAACTTCTTAAAAGTTATCTAACGATTGTTCTCCGTAACTCCTTTACCTCATCGTTAAAAACTTGTCTCTGGTATCACAGCAAATAAAGTTACACGGTCTAAAATGGTCTAAAAAGCTTGAATCATTATCACTTTGCATGGATCCAGATATTTTATAACACAACACCTTATTTCTCTCCTACTCCTATAGTACTGATAGTATATATAAGGCCACCTCAAGAGTTTTCTGTCACATGGTTCTTGTTGAGATACGGAATGCAGAACCAATCACCAGAAAGTTTCTTTTTTTAAATATTTGTTTTAACATTTATTTCAATATCAAAACATGTACATTACAAACTGTAATACAAATACGACACAAAACAGTGACAAGTAGAAGTACTGTATAAGATAAGGCGGGGTATCAAAAGTTACAGGTGTGACAAAAAAGTCGTTTTTGGTAGCTTACAAATTTGCTGTTTATTACTGTTTCGTCTATGAATATCTTAGCTAGTATATACTTGTTGTATTTGGTAATATCGTTATAATCGCATATTTCTCAACACTAGAAAAGAGGTTTATGTTCTTAACTGTTGCAGGTAGTTCGGATAGATGCGTTTTGCAGCCCAGTATGATAACATTAAAGATATTTGTAAGAAGCAAGGATCATTCCAGTCACAAGATAGCTTAATGATCCGTGAATGTCCAAGGACTGATCTTAATTCAATGTCTTAAAGCTGTCTTATACATAATTACGACAAATGTGACTCGGCCTGTAGTTAGTGACGAGGTTCTACCGATACTCTAGAATATTCATTTAAGCCCTCCTCTCACTGGACCCACGGCACGCTGGCGGCGTCGCTGCGACCTTAACTGAATTTGTGTTACTCTTGACTTTATAATGGGAATATCATTCAAAACGTACAAGTATGACGAAAAAGACAACAAAACACACGAAGCTTATAAAGAGTAGTTTGTTGTCGATGAAATTCGTTATTTGCCTTGTCAATTAAATCGGCCACAGCGACGCCACCAGCGTTCCGCGGGTGCAGTGAGAGGAGGGCTTTACGTATCCTAAGTAGGCCATCCTTTAGTAGGTGATCCTTTAAAAGGTTTAAAGTTGAATTCTGTTGACACAAATAGACCGACGCTATCAATGATTGTTTAAACGTAAACAGTTAAGAGATAATACTTACTGCAGTAAGCATTTTTTTTTAGATCTGACGTAATCTACCGAATGATTTACATAAGTGCATATCACCTGTCAATGTGGTTCCTGCAGTTGGCGCTAGAGGTCGCCTTTGTACTATAACCAGTCCAGGCAGTATCAAATAGTATTAGTGACGGTCATCATATGCATTCCAGACTATGCATTATATGTGATTCACAAAAAGATGCAAGTAAAACACGCAGATCAGTTTAGGGCTAGGGAATATTAAAAGACACCCAGATAAAGACAGAAGAAGATGTCCACCATCCGGAAGAGTTTTTGTTGATCAGTGTCATGCAGCAGTACCTGAAATAGATGCCAGGGGGCAGCAAAGCACCGGGTTTCTACGGGACCTCAATAATTTCAAAATCCATCCCTGGAGTTAAGCATTTGCGCATTAGCGGCCAATACAGACAGCTTTGGCCCCAAGTGTCAATATTCTGGAGGACACAACATTGGCTCCATATGTGGTCAATACAGGAAAATTGATCAATTATCATCTTTATGTGTTGACGTAATGATATTCAATGATACATGCCCGGCAATAGACAAAACATATCTAAAATTGAAAACTTTTTGTCGTAAACTTCGATATATTAACATTTGTTTTTAGATCGGGACTTCGCTGACCAGGGATCCATCCAAAGAATTACTGGGATTTTTTCATCCTATTTCCTACAAATATTTGCTCGTAATTCGCTATTTTCAGGCCGAGCGGTGTGGATTTTCCCCACGCTATGACCCGTCCTTTATCTTTAGGTATTGAAAGGTCTAGAACATTACTACTCAACAATGCCCGTTCCAGAACGGCTATTTCGAATATTCGAACGTGGCAACGGTTTTAAAAACATGTTAACAGTGTAGCAAACACTCTCGTGGAGACCGCACGTGTTTTTGTTTCACTCTCGTTTTTTTAAACGTTTTAACGCCCAAACATCGGAAAGTTCAGGTTTTTGGTGGCGAAAATGCGCGTTACAGGACAGCAGACGGTGTACAGTGCCCAGTGGGCAGAAGATACCGCCATGTCGGCAGAAGGTTTGACCAAACAGAGACACTCTTTTCACGGAGAAGAGCGAGAGCAAAATAAAGAAAAGACAGTTGAGAATTTTCACCACGTCGTGTCAGATCACATCTTTTCTTCAAGTTTTTATCACATAAAGTCACCTAATCGCGATATGTCAATGTTTTGTGAAATGTATCTAATATACGGCAATGGCTTTGATTCTAACAGTGGTTTTCTGTGTCACACCGAACATAAAGACTGCAGTCGCAAACAGTCAATGTTCTTGTTACGTACATTTTAGATCTTTAAAGCACTGTTTCCATGTGTCTTTTGATTTTTTTAACCAGCCACAGTGATTAAATCTGTACGCTGTACCAGTAAATTGCTGTAAGTCAAGTTATCTATACCGCCCTAATAAAACTGTGAAATGTAGTGAATTCAAACCTGTCAATCGTTTCTAACTAACGTGGGGTCCCATAACTTCGACGGTACCATAATTTCGAACGAGTTTTATTTTGTCTTATTATGCAGAAGAGAGCTATGTTTGCTTTCATCCACTGTGCTGAATAAGAAGACCAATAACCCAAGGTCATGCATAGAGGTGTCGTCTGTTTGCAACATGGGTATGTGCAAGGTAACGATAATTACATAAACAAATAAGATTTTGAATAAAAACAAGAGTCTGTAGGACACAATTCTCCGTGAAGTATTTATATTGTGTGTACATTGTGGGTGAGGTGTTTGTTAATTTCCTTTGCTAGTGACCTGCTCAGTTGTAAGATAAATGCATGAAATGGATCTTGATGTAAGTTGTGGAATCACAGACAATTTATTTTCAGAGCCTGGAACTGAAACAGGATGACACTCAGGCTATCTTAACATGCCCATGCAGCAACGGAATCGTGGGTTGTATGTGGTGCCAGGTGTGAAAAGTGCATTTTTGATAAGCGGTAATTAAAGAAGTAAAAATATTGACCCACACAAATTGCATCTCTTCACAGTCCAAGTAGTGTTTTATAGCAAGTAAAGAAAAGGTGTTTATTTATCTTTTTCTTTCAATACAGGAGGGATCAACCTGCTGAAAAGTACATTTTTACAGCATGGCACAGATAGGATCTAGAAATTCCGGGAAAAGCCACAAATTTAGATCTAGATGGCTTCTTTTGAAGATTATCAACGAACCATTCAGCCTTACAACTAAGATGTTTCAGAAATCACAAATATGCAGTAAATTCTCTTTCCACAATTTATTGCAGGCATGCCTGATCTATACCTATCAACCTATTTTGTATTATCGTAACATTGCTCGAGGGTCAAAGGTCACCGGATCTGTCAATCCACCCGGAAGTGACACAGTCTGGCCGCGGCCGCGGGCACTTTTCTGATGGACATATCTCAACAATCTTTCATCCCCTGCGTAAACTTTTTACATTGCCACAGCCTCCGTATTACAAACTACAAGTGTGAGAATTTTGAAGGTCCAGAGATATCCCATTTTCACACTGTGCGTAAAAGTGCACCGTCCGTCTCGTGCGCCAAACTAGTATGCGACCTGCGACAGGACACGGCATACTTAATACACAGACTGGAGCTCACTCTGCACATGTTCGCAGCGAAAACTCACAATTCCCGTTGCCGCATTGGTACGTAACTTGGTATATCGCTAGCTAGGTTGCGTGTGGTGATGCACGTTGTCTATTTTACAATGTAACAGTGACTATACGATCATAGCAAGTAGGAAATCTTCGTACCCCGTATCTGCCTGAAGTATTGCAGTCAAGCGTAACGGGTTATAACATGGTCGCTATGGCAGGACAGTGGCCCTTACCATTAATTATAGGGGTGCAATTACGATATTGTATTGACGATTGAAGTAGTTACGGTGTAAAAGAGACATTGTGCATCACCACGCCGAACCAGGCAAACGATATGCCAAGTTACACACCAATGCGACGACGGGATCGTGAGTTATAGATGCGAACGCGCAAACTAAAGCACTTCCAATACTCCCAGAAGGAGGTATAAGCTAGTTCGGAGTTGCTACTACGCATGTGCAGTGTCAAAGGTGAAGGCCCCCCGACGGAAACAGTGCTCGCCTCCACATTGTCTCGATTTGCATAACAACGCCCAGACGGGTCTTGTTTCCGTCGCAGGGGCCTTCACCTTTGACACTGCACATGCGTAGTAGCAACTCCGAACTAGCTTATTCCTCCTTCCCGGAGTAATGGTGGCCGCGCTCGGGAGAGGTCACCACGTAACGGCGACTCTTACATTAAAAAATACAACTATCGCCATACACCCTACATTGCTTGATACATAAGAAATAAACCTACACATGACACCAACAACTTTGGTCTCCGAGTCTTTATTTTGTAAAAAATACTGACCTGAACACACGCAACTTCGCTGTTGTGAACCGAACGCCCTCCCCTACTACGTCATTGCTACTCCCGTCATGCTGTTCGAAAGAGATATCTGATATCACAGCGCTGATCGCGGGCGGTCTGCACATTTGCCGTACCGGTACGGATCGCAAGGCGGTGTAACTGTAAGTACAGTCTGCCTAACAGTATTTTGGTGAGTCCCGGGATAGGGGTTAACGATTCTATGAGGCGAAATTGGGAAAAATACACTAAAACCCTCTTGTAAACATAGGCAGGGAAAATAGAACGCCTGCAAGGTCAACACGTTCAGACTTTGTGATGAACCGCAATGGTTATAAAGAACACGGAAGCCGGTGTATTAACCAATAAATTACGTTTCCAAGACCATTAGCGTGTACCATAGTTGATGTTAATCATGTCTGACAGTCTGTGTCCAGTTCATCTGATGATACAGTTTTCATAACACTTTTTTAGTTGACTGTCCTATGCCCTCACAATGGAAGGTTTATCAAACGCTGTTGGCATAGTGAATCGATAGCATTCCCAAAGTATATCTCCCAAATCGTTGAGTTCTTTAAGTTTGATTCCAGCAAACAACATTATGGTATTTAATAAAAGGTATCAATAGAATGTATTAATAAAAGCTACGTCATCCCTTGTCTTTATAGATGTCTGACCGGCACCGAAGGTACCGGGAATGGGAGGAGTCAGATATGCAGGAAGCAATCCGCATGATTGCGGAGCAGAGTAAAAGTGTTTACGCGGCAGATAAAGCTTTGAACATCCCTCGTGTCACCCTACACGACCGTTTTAACCAACGGCACGGGGATAAGGTTGGTCGCCCCCCAAAGCTTTCAGCAGAGGATGAAACGGCGTTAGTTCAGTACTCGATGTATATGGCCACAAAGGGCTTCCCCCTCACCGCAGGGGTTATGAAAGCGCTGGCTAAGGAAGTCGATAAGGAAAGCAGCAAACAAAGGGGCGAGGAGCCACGTTTCGGCGGCAAAACCCCGGGGAGAAAATGGTGGAAAAGTTTTCGCCTCCGTCACCCTGAAATCTCCCTGCGAACACCGGACTCGCTGGACAGAGCGAGGGCCGCGATGTCTAATAAAAATGTTGTTGCTGATCACTTCAAGAAGTTAGGCGACATTATCGACCAGCACAATCTAAGCGAACGCCCGTATCTGATATACAACGCAGACGAAACAGGCATGGCCCTTGACGCCAGAAGATCTCGCGTCATTGTGCCCACCGCTTCAAAAAGGGCACCGGCAGGCAAATCTGGGTCGAGGGACCACATTACAGTTATGGCCCGTGTTTCGGCAGGAGGTGGTGTAATCCCTCCCATGATTGTATATGACAGAGCCCAACTATCAGGCCTGTTCAGTGACGGAGGGCCGTCTGGAGCAGTGTATGCCCACAGCGATAGTGGGTACATGACCAGGGAACTGTTCGAAAAATGTTTTTTCTGTAATTTCTTGCCCCATTGCCATAAGGCAAGGCCCCTGTTGCTGATCCTGGATTAGGCTACGTGCCACCTTTCTCTTAAGGTGTTGCAAACAGCAAGCCAAGAGAAAATTGTAATCTATGGGCTGCCACCCCACACATCACAGTATACACAGCCTCTAGACGTGTCTATATTTGCTTCTGTTAAAGCCAAATGGGAAAACACCATCGAATCGTTTGAAGTTTCAGGCCAAAAAAACAACATTCGCACGTATCTATTCGTCTGTTCAAGATCAATCATTCAGTCCCCAGAACATCAAATCAGGCTTAAAAAAACGGGGATTCATCCATTTGACCCCCAGGCCATTGATAACATCTGGAACTAAATGTCAAATGCCGTTCAGGACGCCGAAGGTCCCAGCGGCAGTACCTCTGTTGACACCACAAGCGATAAAGACACACCCAAAGTTTGCGAGACTAGTGGGAATCAGCTCGTCAACCCAATTGCTGGGACTTTGGTCCCAGCACATTTGCATAAAATACTTCGACCCACAACAACACAAAAAGGCACAGTCAAGCAAACGCGGCGCAAAAAGCTGTCGGCGAGAGTCATGACGCACGAAGATCTCGTTGAGGAACTGAAGAAGAAGGAAGAAGACGAAAAGGAGAAAAGGGCCAAGGGAGAAGAGAGAAAGAAGAAGGCAGAGTCAAAGCGGAAAGAAAAGGAGGCAAAGGAAATGGAGAAGGAAAAAAAGCGGAAAGAAAAGGAGACAAAGGAAATGGAGAAGGCAGACAAGCGGAAAGAAAAGGAGGGATGAAGAGAAAGAGGGAAGCATTTAACTATAACTGCTCTTTGTACGCAAGATATTCTTCGTTTTCACGTGACGTCACAAACGCGTTCGAACCGAGTGGCGGCCATCTTGGATGACATGTTGTGATCCGCCTCCAGCTGCGCACATGTGCTCAGGACTCATTTCGCTGTCATTCTTCTAATGCTCTTCTTTCCGTTCGCATTATGCCAGTCCTGTGCGCAGTCTATGGCTGCGGCCATAATAGTAAACGGGATAAAGGATCGACCATCTTCATGTGCAGGGTGTCCACCCAGCCGGAGACGAAGAAGTTGTATGCCTCCGTTGATTTGTACGCTTTCATCTGCTCGTTTGTCGCCCATGACGCCGAAAGGACTAGATAATTAACAATGTCCGGGTACTCCACCATCGGCACCAGCGCTAAATCGGTCTGATACGCCGATTTTCGCAGAGCGTAGGGATCGAAACCTATTGTGGCGACCTTGTCCTCGTACCTAGCCTTTGCAACACCATTTAAGGACTGACAATACGAAGACAAAACACTTGGACCCGCAGTAGGTAACTTTGACAGTGCCATCTTTATTATGTTCTATTTGGGGGTTCATCCAACATGGCGCCCATGCGTGACGTAGCGGTTTTCGAACGTTCTGTGAAAACGAAGAATAGAGGGCAACGGTTTTCATACGCCCGACACTGGCACTATGCGATGTCGAACTAGTAAATTTACGTTCGAAGTTATGGGACCCCACGTTATATTTTTAATCCACTTCGCTGTTTGTACACCTGCTGATGTTGATGTAGTGACATTTCATCGATTCTAATAGATGTTAATGAGTGTCGCGTCATTTCATGAACACTAACGTGTGATATGTTCCTGCTAGGATTGGACCGCTCTCTGTCACAACATGAAGAACACGCCAAAACTCTTCAATTAGCTTGGTAACCATCCAGTTTCAATTAGCTTGGTAACCATTCAGTTTCAATTAGCTTTGTAACTATCCAGAGAACCAAGAATACAGATGCATTGCCGGCCTTACAGTCCTGGAACCTTGGCCTTTTTTCTGGCGAAAGACTTTTTTTCTTCTTCTCAATTTGTTATAGATGTGAGCAAGGAAGCTGCTTCTCACGCAGCCCGTTAAAATTCCCCGGGGCGCGAAAATTACCTGGGCGGGCAGGGAACACTCACTGTACCGATGATATCCCGGGAGGATCTCGGTCGGTAGGTTACTAGGCTCCGTTTTGAACTCCAACCTTTTCAAAGGACTTAGTCAGAAATATTGTGAGCTTTTTCCTGGATTCGGTCATAAAGATCTGTGAACCCTGACCTCTTCCAGGAATTGTTGAGGGGAAAATTGTGAAGTCCTGACTTTTCCTGAAATCCAAATATAATACGCCAAACAGTCAGTTCTCTGCTTGCATTTTTAGCTATTTGTGCTTCTGATTACCAACACTTTTTCCTGATTAATTTTGAAGACATCGACATTATGCTCTTAAAGAAATAAATTCTAGGGGAAAACTGGAGCATTTTCTTTTGTTGTCTGTTAATCGATGTGAACCTACAAAACTTGGGATCTGTGCATTGTAGGAGAGAGTCCCGAAAGTTATGCAAGTACAAACACAAAACACAGGAATACAATCAGTAAAATGGTATACTATTCAACCAGAAAACTTGTATACAACCAGAAAACTGGAACACAATCAGAAACTGGTATACAATCGGGAAACTGGCATACAGTCTGAAAACTAGTATTCAATCTAAAGAGCTTGTGTACACCCAGAAACTTTTTAATCTCAGGAACACAATCAGAAAACTAGTATACAATCAGAAAACTGGTATACAATCCCAAACTTATATTCATTCTTGAAATTAGTATGCAACCAGAAACTGGTATACATCTAGAAAAAAAATGGTATATAATCTGAAAACCCTTAGACAATCAGAAAACTAGAATACAATCAGCAAACTGACATACTCTTAAGAAACCAGTATACGATATCTAAAACTGGCGTACAATTAGAAACTGGTACACAATCCGAAAACTGGTATTCAATATGAAACTGGTATACACTACTAAAACTCAGATATACAAATAGAGCCTGTATACAATCAGAAATATGGCATTAAAAACTGGACGCGTAATATATAATCTGAAAACTGAAAAATTGCGAACAATTGAAAAAAAAGGTTAACACTCCAAAACTCGAAATACAATAAGAAAACAGAAAACAATCAGAAAGCTTTACAATCAGAAAAACGTTGTACGATTAAAAAAAAAAACTGATATTCAATCAGGATGCTGAAAATACTAGTCGTGATCGACTCAAGTCATTCAAGATACAAAAAGTTAGGATTTTCTGAGGCGTCTCATTTCTAAATGTGTCAATTAAAACAGACTTACATTAAGTCTCCCTCAAACTGGGGTCCGAATCTGAAAAGCAGTATACCAGAAAACTGCTTTACGATCCGAACTGTAATACACTTTGAAAATTCATGAGATACTAGTAGTCAATCTGAAAACTGGTGTACAATCACATCATACATTCTGAAAACTGGAATAAATGTACATTCTAAAAACTAGTTGTCACTGCTATAAGCTTTTTAAAACTCAATATAATTACAATACAATAAAAACGATGTACAATCAGAGAACTGGAATACATTTCAAACAATCTAACATTAAGTATCCTTTTAAGTTTAGACGGCCATCAAAGTTATCCAGCTGAAAACAACATGGCGGAACCTCCGACATTAGCGTCTTGAGTTCAACAGTAAGTTGGATTGGAGTGTGACCGACAGTAGGTGTCATGCTGACCAGTCCTACTAAGCATACGCTTTATTTCTGACAGCCTATCGTGTCAGCAGGTCTTTCTGTTTACTGCCGTCCCTTCGAGCGAAGAAATTGAAACTAACCCCGTAAAACCTCCCCGATGAGCGCTAATGGGTTTGGGCGGGCGTGCAGCACTGGCGGCACCGTAGAGATACTGAGGAGTTCTCGAAGGTTACCAGGCCACGAGAGCGTCTTAAGTCTAGTAAGTGCACTGTCGCAGCAGAACCACTTTCTCTGCTTTAGTTTCCCACCCCTCATCAAAAACCGTGATGATTTGGCGCGTTCAAACTAATTCTAGTTTTTACGTTTCAGTCTGGTTATGCTGCGGATGGTCGGCGAGCCGCTGTACAGTAGTGGTGAGAGTTCCACCTGTCACCTATGGACGTCCTGGAAAAAAAATGAGCAGACTTAGTAGAGATGAGATGTGGAATAATGTGGCTCTGTTCTAACTAGTTTTTAAGAAGAGTAATGGTGGTCTGAAGCTGCAATTGGAAGGTTCTTTTTTGGAAATGATACGGTTATAAGTACCTGGAACAGCCTGGCATATGAAGCGAAACTTCCGGCTGCATGGTCCATCGACCCACTTGTCTTTCCAGAACGCCTCTGAGGAGTACACAACGCAATCTTCGTCGCCCATATAGTTGTTCGGTTGTCCCGATCCCCAAGAGTTGTACATCCCAAGTGCAAACCCATCTACCCACTCGAAGCTTCCCTCTTCGCGCCGATCGTGCAGGCCGAACCAGAAAGAATTTTTGTCGCTCACGGACCTGTACAAGGAGATCAGGAAGGCGTTGGTCTCCGCGTCCCGGGGCATGGCGAGGGTGCCTCCGTCTTCACGACAAGTCGCCCTCGCATCGCTGAAGGTCTTCTTTATGTTGAATGCCTTGTAGCAGATGTCACGCCACATACTGTAACCTTTAGGACACAATACTGGAAGACAAGTTTTGAGTCAACAACAGACGTAGGGATAGACATCGCTCATATTCGGAAACCGTTGCAGAAGTCATTCCATCACTAACAAGCCATTATGTTTTATTTATAAGATCATATGTCTTAGCTGGGGTGAATTTAAGAAAACCAGCATAAATGATATATAGCTGATATAAGACTGTAAAACACTAGGTTAAAAATATGACACCATGCATACGTACACATTTAAATTACTAATAGATGAAGGAAATAATAATGACTAGAGATTACAAAAAGATTGATAATCTATTAATGCAAATCATCTTGAAAGCACAGGAATCATCTATGAGGTAAACAATATTATGAAATGAAATAATGGCAGTTCCACAAATTTTCTTGATGATTTTTATTGATGATGCTCCTTGATGCAGATCAGTGTGACATAAAAACTTTTTCACAATATGTTCCTACATGACGGCGAGGTGACGCTCACCGTGCCTTTCCGGCTAATATTGAAAAATAAAAGTGTACTAAGAACACACGCGACTTTGATGCGCCATTGCGCCAACACCTACACAGTTGCCCCCAAGAGCCGTATCAATCAAAATATATCATTACATATAGTGCATGTAACAACCGAAAGCCAACTTTATATATTACAAATAGTTCACATAAGAAGTGTGAACCCCAGCTTACCTGGCGTCTTACTCATCTGTAGGAGACGCTTCTCCAAGGCAAAAATTCGGCTTCGTTCCTTGTCCAGGTTGAGCTTCAAGCCTGTGCTGTTGCACAGTTGACGCATGTCGCGCTTCAAGGCGTCAACAATGGCGGACATGTCGTCTCGGTCACGCTTCATTGCGTCAACAGTGGCGGACATGTCGTCTCGGTCACGCTTCAAGGCATCAACAGTGGTTGACAGTTGGCGCATGTCGTCTCGGTCGCGCTTCAAGGCGTCAACAGTGGTGGACAGTTGGCGCATGTCGTCTCGGTCACGCTTCAAGGCGTCAACAGTGGCGGACATGTCGTCTTGGTCACGCTTCAAGGCGTCAACAGTGGTTGACAGTTGGCGCATGTCGTCTCGGTCGCGCTTCAAGGCGTCAACAGTGGTGAAAAGTTGGCGCATGTCATTTTGGTCGCGCTTTACGTCAACTGCGGTGGATATGTTGTCTCGGTCGCGCTTTAAGGCCTCAACAGTGGTGGACAGCTGAGATATTTCCTATAAACGTATATATGGACATCTAAATGCCAAATACAAGAATAAAACAAAAATTTTAACTAGAGTTTGGCAACCTCATACCCCCATGGAAATTGTAAGAGCTTTTGTAAATTTTATGCGAATGACTTATGCATTTACATGGTTTATGCATGGTGATGTGAACCTACAACTAATTTGCAAATATTACAAGTATACAATTCCAATCATCGATCACTAAGTAGTTTTTCCATTTTATACTTATAATGTAAATTAAATCCTCATTTGCATATTTGGTATATATTCATGTTCCACCTCCCATGAATTACATTTTTAAGTCAAATGATTGAAAACAAACTTTGAAATGAATTATAGAATCTCCTCATGAATCATGTAAATTAAGTCATTATACCCACAATATGTATATTATTGAATGTGTACATCTCTGCCCAAGATACCTGCATGGCTAAAATGATGGAAATCTTTTCTTTCCTCTGTTATCCTCTTTGGAATGTTTTGACAGAAACGCCCCTGAAGTTCCAAAATTAAATATTAGGGGGCCCAAACCTTCCGCATTTTGTCCTGACGTCAAAAGCTATCTGCCACGCAAATGTCCAGACCGTCTCATGTCTGGGATAAGAAATACATTAAAAAGACTGCTATGATAGAAATTTCTCATTAGTTATGCAGATGACCTTTTATTTGGGATAATTTGTATTTCATATTTCACTTTGTTTAAGCTACCTTTAAGGATATAAAAATCAAAATCCGGTATTCCTTTTTTGTGTTATCCTCTTTGGAACATTTAAACAAAAATGCCACTGCAATTCCTGTACTGGCCACGGACATTTCATGGAGGTAATAGCAAAATGTTTTGTCTTGTTAGCCTCTCAAAAAAACAATAGAATCAGTGTTAGAAAAATTGCTTGACATCAGGCTTTGTGGTACAAGAAATATTTACCTCTTTATTGATGAACGTCAGAGGGGCGAGTCCCAGAGCGACCAGGCTGAACAGGACTGCAATACTGGCGGCTATGCAGCTGCGGTGGGAGCGGATGAAACTACAGACAGTACGGTAGCCGCTTGCATCACCTTCATACGCGCAGTCTGTTTGAAAACAAAACGATCTTTGTTACTGAAATCTAACAAGCTAAAAGACAGAAGAAGTTGTAACTGGAAAACTAAATGCACTTTAATCCAAAGGCAATGAAATGGTATATGAACTTAAGGTGGTTAACAGTTAGTGGTAGCTGTCTTGCTGCAATCTGTGGGTTATATAAACTCACGAAGTGACGAGAGAATCTTCTAATAGCACAACCCCTTCTTAACGTAATTATGATATTTGTCATGGAAATTAATATCTTTCAGAAAAAGATTTCCTACACATCAATCCATAGCTTCTGAAGCTATCGAGAAAACGATTCCCCAGAGGATGCATTGGTGTAATTTATGAAAGCAAACCTTTCAGAGCAATAACAAAATTGTAAAAATGCCTCCGTTCTTGAGGCGTCGGCAAAAATTCCCGCTGTATTCCAAAAGCTGCTAGTATGCGGAACCTAAACCTACCCTATAATTCACGAGCCCATGAGTTATCTAGCACCAAAAACCCCCACTGGTAGAACATGCCCAGAGCTTGATATATCGAAACGGTAAGTTCTACTGCATTACCACAGGACGACGCTAGGAGGCTATAATGGACGCATCGTGCTTTACGAGTGATGTTATTGTCGATGTTGTGGTCGTGAGACTTGCGAGCAGGGTGTCACATAACCAACCACCGACAAGGATCTAAGACAGACTTTTCCGTAACATGACAGCTAAATTTTGCACCACACCTGCACGACTGTAGATATTAGGAATGCACTCAGTTTGTGATCGTTCAACAATCATACGACTAAAAACCAGCAGGATAACAAAGTTTTACCTCCTCTGGAGACGTACAAAGCGTTGGGCATATTCGCAGCGGCGTCCGCAATCGACTGCCAATCAGTCTGCTGCTGCTGCATGGGTGTGGTGCCTGGTGGAAAATTGCAAAATCAAAATTGCGCCGACGGTATGCATTTAGAGGAACAGCAGTCTCTGAATGATTTTATGAAACCAAACTATACAACATTATGAAAAACATATATTCGTTGGCAATGATAGTATTATCGTATTAACATACGCGTTTGTACGCTTTTATACTCTTCTGTTATTGTTCATCGCACCATGGTACCAAAAAAAAATCATTCTTCAGACTCGAGTTGTATTGGTAATCCAAATATCCCAATATTATTTGTGATGGCGTCGTAGTAAGCACAGGGACCAATTTGAAAACTAGCATCGAGGTTGGTAAATATAAACTGCTTTTAAGGAGAAAGCAGTGCTTAATCATCGTGTTTACCTGAAATTGCATTTTAATGCAATATTTGCTTTTACGGCTTTTCAAAGGAACGTTTCTTCTCGCGCAGCGATGCTGGGTTCGGAAATGGTTTTGTTTTCAGCTGAGCACACCAGCTCTTCTCCACAAGTGTGTCGGGTTATTTTACGTCCAGAAGCTAACTTAAGCATAACTTAAGGCCTGATGTTCCGATAAACGAGGATTTACGTCTCTATCCGAAATGGCGGATCGTACTTGATCTGTTTGGCGAGGCAGCGGGATCATCTACTTCTTGCTCTCCCACGGGGTATATAAATATCGTCAGAGAAATTGCACCTTCTAATTTATATTCCGACCCGACGCTACTTGGAAAAAAGAAAAGAAAAAAAGAAAACAAGCTCTACACTAAGCAAGGGCTAGATAATTGCCAATCTTGTATTTACCATAAGATACATTTTTTAAAAGAACAAGCCCATTGTCCACTGACAAGTCAAGTAATACAGTGAAGATATTTACACAAAAACATTTACCTGTTTCACCAGTTTGGGACTGCTTTTGCCCTCCCGGCATGTTGCGACTTGTCAGGTTTCTGGACAGCGAAAAATATACGCCCTACACCAGGCGAGGTCCGGAATACAATGTAAATCACAGCATTACCTTTTAGAAAATTAGAAAACAGAAATGAAAGAAAATCATATTGAGTGGGTGAGAAACATCGCACGTTTTCAGCGAGACAAATTATATCGACACGTAATCATTTTCTTTGTTTGTTTGTTGCATATTGAAATAAAGGTTCGAAAACAACCTTTCAAGACTCGACTTTTTTTGGGAAAACTATAATATTTATTATATCAATTCATACATGCACTCACATGAGTAGGACAATTGTCAATCTTTTTTTTTCGTCTGATATTTGCTGTGTTCGTCACGCAACAGGTAACGTAACATGACCAATTATCGTGCAAGACCAGTTATCGTTCAGTTTGGGTCATATCTACATGTCGAGGTGTATCATGCCAAAGCCAATTATGAGCAATAAAGAACGCCATAAGTATGATGCTTAGCCTTCTCTCTCTTTTATACAAAACAATGAAAAAAGTTTACGTCCAGCGACATTACAGAATATACTCCTGAACCAGTAACAACAAGTTGCAAGGAAGCGTCATGCATGACGTATATCATATGTAATTCGACACCGCGTACTTCATCATGTTTTTCTAACTTACACGATAGCTAGTATCTTTTAAAAGTAGCTGAAATTAAATCTTTCTTTGATATTCAGACTATCCATGGTTATTCGAGGTTTGAAACTCTTGCCAGTTTTAGAAATGTTTGATTCAATCTGGCGACCCCTGGCCCGCTATAATGGTACATTTTTGCATGGCCACGCAAAAATGCCAGAATGTTAGCAATTTTTCAACTGATGTTAATTACATATCCGAACAGCGAGTCGGTGTGTGGTCTATTTCATACTGCAGCACTACTTTATTCCTCTAAGTATCTCTAATGAACTATTCGTTTTAGGGATCTAACATCGGCGGGCAAAGGCTGAATATTTCTTTCCCTGTAGTTGTTAAACAGGCTAAGATTGGAGTAGCTTCGCTCGCACTTTCATATGATTAAAATACAACATCTAAAGACAGCAATGCCCCGTTCCAGAACAACTTTTTTCGAAAATTGGAAACTGGTAACGGTTCTAGAAACATGTAAACAGTAGTAGTGTTGAAAACACTCTAGTAGACACCGCACGTGTTTGTGTTCGTTCGGCTCCCGGTTTTCTAGACGTTATTACGCCCAAACACCTGAAGTTTCAGCTTTTTGGTGACAAAAAATGCGAGTTACTGGACAACAGACGGTGTACAGTGCCCAGTGGGCGGAATATACCGCCATGTCGGCGGGTTTGACCAAACAGAGACACACTTTTCACTGAGAAGAGCGAGAGCAAAATGAAGAAAAGATGATAATCTTCACCCTGTTGTGTCAGATCATATCTGTCCTTAAAGTTTTTATCTCATAAAGCTACTTCATCGCGCGACATGTCAATGTTTTGTGAAATGTATCTTATATACGGCAATGGCTTTGATTCTAATAGTGGTTTTTTGTGTCACAACAAACACAAAGACTTCATGCAGTCACCAACAGCCACTGTTGTTTTTACGTACAAATTTTAATCTTGGAAGCACAGTTCAATATGTGTCTTGTGATTGTATAACTACCCATAGAGATTATATTTGTACGCTGGAAGAATTATCCCTGCAAATTGCTGTTAGTCAAGTCAACATTGTTGTCCTAAGACTTAAACCTGTGAGATGTAGATTCTCATTCGTTCAACGAGTCACTTGTGAATTCAAATCGTTTCTAGCTATATTTCCACCCGCTACATACAGGATTCAAGATACTAATCAAAGAATCGTGTGCAAGGATTCATGATAGATATTTGTCTAAAGTAATACTTTAGTCCTTCAGAGGAGTACTCTGAGAGGATTATATCTGGAATCCTCGAATCCTCACGGCTGAATCCTGGCTCTGAACCCTGGCTGTCAAGGTTGCAGACCACAGTATTTCTCCTATAGGGATTTATATAGTTAAGGATCCCAAGGTGAGATGCTTCGACGCTTGAAAAGTTATAGAAAGGTGCAGAATTAGGGTACCAGATTTTTATATGCTTGACTTCAAGGTTCAATCTCCAAAATATCTGCAAAATGAGGTTGAATTTGCCGGCTCGTTCTCTTTTAAAAGCCACTTTGATATGACCCCCAGCGGAGGTCACCGTACTGCAGGCGACTTACAGTAGTCGGGCGGTAACAATAACCAGGCGCGAATCCAACCCGAGCGAACAAACATCGTAATCAAACTCGTACTGTCTCAAAACTGACGTATTCCTCTGCCATTCACCATAGTTTCAGCCTCGTTAACGTGCACAGAAGAAAAACTACGGCCTTTTCAAGCAATGTGACGCACTACTTCGTACCCGAACTACTATTGTCCACGGGGGTCGCCCATTAATACTGTGTTCTGCGACCTTAAGACGACCTTGACCTTGGTTTTCTTTTGTTCATGCAAATTTTCTCAAATACCCACCAAGTGCCCTATCGTTTGAATGTAAAGTTTGAAAATTCCAATAAAGAGATTGAATTTTAGACCAGTGCAATTGGACTGTAATGCTTTAAGTATGGGGTGGGTGGGGGGCGTAACTTTGGTCAGCTATTACTTCGTAACCATGAATGAGAAAGTAAAGCAGTATCATTTCTTAAATACCCACCAAGTGCCCTATCGTGTCAATGTTAAGTTTGAAAATTCCAATAAAGAGATTGAATTTTAGACCGGTGCAATTGGAATGTAATGCTTTAAGTATGGGGTGGGTGGAGGGCGTAACTTTGGTCAGCTATTACTTCGTAACCATGAATGAGAAAGTAAAGCAGTATCATTTCCTCAAATACCCACCAAGTGTCCTATCGTTTGAATGTAAAGTTTGAAAATTCCAATAAAGAGATTGAATTTTAGACCGGTGCAATTGGACTGTAATGCTTTAAGTATGGGGTGGGTGGGGGGCGTAACTTTGGTCAGCTATTACTTCGTAACCATGAATGAGAAAGTAAAGCAGTATCATTTCCTCAAATACCCACCAAGTGCCCTATCGTTTGAATGTAAAGTTTGAAAATTCCAATAAAGAGATTGAATTTTAGACCGGTGCAATTGGACTGTAATGCTTTAAGTATGGGGTGGGTGGGGGGCGTAACTTTGGTCATCTATCACCTCGTATCCATGAATGAGAAAGTAAAGCAGTATCATTTCCTCAAATACCCACCAAGTGCCCTATCGTTTGAATGTAAAGTTTGAAAATTCCAATAAAGAGATTGACTTTTAGACCGGTGCAATTCGTCTATTATGCTTTAAGTATGGGATGGCTGGGGGGCGTAACTTTGGTCAGCTATTACTTCGTAACCAGGAATGAGAAAGTAAAGCAGTATAATTTCTTAAATACCCACCAAGTGCCCGATCGTTTGAATGGAAAGTTTGAAAATTCCAATAAAGAGATTGAATTTTAGACCGGTGCAATTCGTCGATAATGCTCCAAGTATGGGGTGGGTGGAGGGCGTAACTTTGGTCAGCAATTACTTCGTAACCATGCATGGGAAAGCAAAGCAGTATCATTTCCTCAAATACCCACCAAGTGCCCTATAGTTTGAATGTAAAGTTTGAAAATTCCAATAAAGAGATTGAATTTTAGACCGGTGCAATTTGTCGATAATGCTCCAAGTATGGGGTGGGTGGGGGGCGTAACTTTGGTCAGCTATTACTTCGTAACCATGCATGAGAAAGCAAAGCAGTATCATTTCCTCAAATACCCACCAAGTGCCCTATAGTTTGAATGTAAAGTTTGAAATTTCCAATAAAGAGATTGAATTTTAGACCGGTGCAAGTGGACTGTTATGCTTTAAGTATTGGGTGGATGGGGGGCGTAAGTTTGGTCAGCTATTACTTCGTAACAATGAATGAGAAAGTAAAGCAGTATCATTTCCTCAAATACCCACCAAGTGCCCTATTGTTTGAATGGAAAGTTTGAAAATTCCAATAAAGAGATTGAATTTTAGACCAGTGCAATTGGAATGTAATGCTTTAAGTATGGGGTGGGTGGGGGGCGTAACTGTGGCCATCTATCACCTCGTATCCATGAATGAGAAAGTAAAGCAGTATCATTTCCTCAAATACCCACCAAGTGCCCTATCGTTTGAATGTAAAGTTTGAAAATTCCAATAAAGAGATTGAATTTTAGACCGGTGCAATTCGTCTATAATGCTTTAAGTATGGGGTGGGTGGGGGGCGTAACTTTGGTCAGCTATTACTTCGTAACCATGGATGAGAAAGAAAAGCAGTATAATTTCTTAAATACCCACCAAGTGCCCTATCGTTTGAATGTAAAGTTTGAAAATTCCAATAAAGAGATTGAATTTTAGACCGGTGCAAGTGGACTGTTATGCTTTAAGTATTGGGTGGATGGGGGGCGTAAGTTTGGTCAGCTATTACTTCGTAACTATGAATGAGAAAGTAAAGCAGTATCATTTCCTCAAATACCCACCAATTGCCCTATCGTATGAATGTAAAGTTTGAAAATTCCAATAAAGAGATTGAATTTTAGACCGGTGCAATTCGTCGATAATGCTCCAAGTATGGGGTGGGTGGAGGGCGTAACTTTGGTCAGCTATTATTTCGTAACCATGCATGAGAAAGCAAAGCAGTATCATTTCCTCAAATACCCACCAAGTGCCCTATAGTTTGAATGTAAAGTTTGAAAATTCCAATAAAGAGATTGGATTTTAGACCGGTGCAAGTGGACTGTTATGCTTTAAGTATTGGGTGGATGGGGGGCGTAAGTTTGGTCAGCAATTACTTCGTAACTATGAATGAGAAAGTAAAGCAGTATCATTTCCTCAAATACACACCAAGTGCCCTATCGTTTGGATGTAAAATTTGAAAATTCCAATAAAGAGATTGAATTTTAGACCGGTGCAATTCGTCTATAATGCTTTAAGTATGGGGTGGGTGGAGGGCGTAACTTTGGTCAGCTATTACTTCGTAACTATGAATGAGAAAGTAAAGCAGTATCATTTCCTCAAATACCCACCAAGTGCCCTATAGTTTGAATGTAAAGTTTGAAAATTCCAATAAAGAGATTGAATTTTAGACCGGTACAATTGGAATGTAATGCTTTAAGTATGGGGTGGGTGGGGGGCGTAACTTTGGTCATCTATCACTTCGTACCCATGAATGAGAAAGTAAAGCAGTATCATTTCCTCAAATACCCACCAAGTGCCCTATCGTTTGAATGTAAAGTTTGAAAATTCCAATAAAGAGATTGAATTTTAGACCGGTGCAATTGGACTGTAATGCTTTAAGTATGGGGTGGGTGGGGGGCGTAACTTTGGTCATCTATCACCTCGTATCCATGAATGAGAAAGTAAAGCAGTATCATTTCCTCAAATACCCACCAAGTGCCCTATCGTTTGAATGTAAAGTTTGAAAATTCCAATAAAGAGATTGAATTTTAGACCGGTGCAATTCGTCTATAATGCTTTAAGTATGGGGTGGGTGGGGGGCGTATTTTTGGTCAGCTATTACTTCGTAACCATGGATGAGAAAGAAAAGCAGTATAATCTCTTAAATACCCACCAAGTGCCCTATCGTTTGAATGGAAAGTTTGAAAATTCCAATAAAGAGATTGACTTTTAGACCGGTGCAATTCGTCTATAATGCTTTAAGTATGGGATGGCTGGGGGGCGTAACTTTGGTCAGCTATTACTTCGTAACCATGAATGAGAAAGTAAAGCAGTATAATTTCTTAAATACCCACCAAGTGCCCGATCGTTTGAATGGAAAGTTTGAAAATTCCAATAAAGAGATTGAATTTTAGACCGGTGCAATTAGACTGTAATCTTTAAGTATGGGGTGGGTGGGGGGCGTAACTTTGGTCAGCTATTACTTCGTATCCATGAATGAGAAAGTAAAGCAGTATCATTTCCTCAAATACCCACCAAGTGCCCTATCGTATGAATGTAAAGTTTGAAAATTCCAATAAAGAGATTGAATTTTAGACCGGTGCAATTCGTCAATAATGCTCCAAGTATGGGGTGGGTGGAGGGCGTAACTTTGGTCAGCTATTACTTCGTAACCATGCATGAGAAAGCAAAGCAGTATCATTTCCTCAAATACCCACCAAGTGCCCTATAGTTTGAATGTAAAGTTTGAAATTTCCAATAAAGAGATTGAATTTTAGACCGGTGCAAGTGGACTGTTATGCTTTAAGTATTGGGTGGATGGGGGGCGTAAGTTTGGTCAGCTATTACTTCGTAACAATGAATGAGAAAGTAAAGCAGTATCATTTCCTCAAATACCCACCAAGTGCCCTATCGTTTGAATGTAAAGTTTGAAATTTCCAATAAAGAGATTGAATTTTAGACCAGTGCAATTGGAATGTAATGCTTTAAGTATGGGGTGGGTGGGGGGCGTAACTTTGGCCATCTATCACCTCGTATCCATGAATGAGAAAGTAAAGCAGTATCATTTCCTCAAATACCCACCAAGTGCCCTATCGTTTGAATGTAAAGTTTGAAAATTCCAATAAAGAGATTGAATTTTAGACCGGTGCAATTCGTCTATAATGCTTTAAGTATGGGGTGGGTGGGGGGCGTAACTTTGGTCAGCTATTACTTCGTAACCATGGATGAGAAAGAAAAGCAGTATAATTTCTTAAATACCCACCAAGTGCCCTATCGTTTGAATGTAAAGTTTGAAAATTCCAATAAAGAGATTGAATTTTAGACCGGTGCAAGTGGACTGTTATGCTTTAAGTATTGGGTGGATGGGGGGCGTAAGTTTCTTCAGCTATTACTTCGTAACTATGAATGAGAAAGTAAAGCAGTATCATTTCCTCAAATACCCACCAAGTGCCCTATAGTTTGAATGTAAAATTTGAAAAATTCCAATAAAGAGATTGAATTTTAGACCGGTGCAATTCGTCTATAATGCTTTAAGTATGGGGTGGGTGGAGGGCGTAACTTTGGTCAGCTATTACTTGGTAACTATGAATGAGAAAGTAAAGCAGTATCATTTCCTCAAATACCCATCAAGTGCCCTATCGTTTGAATGTAAAGTTTGAAAATTCCAATAAAGAGATTGAATTTTAGACCGGTGCAATTGGACTGTAATGCTTTAAGTATGGGGTGGGTGGAGGGAGTAACTTTGGTCAGCTATTACTTCGTAACCATGAATGAGAAATTAAAGCAATATCATTTCCTCAAATACCCACCAAGTGCCCTATAGCTTGAATGTAAAGTTTGAAAATTCCAATGAAGAGATTGACTTTTAGACCGGTGCAATTGGACTGTAATGCTTTAAGTATGGGACGGTTGGGGGGCGTAACTTTGGTCAGCTATTACTTCGTAACCATGAATGAGAAAGTAAAGCAGTATCATTTCCTCAAATACCCACCAAGTGCCCTATTGTTTGAATGTAAAGTTTGAAAATTCCCATAAAGAGATTGACTTTTAGACCGGTGCAATTCGTCTATAATGCTTTAAGTATGGGGTGGGTGGAGGGCGTAACTTTGGTCAGCTATTACTTCGTAACCATGAATGAGAAAGTAAAGCAGTATCATTTCCTCAAATACCCACCAAGTGCCCTATCATTTGAATTTAAAGTTTGAAAATTCCAATAAAGAGATTGAATTTTAGACCGGTGCAAGTGGACTGTAATGCTTTAAGTATGGGGTGGGTAGGGGGCGTAACTTTGGTCAGCTATTGATTCGTAACCATTAATGAGAAAGTAAAGCAGTATCATTTCCTCAAATACCAACCAAGTGCCCTATCGTTTGAATGTAAAGTTTGAAAAATCCTATAAAGAGATTGAATTTTAGACCGGTGCAAGTGGACTGTAATGCTTTAAGTATGGGGTGGGTGGGGGGCGTAACTTTGGTCAGCTATCACTTCGTACTCATGAATGAGAAAGTAAAGCAGTATCATTTCCTCAAATACCCAACAATTGCCCTATCGTTTGAATGTAAATTTGAAAATTCCAATAAAGAGATTGAATTTTAGACCGGTGCAATTCGTCTATAATGCTTTAAGGCTGCAGACCACAGTATTTCTCCTACAGGGATGTATATAGTTAAGGATCCCAAGGTGAGATGCTTCGACGCTTGAAAAGTTTTAGAAAGGTGCAGAATTAGGGTACCAGATTCTTATATGCTTGATTTCAAGGTTCAATCTACAAAATATCTGCAAAATGAGGTTGAATTTGCCGGCTCATTCCCTTTTAAAAGCCACTTTGATATGACCCCCAGCGGAGGTCACCGTACTGCAGGCGACTAAAGCGACTAAAGCAGTATCATTTCCTCAAATACCCACCAAGTGCCCTATCGTTTGAATGTAAAGTTTGAAAATTCCAATAAAGAGATTGAATTTTAGACCGGTGCAATTGGACTGTAATGCTTTAAGTATTTCTGAACTTTCTATCTGCTTCGTTCTGTGCGGGATTAACTGGGTGATCATGCCCTGCTCTGTTTTGTGCAGAATCATCATCTTCAACTCGCTGGGCCACCCCTGGCTGTCCAAGCCTATTCTTCTGTCGTTGTTTGATAGCTATGATTACACCGATATTGGCAAACACCATGATTATCAGCACCATAGTGGCTATCACACCGACGAAGGCGGCCATAAAGTCAGGGCAGCTCAGTGTGGGCATATCTTGACAGTTCCACCCCATACTAGGTTCGTAAACCACCAAGGGTAGAACGAGCCATGTCGCGACAATGGCTATGCCTGCATCACGTTTAGCAGTGTCGGCATGGGTATGGAAGAATATAGGATGCCTAACAGCAACATAGGAATTAATAGATAGTAGAGCTAGAGCGGATGCAGACATGACCTGACTATGTAATATTACATTTCTACTATACATTAGGGCTATTCTCTCAAGACTGGCGTGTCGGTTAATGGAACAGCTCAGAATTCCAATGCCCGACATGAAATCCGACATAGCCAGATTTGCCAAGTACAAGAAGAGTGGTTTGTGTAGTGTCTGTGTTGTGATGATTTTCCAGATCACAACTGCATTAGTGATGATTATGAGAATACCTGTAAGCCAAAAAATGATAGCGCCCCCTGTTCCCAACCTTTTAAGTTCAAATTCGCTGTTCGTGGAATAGGCTTCGTTGGCTTGGTCGTAGAATACAGTCTTGTTATAATTATAGTAAAATGAATGTCTCAAGCTAAATTCAGAGCTGTTGTTAAACATGGCGGAGCGTGGAGGCAGGCTTCAGCGGGATGTGAGATCGCTGCACGGCAGACGTCAGTGGCGCCGTCCGTTACCTGGAGGAAAGAAGAGGCTGAATGTAACGAGACATAATTGTAGCAGCTCTAACTGAGGAAGGAAAATCTCTGACTGGGAGACTGAGAGAGGGGGGTAGAAAAGGCAATACTGAGGGAGAAACAAGAGGGTGAGAAGAGGCGAAAGGTGGTAACACATAATCAGAAAGGCTAGCAGAGGTGAGGAAAAGCTCAGACAGGAAGTAAGACAAAGAGAGATAAATAGAGAGGAGCAGAGAGACTGAAAAAGAGACAGAGAAAGAGAGGTAAGAATAGGCAGAAGGCGATTACACGCAATAAAGAAGGCTAGCAGAGGCGAGGTAAATCTCAGCCAGGAAGAAAGAGAGAGAAACAGAGAGACTAAAAGAGAAAAAGAAACAGAAAGGAGAGAAGAGGCATAATGTGTCTACACATAATCAAGAAGACAAGCGGCATTAGCTTAGGCCGAAAAATTAGAGACCGGGAAAAAAGGAAAGGAAAATGATATCGAACCAGTTTAGCTCAAATGAACTCAATGAACAGATGAGCTAATATTCCACTGGTCGTGGCAGAGAAGACAGACGCTATGTACAGTATTTACAGGTTCATTGTACCAGGGAAAATTCCCCTAGCTCTTTTCGACAAGCACAACGAACATTGGACCACGACTTAACGTCCCGTCCTAAGGATTGCGACCTTTTCCGGTAGCGTGCATGTCGGGTGAGCGACACAGCCGGGATCGAACCCGGGGCTTCTAGTTCCAGAGGCAATATCGTTAACCACTAGACTACGCACGCTACCCGGGAGGGACACACACACACACACACGCACACACACACACACACACACACACACACACACACACACACACACACACACACACACACACAAACACACACACACACACACACACACACACAGACACAGACGCAGACAGAGCAATAGATAGAGTGAAACAAAGAGACTGAAACAGAAACAAAGACAGAGGGAAAGAGAAATGAAAGAATAGGCAGTATGTGGCTACACAAAACGAGGCTAATAGCTCTAGATTTAGACAGAGAGGGAGAAAGGGTGATAGAGAGGGATAAAGAGAGAAAGAGAAATAGAGAGATTCTTGAAGACGAAGGCAGAAGGTTAAAAGACACACCGTCGTAGGTATATAGGGGATACAATATTTACACAATATCTAAAACGAGATTTTTACCTATAATTAATCCGGAGATTGGGGGGGGGGCGCCAACTTTTATGTCACACAACGCCTGTACGGCTAACGAACGTGGTGACTTCTCCTAAACCTTACCAAACAACTATTGCATAATACTCATATCAATATATCATTTTTCATGTTGCCATGGCAACATTTATATGACTGGCCATTTTTGACCAAAGTCGCCTATTTTGGTTTCAATAATGAATGAAGACCTTTATTGCACATTTCTGCCACACTTGGCTAAGTACAGGTCAATAACAAACAACAACAAAATAAAATACAAGACAGTACAGTTAGCGGATACAAAAGAATATGACTATCATTAAATAAATTCTACTTCTCCTCGCTTTTCGGTTATAGTAGATATAAAAGAACAGACGTGTTTTTCAATGAGAGGTTTGTTTAGTCGCATTAGAAATATGAATTTTTGAACAGTACTTAAATGTGTGAAGTAGGGAAATAGGTTTTCTACAAGTTTATACAGTTCATTTCTTTCTTTGGTATATAATACACATTCTACCACAAAATGACATTCGTCTTCTACTCTATTCAAAGTACAATGTTTACATAATCGTTGTTCTAGAGGAGTGCGGGTATGTCTTCCCGTTTCAATATGTAGTTTGTGGCAGCTGATTCTTAGTCTTGTGACTGCATTCCTGACCCTCATATTTGAATTACTTAGATATTTTTCTTCATTATAAGTAGTTTTGAATAATCTATATGATCTTAACTTATTTTTGGAAGCCCCACCTTTGTTGTCGTTATGCATTTCTTTCAGAAACGTTTGGAAGTAAATGTCTTTTATCCGTTGGCCAATGGAACTAACAATTTGTAACGTATTTGAATTATATGAAATTGGTAGGTGCCATAAGAAAGCAAACCCGCTCTCCTCTAAAGACTTACGTATTCCTGTCGCCCAACATTTCACACCAGATTTGTCTAGATCTAACTGACAGCAGAAAGCATCTGCTTGAAAACTGTCGGCTGACACATTCTGGCGAATGTACTTCCGAGGTTTTCTTGCCAAACCACACCTATGTTCTTAGATCAATTGTATGTACATTTTATGTAATTCAATGTAAATGTATTGTTTTAGTAGTCATTGAATATGCTTATATAAAGACGTCATTAGTCAAAACCCAAAATGGCGGCCGTATAATTATCTCAAGTGTTACCAGTTTATTGTCCCTTTTCTTACGTCAGTCCTTTTTCTTCTTTTTTTTACAAATAAACCATCAAATGAACATTTTCGTTTATCTTTTAAGTGTTTTGGCGTTATCTGTTGAAAAAAGGAGTGATGTTTCGTTGGTGCACCCTTGTCCTTAAAAGCTGTCAATATTTTGTGCATCGATCAACATTTTGGGCTATGTTTGGATCTTTGCAAAGGTCAAAGTAGGATATAATTTTACTGCAATTTCTCAGCGAAGGTAATCATATGTATTTTCTATCACAGTGATGGTTTGTTAATGGTCCGTTGCTGTGTACATGTCTCTAAAAGTAGACCATATTTGTGGCATGAGTAATAATAAAATTGCGTGCAATGATTGAAGCCTTGAAAGTGTTTTTATCAACCTCATCTTTTAAATGATAAGTCATCTTTCATAATCCTTGAAGGTACAGTATCAGAATTTTACTAAGGTGCCTATTCAAGTATGGTGGATCTACTCAATAAAATCATTGTGCCTTTGGTTAGAAACCTAAGAAATGATTACCTTTTCCCTCGGCCAAAGGTGGGTAGGGTAACAATATTTCTATCAACAATCTAGCCTTGAGAGAAACACTACACCATCTGTTGGAGGTTTTTGTAACGTTTCAAAGAGAGGGGACTTGTATGAGTTTGGTATGTACTTTTAAAATCAATTGGTAATTTTAAGTGGATAAGGAAAAAAAAATAGGCATGCTTTAAGCTAATGATGTTTTAAAGATGTGGGGTTGTATATGCCATATAGTTGCATGTAGGCATCCTTGGAAAAAAATTCAGGATAAGGAAATCTATAAGAGCGTCACGATAGATGCTAATGTACATGTATATGTCCACATTTTAAAATTTCTGTGAATAGTTTGATACGTTACAGTGCACTTTGTTGCGATGTCAACTAATCAAATAGACGACACTTACCTAAACTTAGAGTCTCCCTTGTCTTCCGACACATGAGGTAGTTAGGTTGGCCCAGCAGGCTCAATCAGCAACCATCCACCTTACATCCTGCCAGTTCATGTTGACTGCGAAGAGGTCCCTCTCAATTGTCTGTCTAGGTAACAACGAAAACTTAGACAGAATGCGAATTACGAAAAGAACACTCAATTTCTATCTTTTTTTACAAGTACGTGTACTAGCACACGTGCCTCTTCAGTTGTATATTAATTCTATACAAATATACATTAAATAATTGCTGAATTTCTAGAAACGTGCCAAAAGCTAGGTTGATATGATTTTTTTTGGGGGGGAGGGGTTCGGAAGTAATATCCTTTTGGAAATTCCGTTTGTTTTGAAATTAAAACAGCCCAGCATTTCATAAATCATTACATGTACGAAATATGGCCTATTTTAAGAGACAAGAGACAGCAACAATACAAGACCCAAGATTATACTTGCATGTATCTAATAGACAATAATAATCTGCTACAAAAATAAAAGAGCAAATTTTCAGCACTTCAAATATAGCCTAAACTATTATCTGTGCGCATGTTCAAACTCTGGTCTACTTTTAGGGGCATGTAGACAGCAACGGAACAAGATCTCAACTTTTACAATCATTAATTCTATTAACAATGCATATGTGTTCTTCTACGAAAAAAATTGAATTCAAAGGAAAACACTCCAGGCATTCTCGAGTCATATCCTGTTTACAGACGGACGGACTCACAAATACACTCACGATCGCTGTGCAAGACATTTTGGCAAAGGTTATGTCACTGCCACTGTCTCGACATGCCACTGACATTTTCAGAGCTTCAAACACAAGCCCAATATATTGATTTCTGCATGCATGTCTAAGTTATAGACATTACTTCTAGGGACAAGTACACAGCATCTAAAAGAACATTCAACCCCTCCAGCCATGTGATAGACAGGGTTAAAAAAACCGTTTACCTAGCTGCGCTGCGTAACCACATCTAAGTCTTATCGCTAAGCGAGCTACGTTACCTAGTTTCAAACAGAAGACTGTGGGTGTCGTGCGAGCGGCCTAACGCTTGTGCACACCAATGGTCAAAATCAACGTTGCAACACCAGTTTAGGGCTCGACATCTAGAACTGAATATTGAGCTATCGTTCTTACTTTTACTTGAAGGCCATTCCAATTTTCTTTCGTGATTTGGATTTATCTACTATCACCAACTTCCAGACGACCGTCGTTTTTTTTTTTTTCGCTACATTGGTTTTGCAGAATATTTTGACCTGAGCACAGTTTTGCGTTAACAATTGTTTTTTCTTTTATACCGTTTATCATGACAGAGTGCAATGCATTTGAAAAAAATACCCCAAATTTAAGCAAAATGGGTCTCTCTGGCGCAATTTGAAAAGCACATTTTTTGGTCGTTCTCGTTACCACCGCCGACGATAATGACAATGGTGTCGGTAAAAGGGACCACCGAAAACCACTCTCAATCGCATAATTTGTCTCTCAAAATGCGGGAGATTGCGTTTTTGAAGGCTTGAAGATCCAAAATTTCCAGTGGGAGAATCCCCCCTAAATTGCGACCGCCCTCTCCCTACCCATATTATATTTTGGTGGACGCACTAATGAACCTGGGCTGGCGGGAACGCTGACGTGATGTCAATCACTCTGATTGCTTCACACCTTTGCAGACGGGAATTAGATTTGTTTTGGTCACACCAAACCAAGCCTCCATCGTTCTCCAGTTAGCACATTTAACAATTACCCAGCTTTTATTCGAGACATTCCTACGCTAAAGCTTCGTGCTGACACCGCTAAATCCCTAAATTAATATTTTCACACAAAAATGTCCCCTCCTCCCCAAGAAAAGAGGCCCGTCGAAAAATGCTGCTTCCGCCCGGACGCGCCTCGATCCCGGACTCCAGTTAGATCCCGGCGCAGCCGTGGGGACGGCACGGAACCCGCCGAAAACTAAAATCATACGCACTTTTCTTTACACGGACACACACGCAATTAACCGGCAGAAAACTACAAGCTAAACAGAGAAGTTGAAGCTTGCAAGTCACTGGGACCTAATAACATATTATCACGTCACTTGCTGCATTGGGTATTTCATCCAGAAAGCTGTGCCGACGTGTCTGGCACTGTCCAGCGCAACGGCTAAAAATCATAGCATTCCGTGTGTTCTCCTATGTAATATCGTTTTTTTCTTCTTGTAGATAATTACTCTCACATTCTCGTGTTTTTGTAAATGAAAATTACCGACCGATGTATGTAGTTCTAATTTCCCGGGGTTGTTATTATAATAGTCACGGCATCAGTTAAATGGCACACGCCAGTGTTTGACTCGTGCCGAACTATTTCCTTGCGCTGTGCATCAAGTGTAATGTTACGGCGTTTCATAACGTTAGAAATATGAAAAATGGAGCACTACCTTAAATAAATATTTATAAACACACGGTAAAATATTAATATCAGATGCTAAAAAAGCAAGGGGGTTGTAGAGAGAGTTACTGTTTTACAGCAGAACTGGATCAGACCGGTTTCTTTTGTTTACAAAACCGAGCGCCATGTTTTGCTTTGTTCTTACAAATAACCTTTTCGGTTCATATACTCTTACTAATAACATCCTTGTTTTGTTCTTCATTCCTGAAACTTTTATCATTACTTTACCAACGTGTAACGTTTCGTCAAAGCGATACCATTTTGTTCTTTAAACATTCAGAGTCTGTCTCTCCCGGTCGATACAATATTTCAATTTTCATCCTATATGTACAAAGTTTTCGTAAATATCATCTAATTCCTCTGAAGCCTTGGACAATTTCGGCTTCGCGACCTATACGCGATCTATGGTACAAAGAAATAAGCTTGCAAGGTTAATACAGGCCGGCCTTACCTTGTAGATGTTTCAGCAGCAAGACGACAGCCGTGCGTCCGCGGCGGCAACTCATCCTCAGTGGTGTTCTCCAAACAGTTGCCTAGGAAACATCGCGTGGACGTGTATTGACGTCATTAACTTCTCTTTCATAACGCTTGTCAATCATATATTGAGTTATGCACGGACTAAAATCGTTTTCATACACACCGTTTTGCAATTAATTACGATATCAGCCCAGAATTTTAGATGGTATTTCAGTAGGTCTAACATGCATTTATATATCATGTTCCTTTCAAATAATGCAGACTGTTGGAATATTAAAACGTGCTTCAAGCAAGGACAGGAATCTGTGCTTCCGTACATTAAATATTTCAAATTTGTCTTTATGTGTGTACCCGTAGCGTTGGAAACAACGGCGTATGTTCATTCATAAATATATATGCCATATTCCATGCAAAGGATGCATATTGCGGTAAAATTGAATCGGGCTCCAAGACAAAAATTTAGAAAACAAATTAAATTAGTGCGTATGTACTGGTTACGTTGCAATCGCGTATGTGTACAATGTCATATGAATTTAGAACATTATTATCTGAAAAAGGATGCGGAATGCTAAATGTTTTAAAGTGCTCCAAAACGTGAAATCAAAATCTGTCATAATTGTCTACATTTATGAATTTAAATACCGAATTTCATACCATAAGGCAGGATGTTGGCAATTGGAAACGACCTTTATAAGACATAGTATGATTCCATAGACTTCCAAAGCTATTGAAATATTTCAAATTTCTCTCTGCGCATGCACTGGTAACGTTAGAAACAAATACGTACGATGTACATTTCAAAAAATCTATATACCCTATTTCATTAAAACGGTTAATCCAACTTGTATAGACATTAAAGAAAATTCACACTAGTCTTCACGTAAGTAACGTTAGAAACACCGTATAAAAAATTAGATACCATTTTCATGCAAAGAGTGCATATTAATGAAACATTAAAACGTTCTTTAATTGATGGCAGAAATCTTAACTTTTATATACAAAACCTTTTGAATTCGTCGTAATGTTCTGGTGACATTGGAAACAGTCGCGTATGTACATGTACATGTATGAATATATAGATTTATATAGCATATTTCATGAAAATGATACAAAATGCTAAAATGTGAAAAAGAAACTTGAGCGTTTATACAAATTGATAAAATGTTTTATGAGCCAATGTCTGTAAAGATCAAACAATAGTGCTCACGGTCTAAAAATCGATTCGACTCATATTTTGAAAAGAGATAGTACTTGGCCCACATCCCCTGAAAATAGCTTTCCTTCCGCTGAACACCCATCGTTGCCATGAAAACAGCCAAAACAAGTTTTAGGGCCATTTTGGCAGTATGGCGACAACATGGAAATTGGCAAAGTTTAGAGCACGCTCACTGCCGAATGCTTTAACGTAGCGCAAAACTCAATAGTATATTTTAAGACCAATGCCTAAACGTTTAAAAATGGTGTGAAGTCGATGTACAGATAGAGTTAAGCACTTGGGCATCCTCAAAACAATATGATGTTTTAAGGGTTAAAAAAACTATAATTTTTGCCTGACTTTGAGACGCTATAAGTCTCAAAGTGTAAAATATTTTTGCCTGAAATTTATTAGACGTAGAGGTACATGGAATAGCTACTAAATAAATGCTTGCAAAGTTTGGGTTCTTGTTTCAATAGTCTGAGATTGCCACCTGAAGTAGGTCACTTTTCGTGATTTCAGAAAAAATGTGATTTGTCCTAACTTTGACATACAAAATCTGACAAACTAAGATATTTCTGTAGTTTATTTCCCTGTAAGAGGTAGACCTTATTGTTGTCTATACAATGCATGCTAGCAAAATTTTAGATATTTTTCCCTTGCCGTGAACTTGTCCCTGAAAGTAGGTCATTTTTACACTTGTCTTTCAGCTGATTAAAATACCAAAGTGAGATTTTATTCTTGTTCAGTTTTTTATCAGATGTTAACCTTATTGTTGTCTATCAAATGAAAGGATTCAAAGGCTAGGTTCTTGTTTTGTCGATGTGTGGCAGTCCCTGAAAGTAGGTCATTCTTTGCACTTGTCTCGAAAATGGGATTTCTGACTTCGTTGAGCTGATGAAAATACTAAAGTGAGATTTTCTTTTGGCTCAATTTTTTGACAGATGTGGACCTTATATTGCTGTCTTTCAAATGAATATTTTCAAAGCCTGGGTCCTTGTTTCATTGGTACGTGGCAGTCCCTGAAAGTAAGTCATTCTTTGCACTTGTCTCAAAAATATGATTTTCGACTGTCTTTCAGCTGATGAAATTACCGATTTCAAAGTAAGATTCTTTTCTGACTCAATTTTTTATCAGATGTTGACCTTACTGTTGTCTATCAAATGAATGGTTCCATCAATTTTTAAAAGACAAAGCAACTATTAAAAGATACAAAAGTTCTACTTTATTTAACGAAAATACTACGATCACAATCCAAAAATGTACTGTCGTACTATGGCAGCAATCCAACACTATACATCAAAGTCATTATCAAAATCGTAAGATTCATGACATATGTGATACACAAACCATGTGGAAATAGACTGTAAATGTCTCACAATTGTATGGTCATCAAATGTAAGTAACTGAAGTTTCTGGAATCAAAGTATTATTAGTAACTTGCGATCGTAGTTGCTAGGGGAATTACACTTTTGATTAGCGGGTCGTGGAATCAATCCACAGTCATGCCAGCCACCGTCACCCCTGCATACAACCTCTGGCTCTTGGACAACGACAGCTCGAAAAACCTTTTAGGTATACGCAAACTAAGAATGGCAGTAACGATCGCACTACAATATCAGAGGCGGCGGCACAAAACTTTTTATGGGGGGGGGGGATAATTGAGATGAAATATTCGGCGCGACAATAGGGGGGTCCGGGGTATGCTTCCCCTCAAAATTGTGAAATCTGAACCGTCTAAAAAGCTTTTTTCTGCATTCTGAGAGGCAAATTTTCCTGGAAGAGTGAGCTCTATTTGTAACAAGAAATGCATAAGGGTTTCAGCATGATTTTTGGGGAACGGTGCCCTCCCGACATATTTTTTCCGCCAAAGGCACGGCATGCTCTCACGGGAAAAATTTAAATTCTTGACCCATTGAAACACAATTCCTGGAATTCTGAGGGGCAAATTTTGATGGTAAAGTACAAATTTCAATGACACCTCTATATGTGAAAAAAATACAGAAGGGTTCCAGCTTGAATTTTCGGGGGCAACGCCCTCCCGACATATGATTTTTCCGCCTGAGCGCGACATTGAAAATTCTGACCCATTGGAACGCTGTTTCCAGAATTTAGAGGGAAATTTTGCTGATAAAGTAAGCTAAGTTTAATGAATCTCTATATGTGAAAAAACTACAGACGGGATTCAGCTTGAGTTTTGGGGTGCGACGCGCCCTCGAGCCCTACCGACATATTTTTCGCCGGCGGCAACGTAACAAAGTAACATTCTCCCCCTGCCCCCTGTGCCGCCGCCACTGAATGTACCAAGACATCAGCCTTTAACACCATTCGTTTGATGTTTTAATCACTAAATCAGTACATTTGAAATTACATGACTGCACCGTGGTAAATTAATATCTGATTAAAAGGAAAAAAAAATCGTATCTTAATGACCTCAATGCCAGCCAAAAATCCCAATTCGGGCAAAAAGGCAAATATTGACCTACTTTCAGAAACAGCCACACGGTAATAAAACAAGAACCCAGGCTTTGAAACTTTTAATTTGATAGAAAACACTAATGTCAACATCTGATAAACAATTGAGTCAGAAAAAAATCTTACTTTAGTATTTGAACAGCTGAAAGACAGCCCAAAATCCCAATTCGGAAACAAGTGTTAAGAATGACCTACTTTCAGGGACTGCAACTTACCAATGAAACAAGAACCCAGGCTTTGAAAATATCCAGTTGATAGACAACAATAAGGTTCACATCAATTGAGCCAAAAGAAAATCTCACTTGGTATTTTCATCAGCTCAAAGAAAGTCAGAAATTCCATTTTTGAGACAAGTACAAAGAATGACCTACTTTCAGTGACTACCACACATCGATAAAATAAGAACCTAGCCTTTGAAACCTTTCATTTCATAGACTACAATAAGGTTACCATCTGATAAAAAATTGAGCCAGAATAAAATCTCACTTTGGTATTTTCATCAGCTGAAAGACAACCGAGAATCCAAATTTGAGGACAAGTGTAAAAATGACCTACATTCAGGGACAAGTTCACGGCAAGGGAAAAATATCTAACATTTTGCTAGCATGTATTTTATAGACAACAATTAGGTATACCTTAAAAATGAAATACAGAAATATCTTAGTTTGTCAGATTTTGTCTTTCAAAGTTAGGAAAAATCACATTTTTTCTGAAATCACGAAAAGTGACCTACTTCTGGTTGCAACCACAGACTATTGAAACAAGAACCCAAACTTTGCAAGCATTTATTTAGTAGCTATTCCATGTATTTGTATGTCTTAAAACAATTTCAGGCAAAAATATTTTACACTTTGAGACTTATAGCATCTCAAAGTTATGCAAAAATTACAGTTTGTTTTTGAAGCATTAAAACATCATATTGTTTTAAGGATGCCCAAGTGCTTAACTCCATCCGTACATCGACTTCACACCATTATGAAAAATGGAAGGGAGACAAAACAGGTGACCTCTACCTCTGCAAGTTGTCTCCCCCTTAACAAACAGAATACAATGTTCTGCTTTACGACAGGGAGTCACAAACACTTGACCGTGATATCAATATTGGTCTCCCCGAAAATTGTAATAGTACGATCCAATGGCATAATGATTTTTTTTTAAGTTGCTACATGCTTATCAAAATACTGCCAGGTAACGTAAACGTCCAATTTATTTAAAACGTTATTGATCCTAAAACCGCGCGGACAGAGCCAAATGTTTAACCCATGGGTAGAAATATCAGCTCTTCTAACAAGAAAATGCATGGTCTGTAAGTTTTTCTCCGCCTGTTTAACGCCGTGCGAGCATGTATTTATACTGGGGTATATGGTGTAGAATTGTGCTAGGCTTACCCTTTATCGTCTACCTCAGTATTTTCCCTTCTAGTGCTATGCTTGAAGAACAAACATGTAGACCGGAGAAAAATGCACAGTAACTGTCGAAAGTAGTCTACAGACAAATGACAGTAAAGTCACTATGTTTGTCCCTCCGCTTGCCCGACGCGATGGAAGAAAAAAATTTTGGTATTGTGAATTTCCTCGACATCAGCAGCACGTGGCGTTCACGTGATAAACGCATGGCCATGATGTTATGTCGTGCAAAAATGTATCATCTGAGCGGGGGTCGCTAGGTTGTATCAAACCTTCCTAAATCTCGAATAACCATGGATAGTCTGCATATCAAAGAAAGGTTTATCGTCAGCTACTTTTAAAAGATACTAGCTGTCGTGTAAGTTAGAAAAACATGATGAAATACGCGGTGTCGAATTACATATGAAATGCGTCATGCATGACTCTTCCGTGCAACTTGTTGTTACTGGTTCAGGGGTTTATTCTGTTATGTCGCTGGACGTAAACCCTTTCAAATGTTTTGTATAAAAGAGAGAGATGGCTAAGGATCATACTTATGACGTTCTTTGTTTCTCATGAGAACAGGCTTTGGCATAATACACCGCGACATGTGGACATGACCCAAACTGGACGTAAACTACTCCTGCACGTATATAGGTCATGTTACGTTATGTGTTCATGATGAAGCTTGTGAGGGTTTATTGAACTTTTGAACTTGTTATTGGCTGATGAATGATGTAATGCTGAAACCTTAAGTGGGATGTTTGTCCAGCCCTGTGTTTGTTCAAGTCACCGCGTACCGCCCAAAGCAAACACGAGGAGCTACAAACTCGAGGTACATGTTAGTAGTTTTAGAGACGTTCTCTTGGCAGAGGTCCGCCATGTTGAGGGTTTGCGAGAAACTACGTGAGGCGGACGAGAGGGTCAGGAGGTACGGACCAGTCCCTGGCGAGACTGTCTACCTCCGTGCCCTAGTGGACGCCATGGCGGACATGGACAGGTTGGTGGAAGTGGGAGACGTGAACTTGGAGAAGACACAATTTCACAAGGCCATGATGTTGTACAGGACCGCATCGCTTCTCTGTGAAAACGCAGATGTAGCAAAGAGTCTCGACAATCATTACTGGTACGCAGAGAAACTACGAGAAGGGAAAAGAGGAACAATCCCTTGTGATTATGAGCCCCAAACCAACGATGAGAAAATGTCTTCGCCTGCCAAGGTGGCTGAGAAGTTTCTACACCCGGATCAACGGTTAATTTCTGGCTGTGACAATGACCCAGTTCTGATTGAATATGCCAAGTTAATGATAGAAGGAATCGCAAACGAGGATAATATGTTAAGGGTGGAGGCCATTAAGAGTATCGGTGATGTATACCTGAAAAGAGGAAAAGAAACTAGAGACACGCCAGGTTTGACCAAGGCCACTGCTCTGTACAGCACTGCACTGGCACAGTGTGAGGGGGTCCATGGCATAGCGGGACTCACCGATCGCTTGTTCTACACAGCAAGAATCAGAAAAGAGATGGCAAAAGAGAAAACAACCAGGAAGAAGGTAGGTGTTTTCCCGCGTTTTTAGAGTGGTGTTAAGATATTTTGCATAAAACTTAATGTTGCCGTGAGAAGTAATATTTGGATGTAATTCTACTTTGGTAGAAGTTACCTTCTGAACGTTGTACATTTTTAAAAGGTACAATTCATTTGTTGTGTAGTATATACTTTATTCGCGTCTTTGTTTATGGCACTGGAGGGCACAACTATGGCGAGTAGAAACCGTAATCAAGGCCACTGTTACACTGGTGAAAGCCACGAGCAGACTAAGAGTCATCCGTTCATGTTTGCCTCACTTGTTAAGCAAACTCTAAGCTTCTTAAAATGGCATTTAGCGATTAAGATGAACTTTCGTGCTGAATTAACCTTCAATTTCTTCTCAATGTAGGGTATAAAGTGCAAGCGACAACAAGAAAAATGCCACTTGCGTCGTAACTTAGCAGTTACGTCATCAGACACTGACGTCATCGGTGAAGCAAAGGGTCAACAGTTCATGTAAGTACAGCAGTGGGAATATCAACCTTGGTGAAATGTGTATTTTTGGGCGGAGCCTATTGTGTAGCAGGGATCGTGATACTGACTGCATGTGCACTTTTGTGCAACCAAAAATGGAGTTCTGCACCTAATTTTCGTTTACCTAGATGTTTTTGTAGGCTATAATGTGGAAGTGCACTAGTTATGATATTCAGAAACACTGTTTGCTTTTTTTTATTTATTGTTTGAAATTTAGAAAATAGCTGTATAATTTTATATTGAAGTTCTTAAGAGAGACACAATACTTTTTTAAATTTCTACTTTATTCTACTTTATTTTATGTTGTGTACCAAAATTTTTTTCTGTATACCTAAATCGATTTAGTTAAGGCCATTACATCTATTTGCGAAAGTTCGGTTTATTGTGTCAGATTCATTCCAGATTTCTTTAAATTCCTTCTATTCGTAATCTAGGTGATTTTTTTGTGGACAGCATACATCTACTATTTTTGGATCCGCAAAATGGTTGGCATGTAGTTAGCAGAGAGCAAGGTCGATTATGCCCTACCCTCAACGGCAACGGGATTCGGGCGACCTAGTAGCTGCGGGGGAACAACTGGGGCATAATTTGAGACTTTGAAAGAGAATAAGTGAACAATGGGTCTGTCATGTTTTTGGTACATATACACTACCAAAAAAATCATTTTTCTTGTTTTTCCTTATACAAAGAACATTTTTCATGCTAGAAATATATTTTTGACTTCAGAAAAACAAGTACAAACTTTTTTGTGTAAGAATTGATATACAAAGACTTTCGCAAAAGGTTTCTTGAATGTTCTTGGTTTTCTTTGTGTAAGACAATTTTTCTCAACATAAGAAAACAAGAAAACCAAGAGTTCCACGACCTCATATCTCCATGAACAATTCTATTCATGCAAACGACTTACACATTTGCATAATATATGCCTGGTCATAAACACCTTTATCTAACGTACACATGTTGCAATATTAACAGTCCTATAATTTTCCAATTAGATGAATTATGGTGTTTTTGCATTACTTATGCAAATTAGGAATTTATTTGCATAATTGGTATCTGTTGATGTTCCACTTTCCATAAACTACATATGTTACATGTATTTGAGTCTGATAATGAAAAACACTGCACTGCAAATATAGATTTTCCTCATTAGCTATGCAAATTAAGTCCCAATTAGCATAATTTGCACTACATTATGTATATCTCTGTCTAAGCTACCTGCATACTAAGAATCATATTGACAATTCTATAATTTTCCAATTAGATGAGTCATGGTGTTTTGCATTGCTTATGCAAATTAGGAATTTATTTGCATAATTGGTATCTGTTAATGATCCACTTTCCATAAACTACATACGTTACAAGTATTTGAGTCTGATAATGGAAAACACTGCAAATATAGATTTTCCTCATTAGCTATGCAAATTAAGTCCCAATTAGCATAATTTGCACTTCATTGTTTATATTTCTATCTAAGCTACCTGCATACTAAATATCATGGAAATCCGTTGTTCCTTTGTTCATTTTTTTTACCTTAGAAGATTTTTACAAAAACGCCCCGGCAGTTCCAGAGGAAGCTGCTAGGGGGCCCAAACCTATACCACTCCTTTATTACATCACAAGCTATCTGCCACCAAAAAAAGTACCAAGGTCACATACCAGGGGGCCCAAAATCGACCTTGAACTTCGGCTTCACAACACCTGCCCAGATACCAAATATCATCGTAATCCATCAAGAGGTTCTTGAGTTATGCTGACTACAGTAGTGCGGAAACACAAACAGGCAGGCAAACAAACAGACAAACAAACAAACAAACAAACAAACAAACAAACAAACACACACACACTAACACACCCAAAACTATATCTCCATTTTTTATGGAGATAATAAGAAAAAAATGGTAATGTAGGGTGGTGCTTAAGATAGTTTCAAACAGAACTATCTAGTATATTTCTTTGTAGATAGTGCACTCTGTAGGGTTTGGCAGTCATTTTAAGAGTGTTTGTCGGCAACCTCTTTGAGCCAGGTGGGATAAACGCGAACCTTGACAAGACGTATCAGTTCATAAAAACAGCGGGGTAAAAACAGCACAAACCGATATTTGATCTCATGGGGCAGCACTTTGAAAGCTCAGAGTTTGCAAATATGAGAAGTCAGCCCACAGGCCAATCAAAGTGCAGCAGAATTTATCAAAGTGCGATGGAAAGGCATGGGATAATGGATGGAGCTGGTCTGTGCGATTAGCAGATTGGTAGTAAATGCATCATGTTTTCAAATTTTGTAACAGTTGGCTAACTTGCACATTTTGCAATGGTCCGTTAAACTTTGTCACATATGTCGTACATAGTGGTTCAAAACCAACAGTCCTATGACCGCACATGGGTTCGCCCTTAGTAAAAGCCTCCGGCTAATTGGGCAACCGTGGCATGTACATATACTGAACCAATAAATACATCGTACATACAACGTGCGACAGGTTAAGAATAGGGTATTTGGGGCATTCGTTAATGTCTACGTGTGTTACAAATATGAGATGTCTTATGAATTAAACATGCCACTGCCATGATTTACAACGTTTGATTCTGACATAGCATCTGGAAATCGCACGATATAAATTGTACAGGGCATGTATATGTAACCGTGCCCTAAAGGCTGAGACAACACCAGGGGAAAGTGTTCTGGTTCTGCTAATAATATATTTTTCTGAATCCAAGAACGTAATTGTATTGGCAACATGACCTTGAGCCTGGACAAGGCAGCAGTTATTTTATACAGAATCAATATTCTGATAACCCCCCGAGTACCCTTCAGATTAATTCCAGCCTGGTGTAGCGTGTTATATCGTAAACAACCGTTGGACAAATTTCAACTTGGCGGCTCTTAAGAAAGCCTGGGTTGATTTTTAGAATTACTTTTGCAATGTGTTTCTGGATATTTGTTTGTCAACATATAGTCTTAATAACTGCATTCCCCTTTCCTTTGGATTAGAATGCACTTTGATATTTGTAAATCATCCCATTGAAACCCATACTTAAGACTTGAAAAGGTCCTCACAAGATTTAAAAATGGGGCGCTCTTAGAAATCTAGGTCCGAAGTTAATAAAAAAATGTTTATAGCGTGTGTGTGAATAGTTGTTCCAACCATGACAACAACCCATGGGTCTGTATGAAGGGGCACCACTCAATTCCTGGATTATAAATGGTTCATTTATTTGTTGATCAGTGACATTTTTAAAAAAACTTTTGTTGATTTTGTATTCAGAAAATATACGGTCTTTTACAAAACAAGAACCTCTTTTGTCTGTGCACTTTCCACTTTCCGACTTACACCAATGGCACCTGGATAATATTCTAAAAGCGTTTGAGTCTAGATTGGGTACTAGTATATCGGTAGTTGAACGGTCGACCGAAGACCTCGCAACATTTGACCTCAAGGGGTAATTGCATAGATCAAGTTGTCGAGATAATAGATGACTAAGTGCTGTTTTAATTGTCATGCGCACATGATATAACCCCTGCTACCTTATGTGTTAACAACGCAAACATTTTTAAGCATGTTATCATACGTTTATGTGTGTTTACGTGTGTGTCTATCACCACGATAACTCGAGAATGCCTGTGTGGATTGTCCTCATATCCTCATTTTTTTTAACTACAGGAGCCGATTTTGTTTCAAACCTTGAAAGACAATAACTCAAGAAGGTGTTAATTGACAGATCGTCATGGATTTTGGTTTGTAGATAATTCAAATTATGATTTTAACCCATGTTATAATTATGCTAATAAGGGCTAATTTGCATAATTTCTGAGGAAAGTTCATAAATCTACTTTATTTTATTATGGGCCTCTGACACACATCTCATCTGTAACTGGGAAATAGAGAAATATCGACAAATATGAATTATGAAGAGATACATAGCTTGTATGATAAATGACAAAATACTATGATTTCATAGTGGTATATGACGGGGATTTCATTATTGCAGCATTTGGAAGTTCAGTAAATATAGACATTATGAAACATCATGCAAAGGAAGGCCTAATTTTCATAGTTTATGAGGAAATACTAGCCTCTATTCCTAAGATAAGTACTTTCATACTTAAAAGAACCCTCTTATTTGGGAAGAGAAAATGATCGACTGATATAATTTATGAAAATTAGATAAGTATTTTCATAATTAATATACATAATAAATGAACATATAATAAATAATCAACTATTATGATGTATCACTTGAAAATGCTAATGTAATTTGGCGAAGATTGTCGTTGAACTCCATATTACAAATTATGTGATTTCTGTCTGTTGCAAGATAAGGTCCTCAATTATCCTAAAGAAGACCTAATTATTGTGTTGCAGTATAATGATATGTACTATAAAGAATGAACATTGCTTATAAGGGATACTTGATTATAAGGGATACAGTAATAAATAAATAAATAAAACTTATCAATTGATGTATGGATAATTAATTGAATGCAATATGCACGTATGCCAACAAATTTTTCAAGATACGTAACGGAGATATGGGCTATTCCAGTTCTTGTTAAAAAGCTCGCATGATAACAAGGATACAAACACAATTGTGGACATATTTTGTGAAGTGTTACAGAATAACAGTACTGCAAATATGGTCCCAATTTGTGTAATCTATGTTTCATTGATGGTCCCACATTGCTACTAAGTTCTATAGTTTCCAATAGTTTTTGTATGTTCTGTATACAAACACGCACATAGTTCTTCTTCATAAACACACACGCACGCACACACAGACACACGTGCACACACACACACACACACACACACACACACACACACACACACACACACCATCAACAATACCTCGTTTACGCCTCCTTCGGTTAACAGATGTTTTTAGAATGTTAGAACATGTTAGACCAAATGATAAATTTTGTTTGCAACAGTTTTGAAACTAGAACAAATAACATGTTGATCAGATAAATATTCGAAATTTTTCTCAACATTTAGTTATCTCAGATAGATTGTTATAAGGGTTTAAAAATGTTAGAACAGAAGGCAACAAACACCCATGCGGTAATGTTGACTTGTAATGTATTTTTTGTTGTTACCACAGGTATACGAAATCCCAACAAATGTGTTAAAATGCACTTTGATGTAGATATGAGTTGAACAGTTAAGTTTGCCCAAATAACAAAGCTACCTTAATATCTCTTAGGTCACCGAGTGACTACATCTCATGCCAGACACCTGAACATGTTCCAGATTGCAGGTTTGTCTTCAGTTATCAACAATATCCACATTAACGTCAAAATGTCTATGTAATCCGCCATTTTGGATCGGCAATCTTAGAATTTCGGAAAATAGATTTTTATAACTTATAACCTGAAAAATACAAAGAAAATTGCTTAGAAACGTTCTTTTGTTGTAGTTGAAAAAATCCCGGGTAGTGACGAATTTGAAGACTGTTTATCCCTAAACTATATTGTCCACCATCGTGGATTTTGACAGGACATCATCAATTAGTATATCTTATGAATGGTAAATCATGAAAGAAAATTGAATCACATATGATGTTGATAATGTAGGGTAACAACTGCACAATTTTAAGCTATGCCGCAGAACTATGTGGTTAAGCAAGAAAACCTTGAAACCTCATTGTTTACCGAGATTAGTGAAATTTGTCAAATGTGCCCGTCAGAAACAAAACCAAAATTAATCATTTTTGCCCACTAGATTCCAGAGAAATTTACTAATTTTGGTAGTCCTAGCACACGTCGTTCTGCAGTTATATGACGAAGACGTCGGCGCTGAAAGTTTTAACACCCCTCCTCCGTATAAATAGAGTTAAGCTTTTGGGAAGCAAAGTTTATTTCTGTAGTTCGTTTTTCTCAGTTTCATTTTGAGAAGTGAGACCTTAACTTGTCGATTAATGAATATTAAAATATACCTCTTTTTGATCGACAATTGAGATAATGTTTATCTGGTGTTCAGCATGATCGCCTTTTGTACGTAAACAGACAATATTACTTAACATATAATCAATCATGTAAGTAAAACAATACCTTCATATGCAGGGCATACGATGAGTACCTAACTAAAGGAGACCGTGCCCTGGCTGATGGTAACCTGGAATTAGCAGAAGAGAAGTTTGCGGCCTCCTTGAAGCTCATTCATGGTATTTTTCTCTTTGTCATAAATCATTCACGAACCCATTTTTACGTGATTGTGTTTATACCATGTAGTACAATATAGTCCGTATGTAGACAATTGGTGTATAGCTTTCTTCAGTCGTGTAATGATAGCACTAAACTAAGTTGCATGCTGAAGAATGACTCAATACTGCAGGTACGCTAAAAATCGTAAGTGGATCAACTATTAGAAAAAACATGTTCCTTTGCTGATTTTTAGCCCCAAAATACTTCTAAAATCATGTTGCTGCTAATTACCTAAACCCACAAACGACCGACCCATTTTTGCGACGAATCTGGCCGCATGGGATTTTGCCAATAGTATCTGCACTAATAGCTCCATGGAGCCAGCTCCATGGAGCTAGCTCCATGGAGCCGATTAGTGCAGCCCTGCGGCAGAATGCTTGCAAGCTGCTGTAACGTGTTATCCAATGGCTCCACGCACTTTCAATGCAAAATCATGGTTAACGTCACCCCTAAGAAAAATGTAAAAATCTCTATTTGGAAATGCCGCTCTACGGCCAGAATGCTTGCAAGCTGCTCTAACGTGTTATCCAATGGCTCCACGCACTTTCAATGCAAAATCATGGTTAACGTCACGCCTGAGAAAAAAGTTAAAACATCTCTACGGAGAACGCTAGCGAACTTACAATGCTTGCAAGCTGTGGTCGCATGCATTTCCTATGGCTCCACGCACTTTCAATGCAAAATCAAAGCTATAAAACTAGAAAAATTGTATACTATATATTTTAGCAAACACCTGTTGTGGGGGCCAAAACTTTAACGTAACGTTCGGCAAAAATTTTGTAAAGTGCAGATAATATCTATGTTATGTTCACTTGCAACATTTTAGAAAGGCACCTCTCGCTTGGGTCGTTCCATGGTACTACTACTAGTGGGTACCTTTTTTATTGTTCGATTTACATTTCAACAATTATGTCAGCATTTAAGATTTTTGTCTCCAATTTAATTGTACAAAAATAAAGGCTCATAATATTACTTTCGTCAAGGAGGTGTTATTTATAAAACCGTCTTGCTCTCGTTCGGTGTGTGTTTGTGTGTGTGCAAGGAGCCGACAAGTGCCTCTGATCTAACCGCCTTTCGCGCCTCCAAATAAGAACAATGAAGTCGCGCGTCGGTCCCGTGTTGTCAACATACTACATAGGCTGCATTTTGTTTACATTATTACATCCCGTCGAGACTTTCGAGGGCCATTACCATAGCAACAGCCAGGCGACACATTTTTCACTGGCAGAGAGTACCGTGGGTGTGTCTCACAGCGGACCACTAGTTTGCCTGGTGTGAAAGTTTCTTGCTGACGTCCGCCGCGTTCCGCCCCCGGACCCTATAATGCGGACTCTGATAATGTGTAAGTATTTTCTGGTTCGCTGTGGAAAATTCACGACGGAAAACACCAACGTCACGCTGTACTACTGAGGAGATAATCTACATCTGTGGTTTATATTCTAGTGCTTTAGTCTGAAATGCACATTCAACTCTAAGGGGTTACTAATAGATGACTTCATGACGCCAACCAAAAATTTGACTTGTTTGCAGAGTAACGGGCAAATCCACATTCACCAGGGGGTTAGCAACTGTTATTACTGTAACGTTAGTTACAGGACTGTATTTCCGGCCCGGCGGGTCGCACAATCAGCGTCACACGGGGGTGGCATATTTCACAAACACTATAATCTGGGGAAGTATTAACCCTGAATACAATGCAACACAACACAACACAACACAACCCTTTCCTTTGCACGTTCACGACAAGCATGTTCGTGCAGGAGGTCTATCCTCTTGTCCCTTTGATTTCAGGAACTTTAGTCTCCCGTCGACCAAACGTACGGTGACACGAATGCTCAATCTACCTTCCTTCTACTAAGGCGAAACCAAAGAAATAAATGTTTAGCGTAAAACAAATGAATACATTTTCCTACATGTATTTGTTCTGGTCGCCAAGGTCTTACGAACACCATGAGCACCGCATAAAAATGGTGACACCAGCCAGGGTATACGTAGTCCCTTGTTAGTGTTCGGTAGTCTCTGAGTCTAACGGGACTGCAGCAGGACTCTACGAGCACTGACCTCCATGGAAGTTAAAAGAAATCAAAGGAGCGAGTAGAAACAAGTAATCCCAACCGAGATTCGAACCCAGAAGGTTCCTAGATGAGTTCTAGGGAGTTCCTTCATAGGCTATGGATTATGGCCTAAGGAGACGTGAACCATGTATTGCGTTCATTGTGCGTGGAGCCTATGTTTATCGTTCGGTAAAGCCCTTCATGGAGGAGTGATTTTTTTAAGGTGACGTGAACCCTGCATTGCATTCATTGTGCGTGGAGCCGTCAAGTTATGTTTATCGTTCGGTAAAGCCCCTCCATGGAGGAGTAATTTTTGTTAAGGTGATGTGAACCTTGTATTGCATTCATTGTTCGTGAAACCGCCAAGTTATGTTATGTAAAGCCGCTCTATGGAGGAGTAATTTCTATTTTTTTCATGGTGACGTGAACCATGTATTGCATTCATTTTTCGTGAAACCGCCAAGTTATGTTATGTAAAGCCGCTCTATGGAGGAGTAATTTCTATTTTTTTCATGGTGACGTGAACCATATATACACATTTTCTTGAGGGTGACGAAAACCATGAGTCTGCATTCATTGTGTGTAGAGCCAGCTCTACGTATATACATGCGGAGTATTTGTTTTTTCTTGAGGGTGACATTGACCATAAGTCTGCATTCATTGTGCGTAGAGCCAGCTCTACGGAGCTGGAAAAAATGCCGAAAGGTTGAATCAATAGCTCCATGGAGCTAGCTCTAAGGGATACAAACTTTCTTGAGGGTGACGTCAACCATGAGTCTGCATTCATTGTGCGTGGAGCCAGCTCTATGAAGCCCGTTATCGTTAACCAGAGCGTATATCCATGGTGGAGTATTAAAAAAAAAGGGGGGGTGACGCGAACCATAAGTATGCATTCAAAGTGCGTAAAGCCATCTCCACAAAGCTGGAAAAAGAGCCAGCTCTACGAAGCTGGAAAAAGCTGCCGTGGGGTTGTACTATTAGCTCCATGGAGCTAGCTCTATGGAGCTAAAATGTATGCAAATTCTCTTTAGGGTGAGGTGAACCATGTGTCTGCATTCATTGTGCTAGAGCCAGCTCTATGAAGCTTGATTTTTTTAGTTAGATTTTTTTCCTTCAAGGTGACGTGAACCATACATATGTATTTTTCTTGAAGGTGACATGAACCATATATATGCATTCGGCTACTCCAAGATAAGGGTGCGCCAATAGCATATTTCATCGTTATCGTCTTCTTAGGTTGCTTTTATCACATCCTGTTGGTATTTTTTTCATTTTCTTATCCAAATACAATCATTTTGCAGACAATCCTGCAGTTTGTTGGTAAATAACTGTTCAAAACATTATGCTGTGACCAATTTAATGCCCAAAATTAGCCTAAAATATGCGTTATATCGGTGCACTTTGATAATGCAAGTTTTGAATTCAGCATTCAACTAATATAACAAAAATTAATCAAGAACTGAATTTTATGATAAGACTAGCCTAATCTGATGTATTATGCAAAAAAATAGATGATAATTGGACATTTTTTCTTTGCATGAGCACAATTTCAATATGTATTGAACGTTTTGAAAAATGCTGTTTTTAATACATTATACTAAAAGATATCTTTGCAGTAAAAAAAATGGTGATGGAACTGGCCATTTTGCATGTTACTCAGTTGGTATAGTCATATGTAACATAAAGATGTGTTTTTGTCCTGCTTGCACTTTGGGATACTATGGCAGATGGATTACAGTTGCCTGTAGTTGTTGTCCAAAAAATGCGTAGTGTCCGTATACTGGTAAAAAATGGTTTATCAAAAGGAATATGAAAGCTCTTGGTGCATGTGAACTATATTTTCTGAAACATCTAATGGTGATGGCCTTATAACCAAAGTCACTTTGCACTGTCATTGTAAAAACATGAAATAATGACATAAATTGCCCAGCTGTAGTGTCCGTATACCACGTGTAGTGTCCGTATACCATATTCCATGTTAGTACCATACATGCTTCCAATTTCATTTTTGTTGCATTTTAAATGATTTTGTTCCAAATCTTATTTGTTATCCTACACAACAGTACAAGTAGAGTCTTTCTTTCACGCAAGCTCAAAGTCTCGTCAGATTCGGTGAGGTTTTGCATGATTTGGACTTCCAAGATGGTGGATCAATGCCAAAGTTTTTTCTTGTTGTTGAAACTTTCTACCAAGTGATGTTATCTGACAAAGGGCAATATGAAGGACAAGAATATTGGTATAAAGCCCCTGTAATATTTGTTTGAACTTGAATATCTTACGTAATTTGGATTTTCAAGATGGTGGACATACTCTGAGTGTTGGGGAGACTAAACAGTTACAATAAATGCCAGTAATTGCATGCAGCCCTAAGGGAAAGTGAACAAAAAGGTGTCATTATCTCAGGAATCAAAACATCAGACTAATAACTCCTAATAAGCCTCAAATACTAACCAGTTATGTCAACTGTCATCAGATTCATTCCTGACAAATTCTATACTGTTATTCCCCAGATACCCCCCCCCCCCCCCCTAATCAGAGCCCTTGGATAGGTCCTACAGACTTCAGACAGCCAGTTGAAGACAATCCCACTATATTAGGGGGTGCCAAAACCCACAAGGTAGAGAAAGACCATTTATTCTAACTAATTCAGCAAATACAGAGTCTATCCTACCACAGCCACTCCTATACTGCCCAGATTTCACAAAAAATCCCACTAAAAGGGACTTTCAATGGTACTTGAGGTATCTCACAGTGGGATCTACGCGCAGGTGCTAAGTTTAAACTCTTTAGTCTCCCAGATTAGAAAAACGAAGTTCAAAATTGACAGCTGTCAATCACATCACACTATGCGGGGCAGGGTTGTGAGTTAGTATCCTGAGAATCAAAGACCTCTGACCAAAAACAGTCCCCTGGGAGTTGATGACCTAACAGGTGTCAGGGCAGCCCTCCTAAGCTAGGCTAGGAATGACCAAGTTACCCATTATAGGTAGAAATTTGACAGAAACAAGTAAATAAAGTTAAAATTTGGTCACCCCAGTACAGGAGGGACTTTGTTCCCTACAGTAGGCACTTGCATTCCCTTTTGAGATAGAACAAAAGTCAATACAGGGGCCCTGACAGGCCTAAAAGAAATACAGGTGTATAGAAACCATCACAAGGGGCAGCTATAAACAAGGCATAGAGCATAGAAACATAGTTTGACAAGGTCAAAACACAACATTCACCTGGTATGAGACCCCCCCCCCCTCACCATTAGGGACCCCACTTCAATTCACATCTAGAATACAAAAAATCCAGTCCTCTGTACACAGAGCCTTACTGCAGCTCAGTTTCAATTGTGTACAGAACTACCAGTTTTTAGTAGAAATATCCCCAAATCATATATCATACCATAATATACAACATTTTAAAATCAACATTAAGTAAATATCTTGAACACAGCCTAGAACTAGCCCATTCCAAGTGCCATGTCATTTGGCCTTCATATGATTATATAGGATCCAGAAATGTATAGTACAATGTCTAAAAACAGGCCTTCTAATATTGCTGATAATCTGTAGTGTCCGTATACCTTAGCGTTTAATAGTTATTATTTGGCTTACATCACAGGTTAGCAGCACAGTTACTTGTAACAAGGTTTTCCTAAAACTTTTGTAAAAAAACAGAAGATATTAATAGGATGCACTTCATTAGTTGATTCATAAATAGAATAACACTCATGTTTTGTTACATTTTTCAACTTGCCATTTTATTGACCAAACTTTCAAGATAAGTTCATATTGTTTAGGACATTAAGTGAACCCAAAATAGTTCTTAAAATGAAGGTAGTACAATATGGAATACATTGTTTATAGTTATGTTGCAAGTTGATGATTCAATCTTTGAAGGATGCAAGAAATGTTATTGAACGTACTTGGGCTGTAGTGTCCGTATACTGCAAAAATTTGAAGTGAACATTCAAGTTTAAAAGTGCATAACTCGAGAACCGCTTGCTGTTATCCAAAAATTTAAAAAGTTCCTTGTTTGGGATGACTTGTAGTACAATATTCTGTGCTGACAGTGGAAAATATGAAACTTGAAATTTGGGCCAAAGTGCACCACCCTGGCGCATCCTGATCTTGGAATAGCCGATTCATAGTGCGTAGAGCTAGCTCCATGGCGGCGGAAAAAAAATTGCCGCAGGGCTGCACTAATCGCCTCCATGGAGCTAGCTCCATGGAGCTGGCTCCATGGAGCCGATTAGTACAGACCCTTCTCGATTTTGCCCCCTAAATATTTGGTGGATACTTGTGTAATTTTTGGTACATATTCTGTTTCAAAAATATAGATAGAGTGTTTTTTTATAATTTCTCGTGTCACTATTCAATGCTCATTATCATAATTTATATAGAAAATGAGGAGTACCTGCATTTTGCTTTAAGCATCTACAATACTCTGTGTTCTGTTGTGACGGCAACCATTCGCGATTCTTGTCATTGCTGATCAGAGTTCTTACAAACCTCAGACACAGTTCGGCCCGTAAAACCAGCCTTGTCCAGTGCAGAGTCATAAATAATATACTCAGGTCCGAAGATGACTCTACGCGCTTTTTTTCTGAACGCGCTCGATCATCATTAACAGATCTCTGGTCAGTCCAGGATGTTATATCACGCACGCATACTCAAGAACAGGCCGCACGAAACCAATGTACATGATTTTGAGATTAGTGTCCAGTCAATGTTTCTTCGGGATTATTTGCACATAAAGTACCTTGCTAACTAAGGTACCGATAGCTAGCTTAGTACAACAATCTGACTGGCAACAGTAGTAGTGTATTGAAAGGGCAGTTCGCATTGACCCCCCCCCCCCCTGAAAATTTTGTGAATGCGACATCTGTGTTTTGTGCTTTTATCATCGTCTGAGCATTTCTGCACCCATATTCAGTTACAACTACATCTCAAACAAGCAAACTAACAACAAAGCAAGCAAACAAATAGACTGAAGACGACATAGCTTTATTATTACTGAAACACAACAAATCTGTCTGAAGACTAACTAGATGTATTTCTGTGTTTACAGATCCAAACAAACCCGACCTATGTAAAGAGGCTGAATGCCTGTGTAAACTCGGTGACGTCTACGTCCAGCAAGGCAAAACAACAAAAGAAGGTAAGAAATTCACTCAGGCAGCAGCTCTGTACAACGCAGCCATGGCCAGAACTGACAAGAACAAACACATTGTGACAAAACGACTACTTGAGATAGAGCAATGGTTTCTCTGGTACGCAGCAAAGGTGAATATCAAGTCAGTTCCATCTAATCGGGCCATGCGTCATCAGAAGCGATTAAAGGAGATGCGAGCCCGAGCAAAGTTACAACTAGAAGATGTCGATCGGCTACATAATCCGTATCAATATGACGAGAAGGACCCGAAGATGAAAAACGTCGAGGCCGAGCGAGCTGAAGCAGTCAAGGCTTTATTCAAGACCATCGCCAAGGATAGACAATGTTTCATCAAGGACCTTGTGGGCGAGTGCATTGAAACACTAGGTCCTCCTCCATGTAAGTACGCTTTCATCGGGTTAGGCTCACAGGCAACAGAACTGGTCACACCCTACTCTGACCTGGAGTTCGCCATTCTGATTGAAAACGGGAAGGACAATGATGACACACGGTGGTACTTCCTCAACATTACACACTACCTACACTTGAAAGTCATCAACCTCGGTGAGACAATTCTTCCAGCTATGGCCATCCCGTCACTCAATGACTTCCAATCAGAAGACCCAGAGAACGACTGGTTCTTTGACTCTGTCACACCTCGTGGATTTGCCTTCGATGGCTTTATGCCATGGGCGAGTAAGACTCCATTTGGAAGAGACAAAACAAAGAGCAAAGCCAGTGTTAGCCTCATCCAGACGCCTGCCGAAATGGCAAAGTTTCAACATATGGTCATTTCTCTGTCAGAAGGGTACCACCTGTCCGACATCCTCAGGCGATCTGTTTTCTTAGCAGGAGATGAAGCACTTGTGAACGAGTATCTGGTAAAACTCTCGGACGTTGTCACTAATGATCTTCAATCACATTTCCAGTGTTGTCTGTCTGCTTTGGGAATACTGTGCCACTACAGAAACCAGATGTCGAACCACGAACTAAGCGGTCAACTGATAAATGTCAAGAAAGACATCTATCGTTTTCCAGGCATTGCAATCGAGCTACTAGCTCTCTGCTGCAAGACTTCACTTTCTAGCACATGGGATGTGATAGATAGGTTGAATGAATTCAACAAAATTAAACAAGAGAATGCCACCCACCTTATGGTTCTCGTGAGTATCTCGGCAGAACTTCGACTGAGAACATACATGGCCAACGGAGGACAAAAAGACCGTCTATCCCCACTCGTCGAAATGAAATATCAATCAGAAACACATGAGGTGCATGACTCTATACTGAAATCAATATTCTATATCCCAGACACCAAGGCCCTCTTTAGGTACTACTGCAGGGCTATCCCTTTAGAGGAGAGTATATTGGACATGGTTTCGGGCGTCCCTTTTGTTCATTTGGAACATATTTTGAAAAAGACAATCTTCAATGACTCTAATGAATTTTTGGCGCGAATATCCGGCAAACTTTTCTTGTCAAGCAAGTTGCTGTTCCATTTAAAAGCAGCGTTGAACGATGCCGGTAGCGATGCAGTCAAATGCTCGAACATTTACTTCGATTTGGGAACACACTGTTTGATTCACTGTGATCTTTCAAAAGCAAAACAATATTTTGAGCAGTCTTTACAGATACGTCTAGATATCTATGGAGAAAACACGGAACATCCGGAAATTGCTCAGTCACTTCAGTATCTGGGATCATTATGGCAAAACCTCGGTGATCCGAAGAAAGCAATCAGTTATTTCGAACAGTCACTAACAATGTGGAAAACTATCTATGGAGTCAACACACCACATTCGGACATTGCTGAGTCACTTCGGGGCCTGGGAAAATCTTGGAGTGAACTCTGCGACAAAAAGAAAGCAATGAGTTACTACAAACAGTCATTAGCGATGATGAAAGCTATCTACGGAGACAACACGGCGCATCCGGACATTGCTGCGTCACTTAACATTCTTGGATCATCTTGCGGTGAATTCGACGATCACAAGAAAGCAATAAGCTACTTCGAACAGTCACTAACGATGATGAAAACCATTTTTGGAGGCAACACAGCACATCCGGTTATTGCGCAGTCACTTCAGGGCCTTGGGTTACATTGGAGTGATCTCGGTAATCAGGAGAAAGCAATTAGTTGGCGGTGATGAAAACTATCTATGGGGACGAAACTGTACATCCAGACATTGCTACGGCACTTAACAACCTGGGACGTTCTTGGATAAGACTCGGTGATCATAAAAAAGCAATAAGTTACTTGGACCAGTCATTGGCAATGAGGAAAACTATCTATGGGGAGAAAACGGCGCACCAAAATATTGCTTTGGTACTGACCAACCTAGGTTTGTCTTGGCTAAATGTTGGGGACCACCCAAAAGCAATTAGCTATTGTAAACAGACAATTGAAATGATGGAAACTATCTATGGAGACGACGCGGTGCATCCGCTCATTGCTCAATCACTTTTACATTTGGGATTGTCGATGGGTAAATTTGGCGATTGGAAAAAAGCAATTAGTCACTTCGAACGGTCACTAACGATGAGGAAAACTATCTATGGAGACAACATCGCACATCCAGACATTGCTTATTCAATTCAAAACTTGGGATTATCATGGAGTCAGCTCGGTGATCAAAAGAAAGCAATTAGCTACTTGGAACAGTCGCTAACGATGAGGAAAACTATCCATGGGGGCAACACGGCACATCCGGATGTTGCCCATTTGCTGTTTATGCTGGGGTCCTCTTGGAGTGCGATTGGCGATCAAAGAAAAGCAGTTAAATTCTATGAAGAGTCACTTGAAATGAAGAAAACTCTCTATGGAGAGTTTGCGGAACATCTGGACATTGCCAGGTCACTTCAGAATATGGGATTATCTTGGAGTGAACTCGGTGATCAAAAGAAAGCAATTAGCTACTACGAGCAGTGTCTAATTATGAGAAAATCTATCGGTGATGAGAACACAGTACATTTGGACATTGGTTTATATAACAACCTGGGAGTATCTTGGATGCATCTAGGTGATCATAAAAAAGCAATAAGTTACTTAGAACAGTCACTAACGATGGCAAAAAATACCTTTGGAGACAATACGGCACGTTGTGACATTGCTCGGTCACTTTACAACCTTGGATTATTATGGTGTAACCTCGGAGATCAGAAGAAAGCAATTAGCTACTTCGAACAGTCACTATTGATGGAGGAAAGTATGAATGGGGACAACAAGGCACATCCGGACATTGCTCAATCATTGCACAACTTGGGATTATCATGGAGTCAGCTCGGTGATCAAAAGAAAGCAATTAGCTACTTGGAACAGTCGCTAACGATGAGGAAAACTATCCAGGGGGGCAACACGGCACACCTGAATGTTGCCGAGTTGCTGTTTAACCTGGGGTCATCTTGGAGTGACCTAGGTGATCAAAAGAAAGCAATTAAATTCTATAAACAGTCAATTGAAATGATGAAAACTCTCTATGGAGACAATACAGAACATCTAGACATTGCCAGGTCACTTCAGAAAATGGGATTGTCTTGGAGTGAACTCGGTGATCAAAAGAAAGCAATTAGCTACTACGAGCAGTGTTTAAGGATGAGAAAATCTATAGGTGATGAGAACACAACATCTTTGGACATTGAGCTATATAACAACCTGGGAGTATCGTTGATGAATCTCGGTGATCATAAAAAAGCAATAAGTTACTTAGAACAGTCACTGGCGCTGACCAAAACTACCTATGGAGACAACGCGGCTCATCGTGACATTGCTCAGTCACTGTGCAACCTGGGGTCAACCTGGTGTAGCCTCGGAGATCAGAAGAAAGCAATTAGATACTTTGAACAGTCTCTAACAATGAGAAAAACAATATATGGAGACGACACGGCTCATTCGGAAATTGCTCAGTCACTTAATAATTTGGGATCATATTGGGCTCAACTCGGCAATCAGCAGAAGGCAATTAGCTACTTCAAGCAATCACTAATGATGTTAAAAACTATAAATGGAGAAAATAGCACTTATCCAGGAGTTGCTCAATTACTTAAGAACTTGGGAACATCGTTGGCCGAACTCGGTAATCAGAAGGAAGCAATTAGCTACTTCGAACAGTCATTAGCGATGATGAAAAAGATCTATAGAGACAACACGGCTCATCCGCTCATTGCTAAGTCACTTGACGACCTTGGATTATCTTGGAGTGAACTAGGAGATAAAAAGAAAGCAATTAACTACTTCGAACTGTCACTAACGATGAGGAAAACTATTTACGGTGAGAATAACGCACATCTTGACATTGCTCGTTCAATGCGCAACTTGGGAGTATCATGGAGTGAACTCGATCAGGAGAAAGCAATTAGCTACTTTGAGCAGTCACTAACGGTGATGGAAGCTATCTATGGTGAGAAATCTGCACATCCGCGGATTCTTGAGTTATTGAAGAATCTTGGATTATTGTGGAGCAGAGTAGGTAACCAGGAAAAGGCGACGAAATACGTTTTAGAAGCACAGCTTATGTTTTGGAGGTTGGATGCCTGAAGCGTGCCCAAAAATTCATTGAGGTGAAAAATGAACATATTTAAAAAGAAATGAATTGCTTCAGTGACATTGCATGTAGTTACTTAAGACATAACAAATAGATATTTGCAATGAAATAATAGGGTCCAGGAAGTAGGCGAGCAGAAGAAAGCAAACTGTTGGTTGCGACCAATGATATAAGTTGAATGTTCCTAAACTACGTCACATTTCATATGCAGGTGGAATAATGTATTTTCTGAGCACAACGACATTAGCAATGGTAATCCAAATGTCCAAATAACATTAAGCTCGACTATAAACAATAAAATATACACTTTGGGACATTTTGGCCACATCAATACAATGAAATCCAAAACGCCATCCCTTCGTAAATGCTGATTTGCCATACCATAATTATGAATGTCGTTCATTCACATGCATTTCCTTTGTAATTACAAACCTAAGTCTGATAAAACAACAACAACAACAACAACAACAAAACTTCCTGCCAAGCTACCCTGATTGTATTTCAAACGATGTTTACAGGAAAATGATGTATTCAGGAAAATTTACTTATCTTTTTGTACCCTTCTCTTGGACAAACTAGAGTTTTAAGCCTGCTTTGTGGGCTAGAAAAATTATTTACCCATCGTTGATATGCTCAGGTTCAATAAATGATGGTCTACATTATTCAATTACATATTGTATTGTGAAGTGTTTAAGAAACACGAACTATATTTCTTGTAATTACAATGTCTACCTTTTATTTATTTAATAGTGTTGTATACCGTGAAATAAATTTAGTTGTCCTAGCTGCCTGTTTTTTTGCTGGAATGTAGATAGGACAAACATTAAACTGCAACTACTGGACTGTGCAACTGCAAGAACATTAAAGAAAAAGAGCTTGCAAATTTTGTTGATCTTTTAAAATATATCATTTTCTATTGTTAACTTGTAGCCTGTATAAACAGCAAAAAATTACAATGTTTTCTTGACAGATGAGAGATCTTAAATCCTGACTAAACTGAACTTAGATTTACAATCTGTAGGTCGTAAGTTGTGACAACCAGTAGATTCTCAGTACAATTAAAACGTTAACGCCTGTGACAAGAATGATTTCTGTCTGCCGCCAGTTCAAGCGGTATGTTTACACAGCGGTTGGTTTTGACATACGACATTTTGATGGGGACGGTTCACAAAAAGCTATCCCCAACGTTTTCAGGGTTACATAAGGCGTGTTTAAAAAAAATAAGTAGATATGAATGTAGATGAATATATGGATTGATGGATAAATGGATGGATGAATGAATAAGACTGCATGGTTGTTTTATCCTGACAAATACACAATGCACATATAGTCTGAATCCATAAATTGTTGCCATTGATTTATAAAACAAGGATTTCCATATGCATTCATATTACACATATCTACAAGTGCCATGTCTGCACTGCCAATACATACTGATAACATTTCAAAGTTGTGCAGATTCTGCGGTGAGGCAGCACTAACCAAAAAAAGTAAAGCTACCAAAGCTTCATCCTAACTTGCGTGCTGACTATGAAGACCGTCGATGTATGGATAAAAGCGTTATGCTAATCACAATCTCAATAGAAAGTATCTAGTATTTCTTCTCGACAACAAAATTAAATGGAAGGAACAAATTGACAATCTATGTTCCAAGGTAACTCAACGAGGATTTTTCCGACCCTATAATGTGGCTGATGTATTGCATAAATCAATGGCGCTACCCCTTCTGACCATGTGTGAGTCAATGTGTTAGAATGGTGTAGAGTTTTGAGACAGTGTCAACTTCAAGCACATGTACACTACCCAAAATGTATTGTTTTGCTTTCCTAGTTTTTCTTGTTTTTCTTATTCTTAACTCGTGGACAAGTTTCCGTATATTGAGAATTTCAACAAAAATGTAACTCTTTTCATGGAAATTCGCATAACAAGGAACGCTTTCTTGATTTTCTTAAAGAGCAAGGCTGGACTATAAAACCACCCAATAAATTCAGCTAACGTAAACTCCCAGACCTCAGTCTGCTTCTGAATGCCGTGGTGTTCACGTCAGTGAAGGGGCTCGCTGCCTAAGACAGTTTACCAAGTATTGAAGTTACTTCAGCGCATGTTTGAAATCATATAGTGTATTAAAGGAATCAAAGTATAGTTGCACATAAACAAGTCAGATTTGTAATACCTAACCAAGAATATGAAGCAATTACAACACTGGCATGCCATGCTCACTGGTAGACTGTCTCAGACATTGGCTGTCAGTATACAAATTATATTTCTACACAGCCCCTCAGTCTATACTGGTTTCTTAGACTACCAAGTAGTCACCACAATTGTACAACTCATACTTCTAGACTCACAGCTATCAAAGCTAATTCAGGTCTGAGGAAAATATAGATACAATTCCAACTTTGAAGGGGTTGTTTTGACAGTTGAAAACACAATGTTATGATTTTCGGAAAGTTGCCTAGCAAAGTTACGTATTGTATTGATTTCGTAGCTTTGTTACACCTACATGTATCTGGATTATTTTGTTGGTCTGACAATGTTTTCTTCAAAAACTAGTGAGAGAAATACAGGATTTTTAAACATTGAGTTGTCAGTTAATATGCAAATGATTTCCTGTCGTCTGCTCTGATCCCATTCTATTGTTCTTGGAGCCAGGCGGGTAGAGATCCCCTACAGAGGATAATCCATTGATGATGTTGGGATGAGGGTTGGAGTCAATTTAGCTACTAACTCCCTGACAGAAGATAGTTTTTGTTGGAGGAGAACCCTGGGTCCTGCTTTCTTGTCCTTTAAGTTAAGATACTTTTTTCTCCAAAATGTTTTCACCCTCAAGAACTACTAGAAATTCAAGTCTAACTTTCTTGTTTTAATTGACTACAAGGATTTTTCTTGCCATGTCATGTCCGGATGTTGCCGAGTCACTGTTTTAACTGGGGTTCTCTTTAAGTGATATAGGTGGTTAGAAGAATGCAATTAAATTCTATGAAGAGTCACTTGAAGTAATGAAAACTCTTTATGGAGACCGTACGGCACATCTGGACATTGCTAGGTCACTGTGCAACCTGGGGTTATCCTGGGCTAAGCTCGAACATCAGAACAAAGCAATTATGTATCTTGTGTTTTATGTATCTGCTATTGTCGGTTGCAAAAGATCCAAATGTTTAAGCTAATATATTCCATTAGACTCCATCAGAGCAAACATCTGCTTCCCACATAATTAAACATTTGGTCTAGACAAGAGATCAGATTTTCCCTGTCGACTTTTACCCATATTTTTAACGACCCGCCCTATAGATATTTTAGCTCAGAGCGACGCCCTCCCATAGTGTCGTGTTCATAGCATACAATGTTTTGATAATCGTTTATTTACAAATAAAGAATGACCTGTAGGTCATAGTTCACTTACTGAGGTCAATATGTGTTCAGATACTGCTTGTTTTACAATACATGCTTTTTCAGTAACAATATCTGATGAGTCGGAACATCTCATTACGTATTAGGTAGGGTTGACATGACTTTACTCCCGTATATATGACTATGGTTCCAGTTGTCCTTTTAACATGTTGCATTTTGTTTATTCGAAATGACATATAACTTCAACTTGCTTAGCTCTACTTTTTTTCTACCTGATTATTTTTTAAATAAGTGGATGGATTTCTCCGTGGATGTGGAATGAAACAAACCAACCAGCCAAAGTGACAAGTAAAGAAAACACGGATCAAAGCGTGAGACTAAAGACTGTCGTTCTCCCATTTGCAGCACGAGTGTACGCTCGGTATTATTTATCGAAGCTTTACCTAAATGTGTATTGTAGACGTATCTTCGACAATGTCGTTTTTAAGCTACATATTTCCAGCGTTCGGAGGCCTACAGACGGTATTACTTGTTATTCTCTGCGTCATCGCTACACTTGTACTCTGCGGGCGCCCGAGAAACCTGCCACCAGGACCGAGGGGACTACCCATTGTCGGCAATGTCTTAAATCTAATCAGGGTGAGTGTCGTGTATCTACTAGGTACTACAGAGCAAGATTTATCGGCGAAAAAAAGTACCGCGTTTTTGTGAAGGGTCATCTGCAGACTTACCTCATAGATTACGTAAATGAAGCCTTGGTTTGCATGAATTATGTCTAATAATGTTCACCTGTGCTGAATTTCAAATGCCGCAAGAATTAAATTTCCAACATTTACGACTACGGAACTATAGCATTTCCTCATTGAAAATGCAAATAAGCTCTTCATTCGCATATTTGATATCAATCGATATTTCTCTCAGTTATGTAATATGTCTGGCAGTCCTATCGTGAAGTGCATTTTACTGATAAACTTTCCTCATTCATTGTGCAAATTAGATCCTGGTGGGCTACATACTGTCTGTCCCAACAGCAATCTACCACTTAAAAATCACGACCATAACATGTTCAGAACACGAGATATCAAAATTGGAGGTTTTGCTGCAGTACCTCATAAAACCAATAGGGGTTCATTATCGAACTCGACCTTCGCTTTTGAGCCCTCTACCAATGCACCATATATAATGAGAATCAATCCACAGCTTGTTGAAGTATGCGATTCACAGACAGATAAACACACGCACAGACACACACGCAACGAAAACATAACCTTTTTTGGCGAAGGCAAAGCTAAATCTAAATATTCTACTTATTATAATAAGTACAAACTGTGCGCAAGTCATTGTACAATCAGCTACCAGAGTACCTAAGCTCATTTCGCAGAGCGTCTGAGTCTCTGTCTTACACAACACGACATAGTTAAAATCTCTCTTTACGACTACCTAAAGTTAAACTGGAATCTGGGAAACGTACATTTGCATACAGGGGGCAGAGAACTGGAATACACTACCGATATATTTTTTAATGAATGATTGTATGGATGAAGTATTTAAAAAAAAAATACTTCATACATACAATCATTCAAAACACTGTGCAGAAGAAATGTGTGACCCCTGACCTCCAATCCTTACGACCTGGCACGATATGGACTATGAGTATGGATACGATTTTGTAATGACGCACAAATATGTTATGTAAACATCAGTGTATTGTTTGTATATGTGTATCTAGGGCCTCCCTGAAAATCAGTGCCAAGCCACAGAGGGAGCTACCCTTGTAAAAGAATACAGAAATAAAATAAAAATAAATAATTAAACTATGGAGGTATCATAGGTAATTATGTTATGTCATAATGCATCTAGGTGGGGCTAATTGCGGGTTATATTTTTTAAAGAGTTTCCACGTGTTAAGATGCATTCAAATCGACTAGTGTCTTAAAGTCTTTTGATATTTGTTCTACGTAGGTAAAGAATTGTAAATACCTACAAATGCCATTACATCCAGAGCATCCCGTAACAAAGTGACATTCATCTTGCCAGAATGGGAAAAACCTTTTGCCATGCAGGGACTAAATTGGGGTTTTGGGCTAAATCTATTGTCTATTCATGACTGATATGTCCCCTCATGTACCCCCGTTTATGTAGAAAACCGAACGTGAATAATTGTACACATCTCCAGGTGCCATAAAGTAATTTACAGATCCAAACTCCAAAAAATGTTTGCCTTTTACAAGTCTTATGGTGTGTGAATGTACAATAAGGGAGCCGGTTCACAATTTTGAAAACCACCATGTAATTAAACCGTTTGTAAACTACCCCAAGAGCCCCAATGCAAATTATCAAGAAAAAATTTCCCACGCTCCCCACACTGAGATTGGTGACTTGAAGCAGTTGACAAGTGGTTATGAAAAGAATCTACCCAGGTACTAGTAACTTCTCTCGATAAAATTAACATATATGGAGTTTTACATATGTGTAGAACAGGAGAAGGAAGGATACGGAAGACCAAAACCCACAAACGTCTTCTTCCTCTTCTTAGGCAAGAGGTTGGCAGCGTTAAAATGACAGTAACACAATACATCGAGTGTAACTTTCCAAAGATGAAATTCCCATGGCCTTAAAGACATCCAGAACATTTTATGAGGCTTGAAACTAGAAAAAAAAACTAAATGTCTAGTCATTCCTACATATAGTAAGTTTTAATAACACTATACCATTACATATCGACATTAAAGGAGTAAAGATGCGATGTCGATGTGTGGTGAGAACTGATAGAAAATTCAAGCCCTAATAGACTGATCCTGACTGTCTATCACAAAAAGCGGTTCGACCAATGAGAGAGTGACTGCATGTCTGTCAAATATTTGCATTTTTATGTTTTAATTTTGCATTTCTACGTTTTGACGGAGGTGGGCGGGGCTATGGTATCGGTCTATTTACACTAAAAGATCACGATATAGCTTATTTTTGTGCCGCTTTTGGATAAGAAATCCGCCAGCAAATATGGTAATCAGTGGCATTAAATGTCAATTTCATACAAATTAAAACAACTAGAGTGTTTCCAGTTTTGAAGCCTTATAAAATGCTCGGGGTGACTTTAAAAATAATGTTTCGAGTATGTTGACACAATGGTTCTATCATCTAGTGCCCTGCCACTCGCAAAACATGCACCAATGACAGGATAAATAAACTATATGTACTTACGACCACATTTTGTTTCAGAACATATAGAGAGCAAAGTCTTTTGAATAAGAAGGTCCGAACATCACCTAGCTTGTATAGCAAAAAATAATATAAACCCTAATTATAATTGTTTATACGTATCTGTTAACTATGCAAACAGTACGTCGGTATACGTTTTGGCGCCCCTGTGTATGAAAAAAAAAAATGATTCGTTGGATTCAGGTAAATTAACCTCTATACGTGAAAAAAAAATCTACAAGAGTGACCATGGCCCCACGTCTAGAAAATTGCAAACCGGGTATCAAAATAGATACAAATAAAAATATATTTTCTGCTGTTGATGGTGACTGTAACCAGTGAGAATGCTTAGATATAGATACAGCGAACTGTTATTGAAAGCAAAATATTGACATAAATTTCAATATCAACAGGATGGTCCTTTACTGGTCTATGCCGAATGGTCAAAGAAGTACGGTGACGTGTTTACCGTCTATCTTGGGCCAAGGCTGACGATAGTTCTAAACGGTTACGCCGCTATCCACGAGGCGCTGGTCAAGAACGCAGAGGATTTTTCCAGCCGTACCAGGAGTCGAGCAGCGCTTGTTCCAGATGGAAAGACACTAGGTATGAAAACATATCATCAATACATCGCTACATCCCCATTATGCCATGGCCTGTTGGTCTTGTAAATGTGTTTCCCAATCCTTGGATTGGAATATTGTTTTCATTTGACATCTTTGACAATGCTGCAAGTTCATTCAAAACCACTATGCTACATATTTTCTCTGCTTTTTGCCATACGACCGCATGGTCGTATGGCCTTAAGACCGTTTTTTGGGTGGAAAACAACTTTCAGGGACAGAGCGAGATAGGGAAACAGATCTTCAGAAGTAATCTTAGCAAGAGATAAACAAATATATATAAACAGAAAACGGACACAAAAAACTTCTTTGCCCCGCAGATCATATCCGGTAATGGGCCGGTCTACAGAAGAATTATGTCAAAATAACATAACTAAAAAAGAGTAGATATCATGATAAACACTCAAAGCTGTTCAACCTTCTTTCCGCTTGCTCAACAGAATTTGATACATTCCATTCTATAGATAAATTCAAATACTTTCTAGAAGGAGACAACCCTTACTGTGTACAAATAGGTAAATATATCAAAGAATGTTTATATCTTAGAACTAGTAGTGTAAGTGATAGGTTAAATTCGACATGTAATATACTTAAACGTAGGTTAATAATTTTGTATCCCATTGTATGTTGTTTGCTTGCATAGTTGCAGAAGACCTTATGAAAGTCGCTGTACCTTCGTTGTGTCCATAAAGATTCCTATTCTAACCCCCAGGAATAGTTAGCGAGCCCTACGGCCCCAAATGGAACACCGAAAGTTCGCCATGATGAGTCTCCGTGACTTCGGAATGGGGAAGAGGAGCCTAGAAGGGAAGATTCTCGAAGAGGCACGAGCACTTGGTGACGAGATACTTAAAAAAGACAGCCGCGACTTTTGCATCTCTCAGATGATGCAGAGTACTGTTTCAAACGCCATTTGTTCAATTGTATTTGGTCGTCGTTATGAATACGACGATGTAGCATTCAAAGATCTGCTCAAAGCAATTGACCGAATTTTCTCTCGAAATACGACAGTTACAACATTGGCACAATTGTTTCGTCCCGTGAGGATAATCCCCGGCGCTAGGAAGCAGTATCAGGAACTAAAGCAGAATCAGGCTAAACTACTGGACCACATTAAGAAAAGAATCAAAGAACATGAAGAAACTTTCAACGCTGATGACATCCGGGATTTCATTGACGCATTTCTTCTGGAGTCTAAAAAGAGAGAAGGGGATGAAAACTCCATCTTCTCAGAGCAGGAGCTTGCCACGGTAATACATCTTTAGTATGTATTGCTGTTTAGACAAATGTCACATATGTACGTGTGAGAAATAGAAATTTAGGCCGGAAGAGGCGGCTGGTATAATTTGGCTTGGCCTAGTGAACACACAGGGATCAAGTTCTCGGACCAACCAATCAGCATCCAGCAAGGCAAATGTGCAGGCAGTCCAGCGATTACGTTCTGGTAGCGGGTCGCTATTTCTAAATCTCGATATATCTATATCTCGTTTGTCCGGATTCTGTCAACTTTATCGTAGTTTTCGTTACTTTATACGTGTTTGCCTCCTTCCTGGTTGGATTATCGTATGTAATCACAGGACGATTTGCGGTGAGTCTGGTGTTCCTCTCTTTGTCTTTACCTGTTGCCAACGTCATGGCTGAGGGTGGAAAGTCAACAATTCTCATCGTGAGTCATTCCTTTGTCAAGTGATTGGAAATGTTTATTCATCACAGAAAGTACACTGCCTCAGGCCATTCTTAAGTTATGGCATGTTGCTAATGGGCTGCGACGTTGTTTGGAAAGGATTCCCGGGGGGACATGTTGACATTATTGGCGGTATGGCACAACATGGCCACCTCCCGCAAGCAGACCTGATCAATATAGAATTGGGGAGAATGACAGTTGAACAAGATCCGTCGAATCCTTTTTGTTTATCTAATAACCCCATGTTCATTCATAATAATTCTGAGCATTCACTATTAACGTTGGTTTGGGAGGTCAGAATACGTATTCCGTAAAACCCAAGCCTTTCCCCATCTACCTTTGTTGACGCCTTTTGGCTTCTTTGGGCGGGTCGTCACTAGCGTTCCCTTGGCGGGTGAAAATATTTTGAAAGAGCCTTTGGCTAGAAATGTTACAAGGTTTAAAATTATTTCTTGAGACAGAATAAGTGTGCTGATTGTATTTCTCAGACCTGCTGTTACGAACTCGCTTATAGAGACAATTATGGTATCGCCTTGTTGTTGTATTTTTGTTTGTTTACATGCCAGTCAATTAAACTTGCTGGTATTCCCACCAAGAAGTACTCTGTATAGAGTGATTGTGGGTTCTTTTTTGATCACAATAGCGGCCGAGAAGGTAGGCATAAATTCATTTTCGTGAAATGAAAAGGGATCCATTCTAAACTTCATAATGTAGCTTTACAAGCCCCCTGCCGTAATGATTAAATATGCAAACTGCCATGATGACTGCCATAGACATTGTATGTTTAGCCATCCTCCTCCAGCACGACTGAATGCCCTCTGCGAACCCTCTGGTATCAGCCCTGCTATTGTACTCCCGAATTCCGGCTCCTGGCGACGTTACTCACAGTTGCTTATGAGTGACTGATTAGTTAAACTTATTTGGCACCAAGAGTCGTTGTTTTGTTTGAACGTGAAAGTAGCGATGTGCCAAATGTGTTGAAAGCTGTTTTAGTGGTGACGTCGCCAGGAGCCAGAATCAGGAGGTAGAACAGCAGGGCAGATACCGGGAGGGTTTGCCGAGCGCATTCAGCCATGCTCGAGGAGGGTGTGTTTCGCACAGATAAGATCATTTTGTTTCTTCTCATATTATATTAATTTTTTGTGAAATGAACATTGCGAGATCTTAAAAAAGACTGTTGTTTTGATACAGATGATCAACTTGATTCGACATTGGACGCTTTTCAAGCAACATAATTCTTGTTATTCCTTTTTTTCCAAGATCGTCTATCAACTGTTCCTGGCAGGTACTGACACAACAGCGACCACCCTCCGCTGGGCCCTGCTCTACATGATCCTCCATCCGGACATCCAGGGGAAAGTACAGCAGGAGATAGACAGTGTGCTGGGACCCAACCAGGAGCCGTCAATGAAGCATCGTAGTCAGGTGAAGGATCCCAATATTGTAGCTAGAAATGAAGAGGTATTACATTTGTTAACGCTTTCCTCTGTGGCACAGGATTATGTTTTGTCACTGAAAATGCTATAATTATGTCCAAAACATCCATATCGCTTCTTAAGAAAGGGAAGAAAGCATAGCTCAGTTCAGTTTTCTATGCTGTACAGGTGGCAGCGAGAATATTAGTTACATTTCACTTGAGTCTGCCGTCACTTGGTCTTGTCCCTTTTGTATGTTAAATGTTTTGTGAATTAATTTTTTTTTAAATTCTTTCAAATATAGATGCCGTTCACGGAGGCTACACTGACCGAAGTGCAGAGGCTGGCACCTGTTGCACCATTCACCATTCCCCACGGCACCAGCAGCGACACAGTATTCAGGGGATACAGCATCCCAAAGGTAATTCAGGGGCCAGTCAGAAAGTACAGAAAGTACGAAATGGAACGAAACGGAACGAAATGGAACGACGTGGAACAACAGAAAGGGCGAAATCGAACGACATGAAAAAAGGAGCTGTCAGTAGGTGCGAAATGGAACGAAATTGTAAAAAAGGGAACTACAGAAAGTGCGAAATGGAATTAAATGGAACGAAATATGAAGCAAACTGCAATAAAACATATGGGCATGTAATGAAGTAAATGTACAACCTCAGTTACGATGGTGTGCAATTTACATGCAAGTCACGTTGTAGTGCAATTCTGTAAAGAAAACATATGTAAACAACTTACTCAATGTATAGTCAACAGTTATGACGAAATGTGTTTACTTTTCCTATCATGCTTTGTTTTGATCGAAGAGACGTTAGATTGATATGTATCTGAGTGTATAGCCGGTATAACCGCATTTCTCCGTAACACACTATGCGTCAAGAATTATTATGTTGTTCCTCAATGATAATTTGTGGTAATAAGGCCTTAGGTTTATTATAAAGATCGATTTTATGTTTAGGAGATTAGTGATGTTAATATAGAAATGTTAAGTGATACTCTCATTATTTTGACGAAACATTATTGATCGTTTTCTTCCTTAGGACACGACGGTGATAGTAAACATCTGGTCAGTTCACCATGACCCCAAGTTGTGGCCGGATCCGGAAAAGTTCGAGCCCGCTCGCTTTCTCAATGACTCCGGAAAATATGTGAGGAGAGATAAGGTTATTCCTTTCTCCATCGGTAAGTAGCTTTCTTGCTTGATTTTATTTCACTTATTTGCAAATGTTAAAATCAAGTTAAATAACAAAGAACAATAAAAAAATACACGTGCTGGGGGGGGGGGCATAATGGCTTGTTCCGGATCTTCCCCCCATCTAAGATAACAATTGATAACATAAATCTAACAAGTCAGGAAATAATATTAATAGTAAGTGATAACAATATAGTTGCAAATCAGACAATGATAATCATAATAATAGTAAACAGCTATAAATAGACTTACCTACCTACCTACCTACCTAGTTCCTTGACCTCCGGGTCGTTGGGGGGACAAGGGAGCAGTGAAGATGGACATCTGTCTCCAGGCTCGTCTGTTTCTTGCGGCAGTCAGCCCTTCGGCCAGGCTAAGGGACGTCCACTCCGCGATGTTATCCTGCCAGGATTTCCTCAGTCGTCCCCTACGGCGACCTTCTTCCAGAGTGCCCTGCAGTTTGGTCTTGGCCACGTTGTTGTGGCGTGTCACGTGGCCGAACCACTGGCGTTTACGTTTCTTGACTGTTGTTAACAGTGGCTGCTGAGGTCCGACGATGCTGTGTACAACTTGCCGCATATACTCATTTGTCTTGGGTGCGTGATAGGTGATGTGTAGCAGTCTATGTGCCGCATACACTTCATTTCAAAGGTCTGGATTTTCCGCTCTGTCTCTGCCAGCAACGTTCGAGTCTCACAGCCGTACAGCAGAACTGGCACTACCAAGGCTTTGTAACTCAGTAAGGAAATAACAGATGAATAGAATTCCGATTTCAGCTAACAAATATTTGCTGACACGTCATGTGAATTTCACTTATGCTACATGTGAACTATTTTTTCAGTTCGAAACAGAAACATGTTTTCTTTTCCTCCGCTTTATTTAACCAACGTCGACACTTACGTTGCATCGTGTGGCGCAATCAGTAGGGTGTTTCGCCCAGAACCGAGAGGTCCCGGGTTTGAAACCACTGGTATGCCCCGATGTTGTGCCCTTGGGAAAGGCACGTTACACGACTCTCCTCGAGCTCAGTCCACCCATGTGTGAATGGGTACCTGACTTTGGTTGGGGAATGTCGTAATGAGGTCACCTGCTGGCGCCGAAGGGCAGCCTCTCAGACCATTGCGACAGTCCCACAAAGTGCAAGTGAGGAGCAAATATGAATCTGTTGTGCATTATGTGATTGTAAACCCTGCAAAAATTCAGCACTGGCCAAACTAGGGGGCCCAAAAGCACACAACTTACTCTATGTCTAAAATCTTTCAACTGCTAAAAGAACGTGACCATATCTTATATCCAGAACGCAGGATATCAAAATCGGAAGTTCTACTACAGACAATCGCTGAGAGGCCCATTGTCGAACCCTTCTTTTGAATATCATACTATCCACAGCTTCTCGAATTATGCTGCGCACATACACACAGATAGACAGACAAATGGCACCGAAAGCATGCTATTACTGGGGAAGCTAAAAAAAAAAGCTTCAAAGTATGCTTACTAAACGAATCATAGTATGTGCTGCATTAACGTTGTGAATAATGACATAACGGATTTGTCTTTCCGAGGTCGTCGTGTCTGTCCTGGTGAGCAGCTGGCCAGGATGGAGATCTTCCTCATCTTCACCTCTCTCCTGCAGCGCTTCACCTTCAAGCTGCCAGGGGGCGCGCCTAAGCCGTCAGAAAAGGGAATATTTGGTGTAACATATCAGCCCGAGCCATTCATGCTAATGGCTGAGCCAAGGGAGTAAAGTATAGGGTGTGTTTTTTTCACGTAACATTCATTGATTGTATATTTAGGACATATCAAAGATACAAGTAAAAACAATAATAAAATCATAATACGAATGTGCAAGGATGGCCGAAAGCTTGCAAGCTTATATGTTGGCCACGTTGGTAACTAACTACGATTTAAGCACAAATGAAATAAAAACAAAATTAAGTAATTAATATCACATAATAGAAGCATCAACCCAAATAATGAAACTAAACAGAAGTGAAACTAAACATAGACATAAGATTAACACAAAGGTTAACAACAACTTCAATGAATGTTTAGGCCACACCATCTTGATTTTATGGATGACATCCTCTGGAGACCCCAAAACTAATGCGCGCGGGCGAAAAAAAGAAAAATCCTGCAAAAAAAATGCTGCTAAACCACAGGGCTACAAGTACAAAGCTGGTATTGAGAATTGAACCACAGAACACAATGTATTTGTAGGAGGTACATGTAGGTACTCTCCAAGCAGAGGAGTGGGTCCGGCAGGTTTTTGGCGTGTTTTTAGGCGTTTTTGTCGGGCTTTCTTACCGTAGTACATGTAGGTTGTCTTGTTCATCATAGCAGACTATTAGAAGGTATTTGGCTCCAAGGACTGTGGATGATATATGACTGTGATGAGAATACTCATGACACCCAGAAGGGCAGTTTCAACCTACATGGCATTGAACTCCATATTAAGCATTCCATCATGGGTTTACGCTCACAAATCCCTCTGCCAATCCCTCAATTCCTCTCCCATGTCTCTCATCGTTGCAAAAGAAACGTGTGAGAGCCACTTTGGATAGGTCGTGTTTGAAATTGTCTGGACGATACTCGCTGGCCGCCGCGATCCTCTCGTACAACTGTGCAAACGCAAAATCCCCCTAGCCAACATCGATGGCATACCAATCCACATACGCCCCCAGTTTTCCGATAAGCCGGCACAATGCTAGCCTTTTGCAGCTAGATTAAGTCGGCAAGTTCCGGAGTTCTGTGTAGCCTTGGAGGAGGTGATTTTTTTTTTTTGACAACAGGCGAAAATCAATGCGCGCGCGGATGTCATCCATAAGATTAAGATGGTGTGGCCTTACAAGGAAACTAACATGCAAATTAGTCGAAGCTCCATGCCAAGTGCTTGTAGCTATACATTTGCTAATGTGTTCGTAAAATGTCGTAGTTACGTGAATTCAATTACGTATGGAAATCCATACATACATGCCCTTTGTTGACAAGCAAGTTTGACCATTTAGCATGTTAATTGCTACGTACACAGTAGTCATGTGAGTTTAAACACCTGTAGCTGAGTCATATGACATTATATGTAGTAAATGATAATATCTTATGCACAGATAATCATGATTAATAACGTATACATTTATGGCAAATGCGTTCATGTAAAGGCATTATAAAGGCAGTTTTAGCTACCTTTGGTATAATAAGTATATACAATAGTTATTTAACCAGATTTCTATGTGCCGATACACCGTCATAATTTGGTGCTTGAAACTAGAATACAAGCTGATGGTATGGGAAGGCTATGCAGGACTCGAACTTTTGGACGGCCCTGGTGGTTTGGGTGACAGAGGGAGATTGGCACCCGTGATCAATTAAGTCATAGAAAGGGATAATGTTACCTTTCATTATTAGTAGTAGTAGTATGAAAACATAAACGCGCATAGTTATTGTAATAGATTTTTAGTAATCATACCATACGATAAACAGAATATATGTTAGAGGACAAGGATTGATTAATCCATTTCAATAGGCATTATGCACCGATAAAAGTAAATTATTATTATTATTATTATTATTATTATAATAATTATAATTATAATTATAATTATAATTATAATTATAATTATAATTATAATTATAATCATAATTATAATTATAATTAGTGTATTATAAGTGTATTATTATAATTATAATTATAATTATAATTATAATTATAATTATAATTATAATTATAATTATAATTATTATAATAATTATATCATTATCATTATCATTATCATTATCATTATCATTATTATTATTATTATTATTATTATTATTATTATTATTATTATTATTATTATTATTATTATTATTATTATTATCATTAGTATTATTATTATTAGTATTAGTATTATTAGCGGACAAAAAGCTGTGTTTTCTGTATCTGCTATTCTTGGCTTGTCTTGTATCTGCTACTGACCTTTGAAAACATATAATCATACCATACGATAAACAGAATATATGTAAGAGGACAAGGATTGATTATTCCATTTCAATAGGCATCATGCACTGATAAAAGTAAATTATTATTATTATTGTTATTATCATTATTATTATTATCATTATTGTCGTCGTCGTCGTTATCATTATTATTATTATTAGTATTATCATTATCATTATTGTTATCATTATTATTATCATTATTATTATTATTAGCGGACAAAAAGCTGTAAGTGCGTTCTGTATCTGCTCTTCTTGGCTTGTCTTGTATCCGCTACTGACCATTGAAAACATGTAACTGATCACACTGATTGTGGCCCAATGATTGCCCCAGCCTGATACTATGTCACATTTCTATCAAAACAAATTGCAATGCTTTTTGGCATCTACATTGTTCACAGCAAACAATTATAATGATCAATCAATCCACAAAATGATTTAGATGTCCATAATCTAGCGGCTTTAATGTTTTCGTTCTTCTTTTAATTAAAACATTTTGAACGTACTTCAGAATTCTACCAACTGAACCAAAAGACAAATATGTAGCGGTTGATGAACACCAGCTATGTCGTACTTCATTATACATAATACAAAAGAGGATATTGTATAGGTCAATACGGTTGTGTTCAATGTATGACACTTGTATGTTCAAAGTTTTTCTTTAGAATAAAGTTTCAGTTGACGTTCTCATATAAATCGTAAGTGTCTTTCTTGTATCTTCAATGTTGCTTTCAATAATCGCGAATCAGCTCAGTTGTATACATAAGTATGGCAATGAATGAATGAATGGTTGTATTGCATAAAAACCTTTTTAAATATTTTGAAGCCTGTAGGCTAAATTACAGGTTTTTACATATTTGTTCATACACATGGAATTACAATTATCAAGGCTACGTGTTTCTAACAAAACTAACTATATATACATATTGCACAAGAAATAATGACGAAAACAGAGAATAGTGACGAAAAGTGAAAATAAAGTGGATCCCCGTAACGTTAGTCGTAAAGAACACAATATACTGCCACTGAGTTGCTTTAGAAATGTGTAAAAGAAATCATCATCATCATCATTATAGCTTGTCGCTGTTTCTCTCAATAGTAGATTGTATTTTACTGCGACCGTGACAGTTTTTTTGTACAAGACAGTGTAGCAGTTTTGATAATGTCATAGATGTTCCTTCTGATGTGTGCAATATGTTAAAGTATGGTGAAATACATTTTTCGTGTGGGCTGCATAAATATGCGATATTTTCGATATTGTAAAGCATGGTGAAATACATTCTCCACATCAGTGCCTGTAATGTATCGTGTGGTCTGTATGAATGCATCTATAGGTGTTTTGTCTGCATACGTGAAACCCCTTTACTCTAAAAATGAAATCACTCCAAATTTTTGCTACAGTCCACCAGCTCACACAACAACGGCTGGCCGTGACTATCTTACTGCAGGGGTTACCAGGCTATGACAATCTCACAAACAAAAAATTAATTCTTAATACAGATTAATTGTTATTGCATGGCATGCATTCCTTTGATACCGTAGGCAGGCTGATCTTATTCGTCTGTTTGTCGGCTCATTTACAGAGTTTTTCTTTTTGTCTCTGTAGCAATTGGATGCTTTAAATTTTGCAGGATTCTAAAAAGGCTAAAATCACAGCAAATAAGACTATCAGTAGGGATGAACAATAAGTGGGGAAATGAGGCCAATCGACATTTATCTGACAAATTTCCTGTCTAAAATGAAAGAGATCGAAGCTGGAGGGCCTAAATCGCTTTTCTTCCTAATACATGAAAGGCTACCTGCCACCAAACATTCAAGACCCAGAACAAAAGATACAAAAAAGGAAGTTCTACTGCAGCACCAACGTCACACACCAGGGGACTCAAAATAGACCTTCATCATCCCAAGACATACACAGGCCCACAAACCAAATACCATCGTGCGCATATCTATATTCCGGACATATACGTACAGGTATTATGCAGTATTTTTTTTATTATACGAAAATGGTGCATACAGGCGGATCCAACAACGAATCAGTAACAAATCCGGATAGGGAGAAACGTTATCCGGAACCTAAAATTATGACAGGAAGTTGGAACTTCAATGACAGGAAGTTGGGGAAATTCTTTCCAGTATATCTGTAGGTAACAATATTTCACAATTCAACATTTCCAAGTTCGAAACCCATTAAATACAAAACTGAAGTGATATGTGTCTAAGTAATCCATTTCGTTTCAGAATCAATCAAGAATGTATGAATTACAACATTGATATGATAGGTTTAATTTCTAAACATTATGTATATATATATATATATATCAATACTACTAATGCATTTGCCTTAAAAATTACAAACTAAAATGATTGATTTGAGGAGTGGTTTTCTACACATATAAGCAAGTGGCTATATGTAATGATATCTATATGTTGAATATGCTCGACCTGGGTTTGGTGAATGAAAAGTATTCTCAAGAAACACATCATGACACTTGTGAACATGAAGATCTGTTTAATTCTTGGGATCTATGAAATGGGATCTATAGAATGATTTTGTATTCATGTATACCTTTGTTTTACCTTACATTTGTATTTCGACATTGTTGTCAACATGCAATTAGCCTACGGGCATGAATTTGCAATAAACTATTATGAAAACTTACAGTGAGCCTTACTCCTATTGGAATATGTGAAAGACAGCTCTTTTGTAATATTACTAGTAGTGCAGCAAATTATGAAGGGAATATTACCAAAATGTCCGATTCATGTCATGATAGCTGATGCAATTATGCCATCGCATTTAAAATGGAGTGAATGGAAATTCGTTTGGGTTTATAGAACTTTATACATATCCCAGATTTATGCCAATGGCCGTGATGCAATTAAACAACATCTACCGTATTATCAAGAAAATACAACACGTAAATGTTTACTGTATCAATTTGATATGAAAAAAGTTACAAAATAAGCTTTCCAATGATATTTGCGACCTAAGTGTCACCAGAGGAACAATTAATCTAAATATTGTTTCCAAGCATTTTGTGTAAGGTTCGGATAATGAATCAAAGAACGGATAAAACAGAATACAACGATTCATTGAACAAAGTTTAACGAGCATGCTGTCTGATAACTAACGTTCGTACAGTGAAGACACGCACACCAGGTACGTAATAAAAAACATTGATAAAAAAAGTGAAATATAGAGGTGAAAATGTTAAAAGCTGGTCACCCTGGCATATAGAGATAGCTCCCAATACATTCAGGGACCTGGAGTTGCATTTACAAGCTGAGAGATCAGACTTTGAAGCATTTAATGAGTGCATACTGTGCACAGACTTGGGGGGGTGGGTGTCAGGTGGGGCTTAAGGGCTTATATTTGCCTTCGAATTGTTTTTTTGGGGGGGAAAGAGATTGGCTTTGGCTTCAGCTAACTCACTTGAGTCAGATGTATTAGAAATGTTTCCATTTCTGAGTTATTTTGCCATTTTTTAAACTTTTTTGGAACTTTTAGTGACAGTGCTGACAATTGTTGTATGCACTGTCATTGACTGCTTCAAAGTGTATCCTGGCAGCTTTTGAATACAACTTTAGGTGGCCAAAGTGAGGAAGAGTAACCTACTTATGTCAGGGTGAGCAGCTTTTAACTTTTTCTCCTGCTTATGTCAGTTTTTCTTGCAAAATGACATGGGACCTTTCAACTGCCACAGCCTGGGAAAAGCTCTCTGACACCTGTCTCCCAAAGTATTCCCAGGGGACCGTTCCAGGTCAGAGATCTTTGAAACTTGGGTCAGTGCTTGACAACACTTACCCGCAACATGTGACGTGATTGAAATTTGTCAATCTTGAACCTGTAGGCTGTAAAAGGCCAAAGTTCACCATTACAGTCATGCGCAGAGGGTCCATTTTAATGCCAGACAGAAACCGCATGTATATGCTATTTAAAAGTAGCTGCAGGAGGCCTCTTTGTTGGAAATGTTGGTGTTTTTTAACTGGAATTGACAGGTAAGGGTTGTGGCTATTTCATTTAGTTAGAAAAACAGGGTGTTAGCCGTGTTTGAAGTGTCCGGTACACTTTGAAATAGGTGTAGTTTGGATGTGATCAGGTCTTGTTAAGGGGGGTCAAAGGTCATCTCCCCATGTTTTGATAGAATTTCACCACTTTGCGCCGGTGGAAAATCGGCGAAACTCAGTAGATTGGCACTTTAGAGGTCAGACTACGCTGCCAATGTGAGTTTTCCATGACCTAAACTTCAGGTAGGTGACTTTTGACAGCCCTTTCCTTATATGTCTACCATTGAAAGTATAGGGGCCAGGAATTGTTAGTCTTCACCCGGAAGGAAGTTCCGTACAAGAATTCCAGTACGGAACGGCTTTATTCCAGTACCGAAGCTTCGTCAGCACTGGACGTCCAGAACTGAATTTGTTTCGGTACTCGAAAGTCTCAGTACTGGAGCTCCTGTGCTGACGACCACTTCCGTACTAATTGTCCAGTGCTGACAAAGGAGGCAGTTACATTTGTATATTTGCGAAGGTGCCCAAGGAAACCGTACAGATAGCTCTCGTCTTGGTAGATACGAGGACGATCTACGGTGGCGCGGGGTTCGAATTCTTGGTCCGCGGCAGCCATGTTGATGACGATATTGACCCTCAGGTCTTAAGTCTTAATCAATAATTATAAGTATATGTATTAATGTAAAAAAAGACTAGCAGTTCCCTTAGGAGCCTATCGTGTTTTCCAATAAGCCAAGAACAATACTTGCCTAGAATGCCACCCTCCCCTTACCCTTCACAGTGCCCTGTCTATATATAACATATACTCCACCTAGAATACAAGGTTCTCCCTTTACAAAAAAATCCATCACGGTATCATTTGGTAATTTTTTCATCTCATTTTTGTTGTGTATGTGCACATCAATTTTTCAAAAATCTTTTACGCCTTAGTGATTTTTATCTGATCCTCTACCAGTTTACGGTTATAACGGAATTTGAGTGGGGAAAGTGAGCTAATCAGGCAGATGATATTTTTTCATGACGTCATTTATGTGACTTTATTCGTCGAACTCGAGCGTCTTAGAAGTAATATGAATATTGATTCATGCATTTCAGGAGAAGTCCTCAACCCCGGTCTAATTAAGGCTAAGTATTTCGTTTTGATTATTGTGTCACCTACATACGTATATACAGATCGACGGGATTTCTCTCTGTTAAGTTTTGTCTTTGTCTCCCTTTCAGTCTCTCTCGCTCTTTCCTGTCTCAATTAGATCAATGAGAGATCTCAAGCGCTGTTTCAGAACATTACACATCTCTTCTGACAACACACTTCGACATCAACAACATAATTAAGTACATGGACTAACTCCTGTTAATGCTGTATAAGATAGTCAAACTTCCTTTTTCAATATCTTTGTTATTACCACCATTATTGTCATCTTTTATGTTATTGTTATTATTGTCATTTCTTGAATGTATTGTGATATTAGTGATGATTCTTTATTTGTTTTTAAATGTACTCTGGAGGTGTTGGCCTTGTAAACGATGCATCGATCCTGTTGCCAACACCTCTCTGATTTCATTCTGTGAAGTTTAATAAATGAATAAAATTAATAAGATAATGATTATGTGTAGTTAAAGTCAACCTCTTATATATATATCCTCCAGGCTACGGACGACACCGGAGGCGTCTGCTGCTCAGTGACGTCACATCCCGCTGAAGTCTGCCTCTCATCAGCTCTACCATGTTTAACAACAGCTCTGAATATTACTTGAGACATTCCTTTCTTTGTGATAGTAGAAGTAGAAGTAGAATTTATCTAATGATAATCATATTCTTCTACATCTGTTAACTGTACTTGTATTTTGTTTTGTTGTAATTGTGACCTGTACTTAGCCAAGTGTGGCAGAAATGTGCAATAAAGGTCTTCATTCATTCATTTATGATAACAAGACTGTATTCTACGACCAAGCCAAAGACGCCTATGTCACAATTAATGAATTCGAACCTGAAAGGTTGGGAAAAGGGGGTGCTATCATTTTTAGCTGATAGATATTTACCATCGCCAATGCAGTTGTGATCTGGAAAATTATCAGAACACGGACACTCCAAGAAACGCTCTTCTTATATTTGGCAATCTGTAATATTGGCAATATTCCAAAAGGAACCAGTGATGTGCCCTGGTCCATTTACCTACTAGTACCTACCTTTGGTGATTGCTCTGAACTCAGCAATCAACCCGATCACACGCATCATGCGTACACCCACGCTCCTCCACAGCGTCCCAATAAACACTCATTTTCCCTGATATGCGTGTGCAAGTCTTTTGTTTGTACTGCTTCTCGGCCCCGGTTCGTCACACAGACGGCCATGAGAAAGAGAACGTATATGCTGCGCATAGCATGCTGGGCGAAGCAAACTATCCTGGGAAGGAGTTAATTATTTGCGCGGGGGAGAATGCCAAACTTGCTCCCGTGGCAAAGTCGGATCCGTGACATAACACCCCTCTGTGCAACGAAGAGGGGTAATCTGAACGCCCTAACAGTGCCAACGATAAGTTAAAACTTTGTAAATCTCCGTTTCTTATAACGTAACACCATTGTGAAACATTTTACCCCCCAAAAATAGCAAACTTGCGTCTTGTTTTCAACGTGGTAGTAGACAAAAAATAACTGTTAAGCCCCGGTTACACATAGCCGAACATAGCCTCCCGACTCTCCCCCGACCATGGTTAGAGTGATTTGGGAGTGATGCGGGAGCTAGGTCGGCTGGCGTTTGGCTGAGTCGGGTGGCGTTCGGCTGAGTCGGCGGGTGTTCGGCTGCGCCAGCCGAATGTTTTGAAAATTTCAAAACATTCGGCTCTGGAAGGAGGGTCTGAAATGGGTCGGCTGGTGTTTGGCTGGTGTTCGGTGCGGTCGGCTAGTGTTAGGCTGGTATTCGGGAGTGAGTCAGCAGTAAAATTAGAACCTTATTCACGCCAGAAACACTACTGACTTACTCCAGACTAGTTTTCAACCTACCCATAACTCACCCCAATGCCGTAGACAAATCTCTGCTAATTCTCAACCAAGTGACTACTATCGGAACGTGGGCGAATCACCCCCGACCTTCACACGACCAAAAGCAAAGAAGAACACTAAAAGCAGTATTAAAGCTAGCCATGATCCGAATTCGATCTCTCGGTGATGTTATTAACAACATAATAGAATGGATTATTTTAATTACAATAAGTTAAAAAAAAAAGACCCATCTTTTAAAAGTCGCTGAATATGTTTATTTCAATTCGTGAGAGGGTCTGTATTCGGTCGGGGATTAGTCAGGAGAGATTCGGCATTCTGCGGCTTGAGGTCGGGATGGTTGGAAGTAGGTAAGAAAGCATTCGGGGCTCATTCGGGAGTAATTAGTGTACTGGTTAGGAGATGATCGGCGCATGGTCGGCGCCAAAGATAGGCGTGGCCCAAAAACTGGTCAGACTGCTCCCGAACTTCAGCCGACTCAGGTCGGCTAGCGTTCGGGAGCCATGTTCGGCCATGTGTAACCTGGGCTTTAGCTACCAGTGTAGGAGATCGCCCGTACTGGCGTACGCTACTACGGAGGATCTGTAATTGAATTTTATCAAGAACAGCACAAAACAAAACAAAAATGACAGAGGTGAATTCCGAAAAATTTATAGGTTGACCAGTATTATGTAAAAGCTAGGTTTCTGAATAAAACGGATATTGAATCGAGAACCTTACAAACACGTCCAGACAAAATATTGTCTACAAGTAAAGGGGAGCAACGTCCTTATATGGGCACCAAAACATGGACATGCAAATGTAGGCAAACCACACACAACCTACATACATCAACGGCGTGATGATGCCGGCTGTACTATGGAAGGCCCGCCCAGAGCAATGGAGGACAGGGCGAGCTCGACTAGAAGGGTAAAGGAACATCCGCGACACCTTCACGGCCAGATGATGACAATGGAACATTAAACTTTGACCACTGCACATGCACACTCGTATCCTCGTGGTTGCTTTCACTTATTCTTAAAAATTGGAATCGAAGACACGTAGTATTTTTACATACATGCAACATTCATACATTGTTTATTGCATTATAGTCGTGTATGTTTGACTGAATAACTTCTATTAATACCCCATTTGTTTAGATAAATACGTTTTAGATGTCCTCATTCCTGACCGTGAAATGTAACGTTTTTCACCAAAGTGTTTTACTAATCCTGTCCAATGTAGATTTCGTTGCTGCAGAATAATCACATTGGTCACACTTGCTGGCGTTTTTCACCTGTGCGTGTTCTGATAGATGGAAGGATAAGTGAGACGTTTGAATTGTCCCGTACCAACATTCCCCACAGTGTGGCGTCGTGTGGTGTAAGTGGTAGAGTGCTGGACTGTCAAACAGTGGGACCTCACTGAGACGTAGGGACTGACACGGTCATCAAACTCGACTTACGAGTGATTGCCATGCATACATACATTCCCCACACATGTTAGGCTTTTAGCCAGTGTGCTTTAATTTACAAGATGGCTGTTCAAATGGCATTTATTTACTGCAGGATAATCACACTGGTCACACTTGTCGGGGTATTCACATGTGCGAGTTCTTAGCTGCTTTTCATTTAAGATGACCTCTTTCTTGTAGGCGTCCAAGATTTCTGCTCATCTGTGTGTTTAGCAAGATAACAGATAATAGTGGATCTTCGTGCTATTAAATAATCACACTTGTAAGGGTTCTCCAAAATATGGAATTGCTTTGGTTTGGTTTATTTTGATCTGAAACAGTGATATATCACTATTCTTCCTGGAGTCCATATCAAAATTACACAAGTTATAGCAACGGAAGAATACAACAAATTAGGCATTTCAATAAACATAAGTTGAGCTCAAAGCCAAGCAAATAACAAATCAAGGTAAAATAAAATCAATCAACTGTTCAACATAGTATACAACAAAATGTAAATTTGAAATTAATAGAAACTTGATAAGGAAAACTTAAACTTAAAATCGGAGTGGGAGAGGTCAGAGACAAAACGATGTATAATAATTATTATGATAGTAAATCAAAACACAATTTCTATGGTAAATAGAGACTTCTGAAATGAACAATACCCGCACTCCTAGCACTTGAACGTTTTTACACAAGAATTTTTCCCTAGATGATCATCAATTTTCTTTTTTTAATAAAAGTGACAATTATCACACGTATGGTTTTTAAGAAGTATGCGCGGGTTCTCATAAGTGACTATGGTAGCCGTTTAAGTTGTCCTGGGCCCATCCCCAGCCCCCCACGGGGGGGGGGGGGTCATCAGTGTGTTTATTTGGCTATCCAGGGTGGCTATTTCTGTACAGCAGAATGATTAAAATTGGTCACATTTTTAGCGTATCCTTGGTATGAGTTCTCATATGTTTGGATAAATGAGACTTCCAATTTGTTCTGTAACCGCACTCTTCACAAATGTAGCGTTTTACACCAGCGTGATTGGCTAGATGGGTGTACAAGGTAGAACTCTGTGCAGCAGAATAATCGCACTGGTCACACTTGTAGGGTTTTTCACCTGTATGAGTTCTCATGTGTTCGGATAGGTGGGACTTCCGAGCTGCCCTGTACCCGCACTCCCCACACATGTAGGGTTTCTCACCTGTATGTTTAAGCAGATGGCGGGCCAATGTGGATTTCGCTGTAGCAGAATAATCACATTGCTTACACTTGTAGGGTCTTTCACCAGTATGGATTCTCATATGCTCGGATAACGTATACTTTTGTGCTGCCCTGTATCCACACGTCCCACATATATGAGGTTTACCGGTGTGTTTTGCTATATGGCTGTCTAAGGTTGGTTTCTTTGCTGCAGAATAATCATGCCTGTATAGTTTTTCACCAGTATGTGTTCTTATATGTTGGGAAAAGTGAGACATGTGATTTGTCCTGTACCCACACTCTCCACACATGTAGGCTTTGTCAACAGTATGTTTGGCTAGATGGCGATGTAATGTGGTTTTCGTTGCAGCAGAATAATCACAATACTCACACCTGTAGGGTTTTTCACCGGTATGGATTCTAAGATGTTGGTTTAAGTGAGACTTTTGAGTTGTCCTGTATCCACACTCCCCACACATGTAGGGTTTTTCACCAGCGTGTTTTGCTAGATGGCTGGCCAAAGTGGATTTCTTTGTGGCAGCGTAATCGCACTTGTCACACTTGTAGGGTCTCTCACCGGTATGAGTTCTCATATGTTCGGATAAGGTAGACTTCTGAACTGTCCTGTACCCACACTCCTCACACATGTAGGGTTTCTTACCAGTGTGCTTGGCTTGATGATAATCCAAACTGCTTTTCTTTGCTGCTGAATAATCACACTGGTCACATTTGTAGGGTTTTTCACCTGTATGAGTCCTCATATGTTCGGATAGGTTATACTTTTGAGATGTCCTGTACCCACACTCCTCACAGATGTAGGGTTTCTTATCATCAGTATGTGCTTTTGGCTGATTGTGCAAACTAGTTTTGGTTCCTGTTGCCAAATCTTTAACACCTCTTGTACCTCTGCACCATGAAACTTTAGCAGGGGACCCATGACTGGAGTTCTGAGAAACAGCAGTAGGAGACCCAACAGCCGCCTCTGCCATGTTAAACCTAATGGATAAAGATTTGAAATAATGTCAATCAATGATGTAATTAGGTAGAAGTCCTTTTTTATGCTGATAAAAAAATAGAAGTTGCTTAAATATGTCTCCATTTTCCACTCCCATTGTAATCACATTAGAACATGACCCACTGGTTTCTTACTGCCCCTCCCTTATTGGGTTGTTTCAAAAAATAAAAGGAGGGGGTGTAAGAGTCCAAAATTAAATTATTACCTACCCACTTCCAATTTCGATTAGCTCAGACCCAATACCCTAGTTCAATCCAGAATTGATACACCCTACCCTACTTCCAATCTAGGTTCACTCAAATCCTATCCTACATAAACCCTACACTAGTTCCAATCTAGATGTACTCAAACACTTCCCCGGTTTCAATCCATATTTACTCACATCCAACCCTAGTTCCTATCTAGATATACTCTAACCCTACCCTAGTTCCGATCTAGATTCACTTAACCCTCAAACCACCGTAGCTTTTTAACGACTAATCCTACCGTATGGGGTCAAAACTGACCCCACAGTGTTTTCTTCAAATATAGCTTTATTGGTGACTATTTTTGTGGTTTGTTTATATGTATAGTTTAAGTAATCTATAAGGGACAGTTTGACATAATTAGGTGTGAATAATTTCTGCTCATTATCATAATTTATGCAAAAATAGGGAACATCGTCTTTTGCAACTACACGCTATTCAGACAAGTGGGCTCTTTTGATGCCTGCGCCAACACTTGATGTCATATAGCATCTGAATGTCTTACGCTAGAACAACCAAACTTGGTCACCTTAGCTAGAATTTCGTTGGCAACAATTTTGATTTAATGAAAAATCTAATCAATGTTTTCATGTTGCTATGGCAACCAGTTTCTTAGAGCCATATTTGGAAAAAGTCACTAATTTTGGATTTTACAATGTAATTCTAGGGCTGTCTTTTTAAACTACGCTTATTTTCTTACATCAACACCAACCAATTTAATTGACTATCATTTTGATGATTTAATATTCATAATTTATGCATATTTGATAACGTCATCGGTCAAAATCTAAGATGGCGGACGACATAATTAGATTAGTTATAACCGGCTATTTCAACCTCAAAATTCATCATTACCATGTTTATTCAAACAGAAACAATCTTAATATAAACGTTTTGGTCCATTTCTATTGTGTTATTAGGTTATATGATGAAAAAATGCATTTAAAATAATTCAAGATGGCGGAACCAAGATGGCGGATTTCACTAGTGTAACTTGATATGAACATAATTTTTATGACGTCATTTTGACGTTGTTCCTGTTCCCCTCTACAAACAACGTCATGGATATGTTATGATTTATCATACATAATTTCTGTTTAAGTTTTATCGTGTACCTTTGAATTATATGGAAATACCCAATTTGTTGGTTTTCGTCAAGAAAATCATATAAATGACGTCATAATACGTCACAACGTCATTAATCTTTACGTTCATTTAAAAAAGTTGTTTTTTTCACGTTTCTACAAAATCATATTTTGTAACTATGATCATAATAACCCTTATCATACATGTTAGTAGATGACAAGTATCAAACAATAGGGAATATTGATTTTGCAGGCCTGCAGAAACATAGTATACTAAAGTAAAAATGCCAAATTAGTTGCTGATTAACCTTTGCATACATTACTACATTTCTACCTATGCTTTAGAAATCCTAATGAATAATAGCAATTATGAAAATTTTTAAAAAGCACATATTTCCCTAACAAGTATAAATAACCAGAAACGAATAAATGATCATTATCCATGCAGAATACATGAATGCATTCATCTTACACTCCCCCTTTCCAGATTATAATATTTTTGTACATGGTACTTGATCCAAAACAGACTAAAGAACTAAACTTTTCATGCCTCAAAAACAGACTTGGGCCTAGGAGCTTCAGTTGTGGCAGCTGTCTTGTCGACATCCATGCAGATGAAACACCCGAACTGCTTGGTTGCCTGCCCCAACTTCAATGCCTCTCCCGATCTTCTCATCATTGCAGAAGAAATGCACTGTAGCTAATCTTGACAAGATTTGCTTAAAATTGTACGGCTCGTCGCTACAAGTCTCTCGTGCAGTTGCGCGAACGTCAGCTCTCCCTGACCGATATCAAGAGCGCACCAATCAACAACAACGTTGCCACCCTTTTTCACTGCTCACATATGCTCACATATTTAGAAAAATTTCCGCTGCTGACAGGAAAAATCCTGTCAGCAGTGTAAAGATCTGCACTGCTGACAGGATGATCCTGTCAGCAGCAGAAACAATTGCACTACTGACAGGACGATCCTGTCAGTAGAAAAAATGCACTGCTGACAGGATAATCTTGTCAGTAGTGCAGATATTTCCAATTTTTTCTACTGCTGACAGGACGATCCTGTCAGTAGCCACTTCCTTATTTATGCATTTCATGTGACGAGTTTTACGTTAATCTTACGATCTGCGGCACTGTTGTAACTCTTTGGTAATAGTTATAGGAAGCAACATTTCTTGTGTTTTTTCTGGGAACAGACCAAAATCAATGCGCGCGCGGACGTCATCTATAAAAATTACTTGGTGCAGCCTAATCCATATTTACTCAAACCATACCCTACTTCTAATCCGTATTTACTTACACCCTACCCTACTTCCAATCCATTTCTACTCAAACCCTACCCTAGTTCCAATCCATATTTACTCAAATCCTATCCTAGTTCCAATCCATATATACTCACACCCTACCCTATTTCCAATCCATATTTACTCAAACCCTACCCTAGTTCCAATCCATATTTACTCAAATCCTATCCTAGTTCCAATCCAGATATACTCACACCCTACCCTATTTCCAATCCATATTTACTCAAACCCTACCCTAGTTCTAATCTAGATATACGTAATGCCAATAAAGATTTGGTCCAATTCTTCCCTAATTCTAATCATTAATTGCTCACACTCTACCCTAGTGCAGAAACTTGCTTAAGGGTACCTAATGGCTTGTCGGAAAGGGGGGGGGGGGGCTAGTGGGGTGGGCTACGTACCCATTCTGGGCCACAAGAATATGCATGGCGGTTTGCACCCACTATTTCGAGCCCTGCTAGTAGGGGTGTACCCACTGTACATGAACCCCCAGGGTTTTTTTTTTTTTTTAAACATGGAAGGCACTGTGCTGTTATTGGCAGTCAGGCCTACAAGGAGCAGGGTGGATGTTAGTCAATGTACAATCTTGACGGAAAGACAGGAATAACAGAAACACTATGCAATGTACACACGCACACACACATACATGTACACACGCATATGTACACACACACAAACAGACTCTCATACGCGCACAATCACACACACAGACACACACAGACACACAGACACAGACACACACACACACAAAATCAAACATACAGGGCCAACATGCATACAAACTCTCTCTTAGTAATTGCGTCCGGGGCACCCCACTCAAAAGAAAATGTTAATTCACCCCTCCAAAATCTTTTTGAGGACTTTTAAGGGACAAACTATGGAGGCTGTCGATAACATGAACAGTGCTGTCCCTTGACCCAGTTTTTTCCTCAATTAAATTCCATTACTAGTAATAAAGGGCATGTATAGCCTTAGGGCCCAGAAAGGGTACACACATCTAATCCTGTCTTTTCTATACCTAATCCATAGAAGCGTAACTTCCCCCTCTTCACATGTTTTATTTGGAACAGTCCAGTCCCAGCAATCATCAGTCTATACAAATAATAATTTGTAAACGTTTGCCACACATGCATGACCTGGATATTTGTTTGCCCTTCTCAAGTGTTTCTATTATGTAGTTCTGTCTAATTCCACAATGTGGTGATAGTAACAGTACTGTTACCTTGCAAATCTTGCTACCTGGATATCTATCATTCATTGATGGCTCTGTAATTATGTGTAATCTGTCCTCTATTTAGCAGCGTACTCTCCCTGCTAGTGTAATGGGAACAGTCCTAATCCCAAAGCATCTCTGTTTTTTTAACTAGTTTGGAAAAAACAACATTACGGTATTTTATAGTATGCATGAGTTACCTGTAACATATGGTGACTTAGATAAGGACCAATGACAAGGACTAAGTTGGTATTTTGGAAAAAACAGCAAGGTCACAATATAACATATGTCTAAAAAAGGTGAAAATGTGAAAAAATATATTAAATCTGTATTAAGGGATGTCCATTTTTGTGTCCAATCTGCTTTTCATCGAATATCGGCAATCTGTAACTGACCTACAGAAATAAGTCATTAAGAAACTGCTACATTATGTAATTTACAAGAGGAGGGGGGGGGGCTTTTACACATACTGTTTGACGTCAAAGCTCAGAATAAGGAGCCCTGAAAAAGACCTCGTTAAAGAACTAATCTTAGTTTCTTAATTCTACTGTAAAACTTCTTCTCCACTCTCACCACTGCGCAACGCAAATCTGAGGTAAGCCCTGCAATATGGTGCGCATGCCTAACTCACAGTTTACTTAATCGCCCCTCCCCCTCCCATTTTTCTTAGCCAGAAAAGTCTTACATTTTCATTCTAATGTGAATCATTTACCGCAAAAAAATGACCTATACCTACTAAACTGTATTCCTTGACAGTTAATTTGTATATCTTACGTTCTTACCTGCCTCCAGTGCCGATTTTTACCACCACAAAATCTTAAGCGTTTTCTTCCTTTGCAGTGAAGCAAGGGTCAAAGGTCTAAAGGTGTTGTGAGGTGAAAGGTCATCTATGTGTTCACCTTTCACCCCTTGCTGCTGCAAAGCTAACGCGTGGGCGTACAGGATTGTGTAGAGGTAAAAATCAACTCTCAAAGCAGGTAAGAACGCGAAATATGCTAAGTATTGTACTGTCATGAAATATGGGAGTTTCATGTAGTCTCTGTGGTAATATACAAATTGAGGATGACTGCTTAATTTTTTGTGTTGGTATTATAACGGGGGGGATCCCATACTAGTCCGACATATGTTCCAGGCAAACCGCATAGTCTTTTCGTAAAGGCGTGTGTGTGTGTGTGTGTGTGTGTGTGTGTGTGTGTGTGTGACACTGAACCCACGTTACATGGGCTTCAATCTTCAGATATACCAAGGAGATTTTATAAAGCTTAACAGGCGTGCATTTCTCACATGATTAGCGCTATGCGCAGAAGAGAGCAGAAGCGACAGTTGTTTTTCCGTACATACGAGTAAGGAATGTTCCATCACAAAAGGTATACCCTAAAACCGAACTATGAAAATACGAGGTGATTGCTGCGTCACAGTACTTGGTAAATCCTAGAGATTATTTTGTTCACGTCAGCGAGGCGTAAACTGTTGTGGATGGTAGAGAAAAACGTCAGTTTTGAGCCTGTATATTTGCCACGGCGACTGTTGGAGGCGGCTTCTTTTAACTATATATTGGAGGGGAGGGACCTCCAAACGAGTTGCGTAGTAGAGTGCAATGCATAGTTACGATTAATTTCATTGCTTACTTTCTACATGATTTATTTCCCCGGGCAAATTTTGCTCAGAATGGACCAAAAACTGGATCATTCAGGGTACAACAACATCGTTTATTAAAGTAAAGATGGTGTATTCAGTGCTCACAAATGTTGCCTTTTTGGTATTTGTCAAAATCTTTCTTTCTAAATTAATGGTGTATACATATATCGCATTTTTGGTTTGAGAAAAAAATTCTCCTCTAATATCTTTTTTCGTCGTTGATGTGTTTCATACTTTCTCTAATATTTCCGTGCATTAGATAAGAAATGGCAGAGGCAGGTGAATGGTCTCCTACTGCAGTTTCTCAAAGACTCTGTGATGGGTCTCCTGACGACGTTTTATGGGGCAGGGATATACACAACGCAAACGACCAACAGACTGCAGGAAGCAAAAAAAGGCAGGGCAATCAGTCGGGAACACATACCAATAAGAAACCTTACAAGTGTGGGGAATGTGGTCACAGGACAGCTCATAAGTATAGCTTATTGCATCATATTAGAACCCATACCGGTGAAAAACCATACAAATGTGACCAATGTGATTATTCTGCTGCAACGAAATCCACTTTAACCCGTCACCAATCAGTTAAACACACTGGGGAGAAACCCTACATGTGTGGGGAGTGCGGGTACAGGACAACTCATAACTCTTTCTTATTACAGCATATGAGAACTCATACAGGTGAAAAACCCTACAAGTGCGACCGGTGTGATTATTCTGCTGCACAGAGGTCCATATTGAACGGCCATTTAGCCAAACACAGAGCTGACA